>SRSE01000927.1:1200000-1754048 GCA_005024645.1 Planiliza haematocheilus | reverse complement strand
CATGCAAATATTCCTTATAAAAGTGTAAACATTCCCGAATTAAAGTTGCTTTTCCGGGTTCGCTTACGTGTTTTGAGACCTACTGCACATGCGCAAGAAACTGGCCACTGTAATTACAATAATTGCGTTTTATCCCAAATATTCGGTGTTTTATGCATATATACAGCTTTACAAATATTTGGCTAGCCTGCTTTGCTATAAACGTAACTACAACTCATGTTGTTAGAATATTATATTTCACTATTTTATTTTATTCTCCGCTATGAATATTTCCATTACCAGTTCATTAAGCAAGCTTTTGCAGAGAGGGTTGTAAATAAATGGAACAAAGCAAATCAGGTTAATTAGTCATCTATAATTTACCCCGTTGGCTCCATTAAAAGCCACTTAACATAACAGATGATATAGGGCCACTCAACAATAATATTTATAGCAGAGGAGGACATTAAAAACAATTACACGAAATGATTTAGACTTCATTCATGAGTTCAGCATCTCGTTAGTACAAGAGGAAGTCTTCACCGTCCATTCTGTTACTGTGGTGCTGTGACAGCAGCAGATAGATCTCATAAAAATGAAGTTGTCTCTGGAATATTTCCTCTGACGGTTATCCTTTATCACTCTTCACACCTCTGAGTCACCTGCTGAGACAGCCCGGGGCAATAACTCAGCCCACGGACTAAAGTGCATCCATCTTTGCCCAAACAGGCACTTGACGATCAGTCAGACAGTCAAACAGCCTGTCACATCAGCCCGGGCGAGCCGGAAAAACAATCTAATAAACATTCTGGTTTGGCAGAATGAAGGCGCATCAGTAACTCTGACAGAGAAAAGAATCACCTAGTCAGTTCACTTCAGTGTTATGATACAGAAATGAGATCCACATAAAACCACATCCCTAGAAGTCAGTAAGGGGGAGATAGATTGCTATTGCTAATAGGTTTGAAAGCTCATATTTATACTTATAGCAGTGGATTTGGATGCAGCAAATACATTAAAACACACAAATGAAAGCGTAAATATATTTATAATGAGAGCGTTTTTGTATTGGAGAAACATAAAGAAGACAGCATGCATGTAATGCATGGGTTTACTGTTTTCTCTGCCGGACCACTGTTTGTTATTGTGACGGCTGCAGGGCTTCTGATTGGCCACAGGGGCCGCTCTCGACACTGATTTGTTGATCGCGGACGATGACGCAAGCACGTCCGCAGCCTAGCAGCAGAAAAGACGGCGTAAACAAAGCAGTTCGAAAACCAGCTAACACTAAGTAGCTGTCGCCTTTTGAGGTAAATCACGCTATGTGGCCGCACTAAGTTAGACATGAAAACATCCTATCGGCGAGTAAACACGTCGTTCTAATGGCGACGGAAAAGCACGTATAATTCCGAGGCTGAAAATAAACGAGTTAACAAGGTACCGTTATTGCTAGCTAGCGTTAGCTTCAGCTAACGGGATTTTACGATCGATCACGAACCGGCTAGCGTTTATCGATACCTTATGCTAACAACCACTTGGATCGTCTGCACAGATTGGGCCGTTCACCTCAAACTCTGGTAATATTATTACCACAATGACTTAGCTCGCCATGTAGCAGGTTTGGGATCGATCGGCTAGCTAAACGCAACGGGGCTGGACAGCGGCGCGACGCTCCGGGCTAGATGACCACTTGATCGCAGTCACCTGGACTCGGGACTGCGATGTTTAGCCTGATGGCGAACTGCTGCAACTGGCTGAAACGTTGGCGAGAGCCCGCAAGGTGAGTGGAGTCACAAGCCGAAAACGGTTTCGCCCCAGTCTCGCAAAATAAGTTGGTAAAGTTTGCTCTGGAGGAGGCGCACCAGTTTCACAGATCCCACTGTAAATCTCACATGTTAGCTTCTTTTTATGGCAGAAATTAGAGGTTTATTTGCGCCTCTAGTCTTTTTGGAAATTATAAATGGAAAAATAATGTGAGGACTTGTTGCTTTTCTGTTGTTTCCTGTGCTGCCAATTGAACAAACCTCTTGAGCATCACTTATTTAGATTCTATCCCAGTCATGGATCTCACCAGAAATGACATGGAGTGTCTCTTAGCTTTCAATAACCATACACTAAGCAGTATTCTTGATGATTTATAGCTATTTTTTAATTATTTTTTTTTGTCTGGATCCTAAATAACCTGAGTGTGTGAAGCGGCACGCGCAGCAAAATGCCATTAACGGCGCTTCGCTCACGTGGTGTCCCCGGAGGCACCTGATCCTTTGCCGGGCTTAGCCAGAAATCCCCCGTCCTAATCCCTCGGGCCAGCTCGGTTCAGTGGGTCGCCCGTCGCTCGGGCCACCTTGCATTTGAGAGGGGAGCTTGTAGCCGCGAGGACGGAGGCCGATGGGTTAGCAGACGGCGCCTCGCCGCCTTTCGGGGGCTCACAACCGCAGCCGATGAGAGCCAGCTGGCTCCAGAAGACGGTTAGATGGATAGTGAGACTGATGTCTTTTCGGCGCAAGTGTCAAAGTTAAGTATTGCGGCTCGAAGATCGGGTTGTTTGTGTGTGCTAATTAGCTCTATTGACATCTCTTCTTGCTGCAGGTCCTTGATGCTCTCTGTTATTGAGTTTATTTCAAATGCACAGTGCTTCTCTGTTGCTCTATAGTTGATTTCCAGACAATATTAAATGCCTGGAGCCATATAGATTTGCAAGAAAGCTGTTATGATTGCAACTTTGCTTAAATTCTGGAGCAACTATGTGTGAAACTAAACCATTTCGCTGCAAATTATGGTTCAGATTAGCTATTAAAAAGGCTGTGATTGCCACCGAGACCTTTGTCCACCTTTAGGACCGCTCACTGAACTCGCGTCGGCCGGCGTCTGCAGCCCTCTCCCCAAGCGTGAGTCGCCCTCGGGTGTTTGTGTTCATGTGACTGGCGCTGACTCACCGAGCGGATCTCTGGTCGTCATTCGGGTTATTAATGGGCTTATCTCTGGCCCCCGAATGCGTCATCATAGCTAATGCGAAGTGGCCTCTGTCTCGGTCTGAGGTGCTTGTGCACACGTGTATTCATCTCCCTTCTCTTTTTCTTTTTCCGTCTCGCAGGAAGGTGACTCTGGTGATGGTGGGCCTGGATAACGCAGGGAAGACGGCGACGGTGCGAGGAATCCAGGGAGGTTAGGATCCTCTGCGATATATGTGTTAATAATGCACCAGAAGTAGTTTGTAAACCAGTCTTCTCTGTCTCGTTTACCCTAAATAAACCGCCTCTCTTCACTTCACCTCCATGTACATTTTATGTCGGCGATATGCATGTGTTTCCAGACAACCCGCAGGACGTCGCGCCCACCGTGGGCTTCTCCAAGGTGGACCTGAAGCAGGGCAAGTTCGAGGTCACCATCTTCGACCTGGGCGGCGGCAAGAGGATCCGGGGCATCTGGAAGAACTACTACTCCGAGTCGCACGGCGTGGTCTTCGTGGTGGACTCCAGCGACGTGCAGCGCATCCAGGAGACCCGGGAGACCATGGCGGAGGTCCTCCAGCACCCGCGCATCGCCGGCAAACCCGTCCTAGTGTACGTGCGCTCCCCTTTCCTTTAAAAAAAACGCTTCAAAGTGCAAGCGTGCCGGGAATCTAAGAGGAGGAGATAATAGAGTAATTGGCCGGCCTGAAAGTCTGAGTCCTTGGTCCAATTTGTTGGATGCGTGCTCTGCAGGTTGATTCCTGCAGGCATCTGTTTAATCAGTAATCAGGACACAAAGCGCAGGCTGGGGAGCGGAGAGTCTTAAAGGGTATTTTCAGGTGTTCCGGCGCGTTCTAATCAACCGTCCACAATCAGGACACAGTCGCGTTTCCATGAGATTTCCAGCCACGATAACTATTTTCTCAAATTGAGCCTGATCGCCGTCCTCGGTACCGCTTTACAACTTTCCCTTCAGCAGCTCAGTGAGTTCATAACAAGGGATGGAAGTTCTCCTTCACCTCGGATGCTAGCGGTAACTCATTCGATATTGTTTTAAATCTCTGCTTGCAGACTCGCCAACAAGCAAGACCAGGAGGGAGCGCTGGCTGAGGCGGACATCATCGAGAACCTGTCGCTGGAAAAGCTTGTCAACGAGAACAAGTGTCTGTGTCAGATCGTAAGTGTTCCTGCACCTGTTGCGGAGCAGCAGTCGAATGACGTTAAGTGCATTTGTTGTCAGAAACCGGCGAGTCCTGGAGTGAGTGTTGTTCCTCTGCCCCCCCCCCCCCCAGGAGCCGTGCTCCGCCGTGCTGGGCTACGGGAAGAAGGTGGACAAGTCCATAAAGAAGGGCCTGGGCTGGCTCCTCAACAACATCGCCCGAGACTACGAGGCCATCACCGAGCGCGTGCAGAAGGACACGGCCGAGCAGCGCGCCCAGGAGGAGCAGGACAAGAAGGAGCGGGCGGAGAGGGTGCGGCGGATACGGGAGGAGAGGTGAGGAACGGAAAGCGGGGTCGGAAAAATTAATTAAAAAAAAACGCGAGGGAAATGACCTGCTGACGCCTTTTGCAGAGAGCGGGAGGAGAGAGAGGAGGCGGAGCGAGAGGGGAGGCCCATCCAGGAGGAGGAGCCCGACGGCGAGAGCGTCCAGAGCCCGTTTCAGCCGATAGGAAGCGTCCTCTCTGAGGTGTGTTCAGGTCACATCTTAGCTTGCCGCTCTGTTGTTTGACTTTACGGCGTTAACGGCGCGGTTTGCGTTCAGGCTGAGGAGAAAGAAAAGGAGAGGAAGCGGCAACGGGAGCACCAGGAGAGCAGGACGGACGGCGCGGCGGCGGCGCACGGCGGAGAGGAAGAGGAGGGCGAGGAGGAGCCCGATGACACTAGACAAACGCCGGAAAACGCGAGCACAGGTGAGTGGCCCCGGATCCTCAGACGTAAGGGAGTGAGAAGGAGGGATATCTGTCTAACACGTCCGTCTACGTTCAGCCTCGTCAGGCGAGCAGAGCAAGAAGAAGACGAGCAAGCTGCACCTGAAGAGGAAGCACAGGGTGGACCCGCTGAGGACGGAGGACGCCGCGGCAGAGAGCCCCACCCCTCCGCCGCCTCCAGGTGAGCGGATGCGTTCTCACTTAAGCGCTTAAATCACCTCACAGAGGCTTTTTCCTTTCCAAGCAGCTGCGGCCTCGCGCTTTTAAAAGCGCCCACTCTTTTCCTTCCAGGTTGTCCACGCTCTTGATCATTTCTTTTTTTTGTTATTTATTTCCTTCAGTGGGATGGGCGACGCCTAAAGCCTCTAGGCTGCCAAAGCTAGAGCCGCTCGGGGACTCGAGGCACTCCGGTAAAGCCGCCCGCGGCGCGCTCATTGTGTCCTAACCACCGTTTCATTTCACTCAGCCCTCCGCCACCTCCACCGCCGCCACCTCACTAACCTCTCACACATTTAACTGTCGCGAGATCAGAGTTTCCTCGAGCAGCTTCGAAATAAGAAGGTCTCGGAGGGAACACTGAACTCTGTCTGCCTGGCTGAACGTGTCTGGACTGTTGATTAGCGTCGAGCATCGCTGTGTGTTGTCCTCCCCCTCCCCCTGCATGTCACCGGTGTTTGTGTGGATCCTCGCAGACGTCCTAATCATCACTCATCCACATTTCTTCCTCCGCTGTACATACCACCGCCGTGCAGCATCTTCCCGTGGCTTGCTTTGAGCATGCGTTTCATTATTTATTTCTTTTATTTCCAGGGCCCCGACCGGCTCACTAACGCAGCCACACCTTTCTCTCCTCCCCTCCACAGACTTTTTCAAGAAGCCCCTGCCGCCCGTCGCCAACAGGCCGCGGCCTAACGGCGACACTCACGACGTCATTTTGTAAACTCTCGAACCAATCACGGCTCTCTCCCTGTTTTTTTTTTTGTTTTTTTTGTGTCTCAAGCGGGCGGGGTGTAGAGAAACCGGGCGAAGCGGGCGGACCGAGTCCGGGTGGGGGATCCGGTGGCCACGGAAAGCGGAGACCTGCTCGGGATTTCACAATTCACTGTGAAGCGCTACAAAGACTGATATTTATATATATACACACACACACATATTACTGTTAATATCAGTGTTAGTAAGTCTGGACTCTATGTGTCTAAATGAAATGCTTTTAACTGACAACGAATGTAAATATAACAATATATACAGTATATGTGTCTGCTGAATAATGTATTTGTACACACGTCGCCCTTAAAAAAAAACGACCGTTTTATTTTCGCATTTTGAGATTTCTGATTATAAATGAGCATTTTTTTTTTTTTTAAAGAAAACACTACATCGTCACCGTTAAACGGTCAGTTTTAGTCGCAAATGTCTCGACTTTTAACGTAAAAAAAAAACCTGTACACTATCTTTTTTTAGCCACCAGCTAGCGTCGTCGTAAAAAAAACAAAAAAAAAACGTTTGTATGTATTGAAAGAAATATATTTGTCTTTACTTGTCGACAGGGCTACAGACTTTTTACGCGTTCTGCTGTTTACACTGTGTATCTGTTTTTAAAGTGATATTTCCCTTTTTGTTTTTTGATTAATTTATTTTTTTTTAAACTTTAGACTCGCCTCCGCCCCCTGGAGGCGCCAGCCGGCACACTGTTGTTGTTCCAGCTTCTTCTTCTTTTTCGTCGGCACTTTGAAATAAATAAAATAAATGAAATAAAAAAAAATAAAAAATAGAGGCGTAAACACAAATCTGGATCTTGGAACACTCCGCTGCCCCAGTTACGTTTCTTTGCGTGTTGGAGGAGTTTGCAGCGGGATGAAAAAAAGGGAGGAGAGCGTACGTCGGTACATCAGCACCTGGAACAGCCGCTACTGGGTCAGAACACATGAGAATACGTGTAGCACAACACATGAAATATCACTTTAAAACCACTTTATTGTATCTCAAATCTATACTACGACACTCCTCTCTTCTTAATGGCCCAGAAATATTTTTTCTACACAGTCTGAATTTTGTAACGGCTTCAATTAAAGATGTTTTAAATACACAATTGACTGATTAGCATCTGTTTTCTGTTTCTCCATTACGAGCAGCTGTGGTTGGATCCCAGAGCTTGTTACCGTCGAGTGTTTGCGGTTGTGTTTTTGGTTCGAGCCTCTGCTGGTGTTTATTCACTATTTCTGGTAATGGATCTTACACCATTAGCGTAATGCTGTAATCAGGTTTTCTGTCTTGAGGATGGAGCTGACACTCACAGCTGTCTGCTGCAAACACTTAAAACCAGATGAGATTTGGGTAAAGGGAAGGTGTGAGGCAAACAGTCTTATCACCTCACGAGAATTAAGATATTTAAAGTAGAGCGTTAGCATCATAGTAGCGGTAACTAGGCACGGACGGCATTTCAAATCACAACAAGTTGTTGGTGATTGTTTTATTTTAAATCGTGTGAGAGCCTAAATGTAAGGCACCAACGTTTGCTTGCGTTAGCAGGAATGTTTTGGTTTGCCACTGTTGATGTCAAGCCTGCATATTTTAGCATGTAGCGCTCAAGGATGCAAAGCTTTCCATGCGCAGAGCTCTACGGCAGCAAAGTTGGTGAGGCTAACTTTATACAGAATTAGCCAAAAATTGAATTGCCTGTCCTGCACATTTTAATAATAAATAATAATAATACATTTTATTTATAAAGAACTTTACATCAAAAGATCTCAAAGTGCTAAAAAAAAGAGTTCAATTTTGCTGCTTGATGGCCGTAGCAGACTGAAATCCACTCCTCGTTTCCCATTCAACTCACTTAGAAGTGTTTTTGGTATATCGCTCAAATATTAGCTTGCAGCTAACTAGCTCGCCACCTGACAAAATCACTGACGAGAGGCCTGCTGTTTTTTAATTGAGAAAATGAACAAATGAACAGCTGTTGCTAACGATGCAGATATTAGCATCGTTAGCAATGCAAAGCCTTCCGTGAATAGCAATAGCAACAAAGGGGTGGGGCTTAGAAAACAGCTCACAGCGAGGGCAGAGGAAGGAGGTGTTCCCTTTAGCCTGCTGTTTATGTGTTTATTTAGCAAACCTGCAGATGTTAGCATTGTTAGCAACAGCATGCAACGCTTTCCGTGAATACCAATAGAAACAAAGGGGGTGGGGCTTAGAGAGCAGTTATACAGTGATGGCGGCTACAAGTTTATTGGGTGTTTCCCGGGCCCATCAAAGAAAACATTGACAGGTTAAACAAGAAAACAACTAAAAAAACACAAAAGAAAAACACATGCAGTTGCCATATATGACCACAGGGGTCGCCAAAGAAAGGAAACAGGAATCTTTAAGACTGCAGCTTTAATGGCCCTTTAAATTGTCATTAGGCACTGTGGTAGATCTGCTGTCTTGACATTACACGGGCAGATATACAACGGGGCTTCACATGAATAACCAAAATAAATTAAAGTTGCTTCTGACACAACCAGCTGCAGTTTTTCACAATTTCAGTACAGAGCAAAGCAATACATTTTTAGGCCTCTCTGTCTCATATTACAACAAACTAAATGAACCCATCCACGCACAGAGCCCGGAAACACCATCTCTTTATTTCTCTTCGCACAGCAGTGCAGTAGTGATCTGTCACTAATACAAATGCAGCTCCCCAGGGTAGAAACATATTTCATTGTGGAATTAGGCGGTAGAGTAAAACAAGCGAAGCTTCGCGCTGAAATGAAAACTACCTGCTCTGAAATTATGGATGGCACAAAATCTTAAGGTATACCAATTTTTTTGTAGTCGCCTCAGCTCCCCCCCCCGATGTCAAAGTAGTTACACATTCACAGAGTTCTGGAGAAAGCAGCAATAAGACACAAATGCGCCAGGATTTTATAATTACAACCAAAAAGGGGGAATAGCGCAGCTTAAAAAAATTAGATGAGAAAATAGTTGTTTCCGGCTGTTTTGCATCCTCATTTTGATCTTGTCAAACGTCTAGTTTACAGCACATGTCTCTTCCAAGCAGTACATTGCACTAATGCGCTGTCTCGTTACTGTTCTCCCTGTTGTCGATACAGAGGCAGGCATCGTTTAAGTGAGGGATATTGTGGCGCAGCAGCTGCACTGATTCTGTGTCCTGCAGAAGGACGACAGCAGATGCACCGGTGCCCTTAAGCAGGTGCTTGCAACCATCCATCCCCCTCCCTCATTACGCTCGCACACTTTGATATCATCAATCCGTGACGCTCGTCTCATTCCAGGAGCGATTCTGTGATGAAGTGTTGTAATTTACTTCCAACCCCGCAAAAAAACTCCTTGTCTGCATCTGTTTTAGTTACTGATTTTCCAAGACGGCCCAAAATGCCTTTCAGCGAATCGAACACAGCGAGGATCGCGGGAGTATGCATTCCCTTTGTGTGGCATACACAGCTGTGGATATTGGAAAAGCTGCGGGATTATAAAGTCAGACTGCGTTTTGTTCTGTTTTGTCGGTGGATGAATTGGTATCTTCTTCCTCATCAACAAAAGATGTCTCTCTATTGTGCAAATGTACGTGCAGAGTTTGATAGTGTACAAAAAAAAAAATGCACCCCTATCAGACTCTCTTGTGGCTGCATCAAAAATATTTAATCTTGACATCCGTTTTGTAGTCTGTGAGCATAAGAAATGGCAGTTTCAGATACTTTTTAACCGTTCTATATGCTCATATACTGGCCTACGCACAGTATGGAGGTGCCAAATTAAAGGTTAAAACTAAATAACGATTGTAGGAACGTGCTTTTATAAAGGGCACAAGAACTCACTGAATCACGTAAGAAAGTTCTGTTGATAAAATCACAAATTCTATTTATTGGACTCAACAGTCTGTCTAAAAATGCCATTGAGTTTGCTGTACGACCGTAAAAGTCTCAGTTAGGAGACAGAAAAGACACAGTGTTATGTAAACCAAGTAGAAAGCTATTGTAAAATGTTGATGACTCATCCTGCACTCGTGGGCGTGTGCTTATTTTTCTTCCAATTAAATTCTTGTTTGAATTTATGTGCCCCGCCGTCCCGCTGCTTCTCCTTTATAAATACATTCACGTAAGCTTGTGGCTAGCTTGTGGCTAGCTTGTGGCTGACTAGCTTAGTACCCTACAAAATGAATGGTTGTTGGCTCCAAATCTGCTGACATCTTAAATGGTAAACCCCGCGGTTGTTAGCATTGTTACGTTCAAAGACGAGGAGCTTTACATACGGAGCAAAAACAACAAAGGGGGCGGGGCTTTGAGAATAGTTAAAGTGCCCGTCGCAATAGTGACTGACAGACTGGGTGTCTGTGGCGACGGGGGGAAGTCAATACTTAATTATTTTGTCTTTGGAAGGCGGAGTGGACTGATGACTCATCCAGCACTCATGGGCGTGTCCAATGAGTGCTTCCTGTAATTTTTGTGCTCCGCCCTCCCCCTGCTTCTTCCTTCACCAGCAGAACTGAGGTCCAACATGTTGGGGGCGGTGCTTTGGAGCTGACCAATCAGAGCAGACTGAGCAAATAGCACTCTGCTAGTCTATTTGTTAGCGCTTTAATCTGCGAAATAAAGCATATACACATCATTTTCAGATTAAATGGTTTATTTTTGTCTACCAGACTTTCTTTTTTTATCCACATAGATCTTTGAAAATTCTGGAAAGACCTTCAAAACAGCGTAAGTGTTGTTAAACCGCGCTGCACATGCATTTTTAAAGAACAGCCTGAGATCAGATCCAGGTATGAGAGCGCAGCTCGCCTTTGCTTGAATTTAGAGGTCAATTTATGAAAACAACTCCCTTCAATCAGCACGCGCCTCTCTTCTTTACGCTTCTGTATATTCCAAATAAAAGCGCCGCGGCTGGAAACATAAAGAACATCGCCTCTCCCGAGCGGCCCGGCGTCTTTCCTGGGAATGACCCCGCGGCGTCAGGCTGTGAGCGTTTAAAACAGCAAACATAAAAGCTTTCACGAGCGGGGAATAGGTTGAGTCAGTGTTGTGTTAAATCACTTGGCAACAGCGAGCGGCAAAAAGGGCCATGAACTGAGATGAGATCTTTTCATGGGGAACTTGTGCTTTTGCCTGTAGGGCCGCCATTCATTTGGGAGCGTTGCGTGTTGGATTTGGTCACACGTAGGCCTCTGGGCCCTGTCATATAGCTGTCTTAATAACATCAGGTAATATCGCCGCGAGCAGGAAGGGGATTGCTCACTTTGGTGCTCTGAACATGTTGGGTATGTCTAGAAGAGACATTTACACCCAAGCTAACAAAGCCAAGTAGTTGAAATTATCTTCTTTTCTTTTACCCTTTTGTCCTCCAACTAAGCGTTTAGTTTATTATATAAGTCTATTATTTGTAGTGCATAGCTGCAGGAAGGTTTCTCACATATAGAGCACCAAAAGTGTATTAATAAGCAGCTGAAAATGTTTCTGAGATTCTTATGACTTGGCTCTGACCCGTTATCCCACCTGCACAGGTGTCGCGCACGAATCGACGCCCCATCCTCAAGAGGAGCCTCGCCACATCGGGATTAACGGGTAAGGAAATCACAAGGAAAAATGAGAAAACCGGCTTTTCTCCGCTGGTGTGTTTCCTGAATATCACGTTGCCGAGCGCGACCCGGTTTTCACCTCTGCGCGGGTCTGTCTGCCAGCTGAAGCCACGGAGCAATTAGAGCCGAGAGAGAGAGAAGAAAAAGTGGAGCTGGCTTGATGTTGTTGTTGTCTCCTTTAGTGCTCAAAATAAAAGAACTGACCCTCAATTAACAACAGCTAATGTTGATACGATCATGTATTCAAGTCTTTTTGTTTCTTCCCTCACGTCTGCTTCCGCTTCATGTGTAATTAGAACATACTGTGATAAACGGAGTCATTGAAAGTTGTTGTTTAATACCAAACTTAAGCGTGTTGATGGCAGCCGATGAAAAACACACCCCAGGCCAGTAGGGGGCCCCCAAGGGCTGACTAACTTTAAACTACAGCAGTAGCAATGTTGACCTCCGTAAAGGACCCAACCTCTATACATAAATTATTACAAATAATAATATCAGATAGGTAACTGAATGCTACTAGTCTAGCTTTTACTAAAGCAAATAACCTCCACTAGCTTCACATTATTTAGTTTAGCAAGTATTAGCTTAGCAGCCCTGCCCTGTGTACCCCGCCTTTCACCCAACGATGACAGCTTGGATAGCCTCCAATGCCCCCCGCAACCCTTCACAGGACAAGCGGTAACAGGAAATGAATGAACGCGTGAATAGTTTAGCTAGCAAAGGAGTGCTAATTTAGCTGCTAGCTGAGATTTTTGCCAGTCGAATTGCCTAGAACTGCTTTTGCAATGTACCGCTACGCCACAAGACCAACAGGTTTAGTTCCTGCAGATCTGGATGTTCATTGGCTCCGAGCTGTGTACCTTTAGGTGCTGTTTTAGGCCCCCCTGATTTCTCAGGTGTGACGTTCGTAGTTTGCCGCTAGCCTGACGTAGCCAAACTCTGCGAGCGATTAGATACTCCCCAAACTAGTCGGAGCCGTTGTGTGCAAATAAATTGTGCCCAAATGATTTGATTGGCCCGGCAGGTCTTTGCTGGAGCGTCATCAATTCCCAACGGAGAGACTCCAGATCAACCTTCCGCCACAAAGAGATTGAGGACGAGGAAGTTGATCTGGTTGATATTCTCCAGGACAAGTACTAATAATTATTATTTAGCATTTAGCATTATTTAGCTACACTGGCAGCGCTCCAGTTCCGTATACGCGCCTGTACGCTTACTATCACGCCTCGAATGAGGAGCGCCAAGGCTCCTATCTATCTGTGAAGCGGCTTGTAATAAATAAGCAGAAAGGCATTCAGTGTCTCACTCAAGGATGCGTGGGCAGCTGGAAGCACTGACTGCATGCAGAGTTCAATCCTGAGGCCAGTCGGTTTGTGGATATTCTGATCGTTTCAGTAAAGCTGGGAAATGTGTTATTCGGGCTTTTGTGGTCCTTTGCAGCTGCAGCCTGGACATCTTGAGGAGACGCTGGGGCAGAATATTTTTATACCTGCGAGCGTCCCTAGCTGTCGGTTCATCTGGTGTATCTCTCTGGCATCTGTTTAAGATGCTAGCGTCACACGTTGCACCGTATCGCCGGCTCTAACAAAGAGACATTGAAGAAGACAAATAACCCACATCTGAAGGAGAGAGCAGCATTAGGGCATAATATAATGATACGTTATCACTGTGCGTCTCTTGCCTTTGATCATACGCTGCCATATAGACGCCATCTTGCAACAAGTTTTAAAACAAGCCTGCCGCGTTGCCTTTAAACCCCGAGGGTTAAATAAAGAGCAACTAATGAACATGTTCCGGTTTGCTGTTTGCGCGGCTGTCTTTAGATCTGGATAGAAGAGGGAACAGGTAATTGCTCGTGAGGTGCAGAGGGAGGTGGAGGGGGTTGGTGAGCCCGTGGGGATTCACTGCTTCTGCTGCTGTCACCCTGCAGCCATTTATCAGCAAAGCCTGCAGAGGGCAATGCAGCACCGGCGATCTCCCCCGGACGAGACGACTGGGAATGCTGTGACACTGTTAGCGGCCGCGAGCCTTGCTGTTTGTGTGGAGTGAATGGCATCTTTTTAGTTTGCTCTTCGTGGGTCTGAGCTCAGGGATGACGTGTAGCGCGGAGGGAGGGGACGGGAGGGGGGGTGAAAAATCCGCCGAGTGAAATCCGAGGCTGGTTTTCGACAAAAGGCTTTTTCTAATGTGACGGCTCATTGCGTAACCAAGCAGGGGAAGGAAAGTGGAGCCATAAGAGGAGCAGATATTCAGACATATATGACACCTTAAAAAAACAAAAAAAAAACAACAACTGTGTTTATGTTTGAAACGCCTGGACCAGACAGGGTCACACTTTGGGTAAATTGGAGATGCCCAATGTACAATAATGATCTGGGACCACTTTATACAAAGCAGTGTGGACTTTGCAAGCAACTTTTTTTAGTCTCCAATAGCAGAATCTAATATTTTTGGTAGGGATGCTCGATATTGGCTTTTCTGCCGATATCCGATATTCCGATATTGTCTAACTCTTAATTTCCGATACCGATATCACCCGATACCGATATATGCAGTCTTTCTAGACCAAAATTATGAGGTAACAACATAATATATCGCCTATTATGGAATTAACACATTATGCCTAATTTTATTGTGATGTCCCACTGGATGCAAACATAAATGCAACATGGCTTTTCAAATGTAAACACTGTCTGTGCAAAATAACCGAAAGTTACCGAAAAAAAGTGCCAAAAAAGTGCCATTTATTTATTTTTTGTGTGTTTTTAGAGAGAATATTTTGCCTCAAACAACTCTACAGACAATATCAAAACAAGGAAGACAAATGTAGCGTATAACTCCACATGATTCTTCTTGAGGTGGGTGAACAAATTTGATGTATTAAAGGAAGACGCCTTGTTTCCTCCTCTCATAACCACCTTTGCTTTACAGTCATTGCAAATCGCAAATTAACTGTTAGTAGGTGACACTTGGAAATACTTCCAAACCACGGACATCTCATACACCGGGCGAGCTAGCTTGTTAGCCACGGTTAGCTACCTACAAGACTAGCGTGTTGTTGTTGTTATACGTCATCAAGCACGCGCCTGTTAACATCCCATGCTGCGTTCATGCACACTCGGAAATGCTGATGCCTACAGAACAAATATCGGTTATAAAAACCCGATACCGATATTTCCCGATATTACATTTTTAACTCAATATCGGCCGATAATATCGGCCCTCCGATAATATCGGACATCCCTAGTTTTTGGTCTAATCTTGCAGCTCTCTGCAGCCACCAAAGCTTGCTTTAAGTGTAATTACGTGGTTTAAATAAATTTAAGTGGACAAATAATCATAAAAGTTGAATTCATATGATATAAGCAAGAATATCTTCTTTTTTTTAATAGCTCCACATGGTTTAAATCAGGCTGCCCAGTTCTAAATGTGGCCCTTAATCTTTTTAAACTCTCAAATGTGCTCTGTTTCTTGGTTTTAAAGATTCCGCTCTCTGCTCCGGGAACTAGTCGCGTTATAATATTGTTTCTGATCCAACGCTCGCCTAAAACAATGCACTGTTGGGCAGTTCGTCCCCCCTTCCATATCCGCTTAGGGCACGACGTGAGGCTTCGGTGAGGTCGGCGAGATAAAGAAGCCGGGGTTAACAAACGGCAGAAGGAGATGCGGGAGAGGTAGAGAAAGGGGGAGATTAGAAGGATGGGGGAGAGAATAAGAAAAAGCAGATAAGGGATAATGAGGCGTTCGAGCGATGGAGGATAGCATAGAGGAGGACAATGTGGGGGGAATATGGGATAAAGGGGTAAAGAGGGGAGGTGCGGTATCTGCGGAGTAACGGGGCGAGGCCTTTGAGTGACGCGAGCATGGCTTTGTCTCAGCCAGAAACACTTTTCCTTTTAAAGAGCTGACGTCAGCGGCCGAATCTGACCGACGCGTGATTGACTGTCAGGGCCGACGGCAGCGCTCCCCACACCTGACTGCATGAATGCACTGTTTAGCTTCAGGGCTTTTAAAAGGAAAAGAAAAGTGAAATTAATTTCCTTTCACTCTTACTCACAGAGTTAATAAATTGCTAAAGGGAAGCTTTTAGAGCTCCACAGTTCACAAGTTATTCCAATAAATGATCTTTGTAGATAATATGTATTTCCATTCATAGTTTGAGTTTAACGGAGAGTTAGTGCCGCCGTCTCTTGTTTATACGGACAAACCTGATATTGAGTTTGCGTTAGCCGCTTGGCCTCGCACCAGCAGCCGCTGTCCTGTCGCCGGGTCGATCTCAGTGTCATTTAATCTAATAATGCCTGCTGCTTACTCCACTGTCCACGTTGTCGTGCCAACAGGATTACTGTAAGCTCTCCTGATAACCACCCCGTCCCTCTCTCTCGCTCTCTCTCCCCCTGACTCTCACGAGGTTTTTGTGCATTTGCAGAGTCCGTCCTTCCCCGGCGGAAAGGAGGTCAGGTGCGCTCCCGACGTCCACCCGGATATCTCCACGTGCGCTGTGCTGTTTAATGTAAATCGGCTCGCGTTGCTCTTGCTTGTATCCGGTTAAAGGTCAAGAGGTTGCACAAGTTGTGCAAATTTATTCCTCGAAAGGATTCGCAGTTTTCTGCAAAAGTTGATTCAAGTTTGCACTCGTGATGAGATAAGCCCATCACGCCCATTAGTCCGACGCCGCCAGCTGTCGTGCAAACCTCGATTTTGCCGCCTGAATATATGGGCAGATTGTGGGGGTTCACTCTCCGCTGCGTCTCTGCGTTTAATACCGGGCCTCAACAGGTCGCCTGTGCCGCACAGATTTAATTAAAGCACATCTGTGGACGCCTCAATATGCGGCGTATTCTCACCCCGAGACGTATTGAAAGGATTGTTTTATACAACCTACAGTGCTGCTGATTAGAGAGGGTGTCTTACAGGAATCAAGGGCGTTTTATGGAGGTGAGAAAACGTTGCTGTGTGTATGTGTATGACGATGACACGAAAAGGTAAGCGTTCTTCGAGGTGTATGTGCTCACCTCCGTCCAACCTGCCTTTAAGCACGGAAGCGTGCACGCAAGTGAGATTAATCTAAAGTGTGACTTTTACAGGAGATACCGTTGCCGGTGAAGGTCTGAGTCGGGCTGTAATTACTTGCTAGCAGACGGTGGAGGATAGGAAAGCCTAAAGAAATCATTAGGGACCCGTCAGCCACCGACAACGCTCTGATGTCAGTCGTCTTTGTGCTCGGCGAAGCGACGGTGTAGTTGTTTTTAAGCGTTTCTGCTTTGCACTCGGGAGAGAGGGGCAGAGGGAGAGAGGGAGAGAGAGGAGGTGAAAACCAACAAAGTCGGCGACTGATTTGCAGCCGGGATGATGCAAGTGGGAGCGTATTGCGGGGCAGCTGGAGCACATGGAGGAAGATACGATCCCTCATCCACTATTTGTCTTTTATATAACGTATCCACACCGCTCTTTGGGCTGCTAACAGCTTTAAATTTCAGATGACCGTTAATTCACATTAAAAGTCACAATAAAAGTCAAGTATATGAAATAAAACTCCCACAATTTAGCTTGAACTCAAAAACAGCAACTTTATTGTCTTGCTAACAAGTAAAACATCGTTTATTTTGGAGCGGAACCAACTATAGTGCAAAAAAATGATTGCTCCTGCACTGTCACTGTTTGTGGCTAACATGTTAGCAACTGTAGCTTTCATTCAGAGTCACTGATGACTGTCATCTACGTCTGTTTTAATTAACTTCAACTAACATCTGCCTTGCTAGCTGCTAAATTGTCTCTAGCTAGTAGCCAGCGTTTGTTAGCTTTGTTTGGTGCTAGCTTAAACCGGGTTAACAAAATGGATGTATTGGTGAGAACTGGCTTGAGGACAGCTCAATTTTAAAGAACTTCACGGTTTAATAACAGACGGAAACAAAGCAGTGAAGTTTAAGGCTCCTTATATTTGTCTGGTTTAGTGCTAAATGTTGGCTAAATGTTCATTAGCTAATTGCTAGGGTTTGGAGCTAGCTTAAAATGAGTTTATAAGACAGAAGCAAGAGGTTTACCAAAACTGTCTTTTTGCTTAAAATTTACTTATGAGAAACTGAAACAAAATAGTAAAATTTCAACCAGTGTCTTATCTGGTTAGCTAAGTGCTAGCTAATTGTGCTAACTTTCTGCTTATGTGCTGAAATAAGTTGACCAGAACAGCTTTTATCTTTAAATGGCTTCCTGAAAATTAGGTAAAGTGTCCAAAACATTAAAATCAAAACAACTGAGACAAAGGAGGCTAAAACAAGCCTTCCAAACTTTTATATTGCGCATAGCCCTGCCCTTTAAGCCGTAGTTGTATGAAATGACAGATAATATTCGTGCGGTTTAAACTACACTGACCTCCATTCACATCTTCCGAAAAGGAAGTAAAAAATATGCAGAGAGAGAGAGGGTCGCAGATATTTTAGCACGGCCCTGAAAAACATCAAGATGAAATGGGAACTCATTATTTTGCATGATGAATGTGGGTGGTGGACGGCTCCGCTGCTGAGAGCAGATGAAGGCAGAGGACCGCTGTCGAATGAAAGCAACAGGCTAAGGGAAGTACAGCTCTGGCACTGACAGGCAGCAGCGAACAGTTGGCTGGAAAGGTATTGAAGGTGCTGATAAATACAGATGGAAAGTAAATCTGCCCAAAAGGGAGCTGATCCGCACGTCAGTTTCTCCCAACACTCGACAGCATAAATGCTAGTTCAGGGTCATGCGGCCCAGCGACGCCGTATGCACCCACATGTCTAATCCTCGCAATCACATCGCCCCCCAAACCGTAGCCCGCCGCAAATGGAAGGACGTCTAACAAGATGCGTCGAAGGCACGCTTTTCATCTTTGGCTTTTCACCGGAGTCACCGGAAGGCCTCGGAAATTGGATTTATTTACAGCAGCGGAAAACAGGGCTGTAAAGAGAAAGAAACGATCGGGAAGCAGAAGGGGGAACAAAGAGATGATGCAAATTGGTAGATGAAATGGAGTTCAGACCCTGCACGCGGGGACTCACATGAGGAGCGAGCAGGCCTATTATCATTAGCTTTAAAAGCTTGTCTTCTTGTACTCTAATAAATGTATACAGCAAAGGCAAGCCCTTCAAAAGACAACATTTATTGAACTACACATTTATGAACTGTCCCTGAGTTAAAGTACACACACTTGCAACACACACCGCATGCTTTCGAAATTAGTAATAGGAAGCCATAAGCTACAAATACGTCCTTAAACCCCCAAATAAAAGATGGATAAACAGAGATAATGAAAAAAATAATATAACATTCTGAGATTTTAGGACCTACAGGCGATAAAGTCATTGCACTGAGACTGACATTTTGGGAAATAAACTCTCCTTATCCCTTTGGCATGAAGCCTCGACGACTGCAATACTCACTATTCCCCAAAGTCTAGTGTGTACAGTAGTCCAGATCTTGTTTGTCGCTGCCTGGTGAGGGGATATCTGCAGAGAAAAGAAATACGTGAGGTCACAAGCTGGAATAAAATCAATGACAGCTTGTGTATTTCAAATTAAAAAGATCATAAATGTTTCAGCGCAGAAACTTTCCTGGAGAACTGGAGGGGCAAATCGTTACTTCAGTGCTCACAGCGGCGAGGCGGGCCCCGCAATCGGACAGCTGCACTCATCTCAATCAATAGCTACCTGCGTTCCTCTTTGTGATGTTTCAGGAACCGTTCCAGTGGCCGGTCCGCGCAATCCAATCCAATTGTGAACCCGATACCGCGAGGCCAGATGTGAAATGAGCAAATCAAAAGTAATTTGAGCGTGGGTGCTCCAAAGGAAAACTGCTCTCGGAGCTGAGTTTAATCGGCGGCTGGTGTTGTTACAGAAAAGGGGAGGTGAGGAGAGGCTGAAATCATCGCCTGAGAAGAATCACAACAGGGCTGCGGTGAGGTTGTTGTGCGTCCTCTGGAAGTGCAGTAACTCGCTGCTGCGTGGGTGGAAAGCTAACCCGCGAAATGACCTCCAGAGTCAGGACTTTTTACTGGTTTTATCCACTCGGTTGATTTCCTTCTGAAACTAGGTTTGGAAATTCTGAATAGAAAATCACTTGGCAGTTGTCGGGATCTCAGAGTCTTTAATCAGACTGTGGCTTTGCTAACACCCTTTTCCACTCCAACGGGTCCATCAGTTTAGATTTGCTTCACAGTGTGTGGGAGCTGGAAGTCGTCGTAGTAGCTTCGCCCCAAAAATGATTGTAGCCCAAAAAAGACGTTGGCCACAACTCATAAATATGAATCCGTTTCTATTCCCGTGTCTGTCAAGTATTGGTGTTCATGCACGTCATATTTACAGTTTATTTTGATAGTCAGAGCATATTTTCCAGTCAGAAAGCTTGGATCTTGGGAGTGGACGTTAACTCCTTGGACGCCATGCTAGCTTGGCAGAGTAAAGCTAAAGCTAATGCTACATGTCTCTAGCGTCGCGCGACAATCACTTAGAAGACGTTGAACTTACCGAACAAACTTACAGCTAATTAGCCTTGTATCGTCTCCTCCACTCGTCGCCTTTGGGCGTTGCAAGCCGGCAAGTAGTTTGCTCTTAGGCGAACGGTTGGGCAAGCACGGCACCGGAACTTCAACCATACAACTCACCGGCAAGAACCTGACACGAAGACATTTTGCCGCCTTCAGTTGTTATTTAGAGCGAAATGGTACCCATAAATATAGTCTGCTCGCAGTTCAAACGTAGCCCTTGGCAAGAAGGTATGTGCTTAACAATAGTGGTTAGTAGTTCGGACTTGACAGGTTCATCTCTGAAGTATAGTGCAGAGAACATTGGAACAGTAGCGTACTTAAGGACTCCTGAAAAGTAGATTCTGGGATACCTGGGCTAGGGACAGCCTGTTTTACGCAATGCATCCTGGATAAAACGGGTAAGAACACATTAAACATTCGGACTGTACTTGGTGCAGGTGCATGCTTCGAACTGGAGCGGTACTTGGACGGCAAGTGGCAACAATTCACAAGTCCACTAGAAAAACAAGAGCAGACATGAACGCATTACCGACAATGCACTCATGCACTTTGAGTACCGCTGAGGTATAAGTGTAGACTTCAGGTAACACTGTCAGAAACAGAACGCACAAGTGTGTAATAGTTCACGTTAGATGTGCTTGTCATAAAAAAAGTGTCGGTTAGGTCGTCACCCAGGTCGGATTATGTCTTGAAGCTGACTTTAGGGTAGATAAACACACACTTTAATTGTTTGTCACCATCCAAACTCCGGCAGAATGGCCCTAACTGCACTTCACACAGCTTCAAACACGAGGAGAAACTCAAAGCTCAACGGGCCTGCTGTTCCCAGTTAAGGCTGCACCGCTGCGCGCTCGCAGCTCAGGAGGGGCGTTTAGCAAACAGTCAACTCCTTACAGTTCAAGACCTGACCCGGACGCGTGAGATTTGTTTTGCGGGTGCTGACAAAAGCTGTTAGCCTTTTTTTTTTTTTTTTTACCTCTAATAGTAAACATAATGGCTCACGCAGCCAGTCGGCGTATCAAAGTGCAATATGGTTATGCAGATTAGATCGTAATGTTGATGAGCACTGCAAGCGCAAGCATTGTGCAGAGAGATGCGAGAGGACCTTTTGCTCCTTTGCATCACTTCATTTCGTGCGGGATGTAAATTTTCTGCTTTTTTAGAGCGAGGAGTGAATTGCTGACAACAGAAACTTTTTATTTTTTTTTATTTTTTTACGAGAGCCAATCTGTGCAGTCGGAGTGTGGTTGTCGCAGTTGTCGTGCATGGGCCACAGGTGTATATATGTACAGATGCGTGTGTAAAATATCACCTCAAATTAAACCCAGACGAAATCAGAGCGCCGCAGATCAAACCTATCATCAGCGTCTGGACCTCGGAGGCGACGTTTGCTGTTATTTTGTTTGAGCAGAGACAAAGCCTTTCTTTCTTCTTCTTCTTTTTTTTTTTTATTAATCTGGGTGTCCTTTTAGAAGGTCATCTTTCTCCACAAAGACTCCACTCATTAAATTCATCACAAACCGTTGACAATCGTCATAGGGATGCGAGCAACAGGTCCCCCGGTTCCAGTTGTCCAATTGTCTGGCTGAAATTAGCAATCGAGATCTTAAGACAAAGTCAATTTATTCGAAATTACACGTGCGCATCTTTGGCGTCTAACTCTGAATGTCGGCGGCGTTTATTAGTTATAAAACTTTCCTCCAGTGTTTGTCCCCTGAGTTCCCCACTATTACTATTATTATTTTTATTAGTATTGGAGAGGTTTAGTGTGATGGGATTTTCAGTATCTCCCATGCATCATGCTTTATGAAAGCACTTTCCTCTAATTATAAGAAATTGGTTGTTTAAAAGTTTATTTTGCTTTGTGGGAAAACTGGCACAGACTTTAATCTTTTGAAATAATAAATTCAGAGTCTGGGTGGTAGAACAAACAGCCATTAAGCTGTTGGAGACTTTAAATCTACACCCGGGCCAACAAAGGCTTTCTGTTTATCCAGAAACTTGCTTTTAGGGGAATCGACGTATTAGCTTTCTTTCACAGGGTCAGATGAGAAGACTGATACCGCACTCATATCTACAAAGCAAATTTAAAGCTACAGCCAGAAGGGGGTTAGCTTAGCATAAGGACAGGAAACAAATGAGATATTATATGTAAATGACTGACCTTTTAAAGGCAGGGAGGTTTTGTTGCCTCTGGACTGAATCACTCCAGCTCTTTCCTTCTGTTTCTAAACTTTTGTTATGCTAACAATTTGTTGCCTCCGGTTTGATATTTACAATTCCAGTACCAAACTGTTACTGGGCGTAGCATCTGTGTAGCTACCCAGAAGAAATCTGAAGCTCAGTGTGGGTGGCTTCAACCATCGCCATCTTGGCTAATCCAAATGGTCAGCGACGCGAAGTGTGAGAGGAGCTGAGACAAACCGAGACAATAACTGCATGTCAATTATGCTTTAAGAGTTAATATAATCTCAACAGGATTATATAGTTGTTGTGAAATTATATCCGGCTATGAACATAATTATGTTTTGCGGGCACTGACTCATTTTCGGAGCTGGCCTCTAGTGGACATTTGCGGAAATGCAGTTTTAAACTTGAAAGTTGACGCTTTGCTAATTTTTTATTTTTTTTGAAAAGGATCCCGACTGTGAATGATTTTTTTGAATGGCACGCATCTAGCAACGAATGGCGAAATTTGCTAATGAATGTTTATTTCTGCTGAAAAGCTGGGCATTTAAATAGGTCTTTGGGGGTTGACTCACTTTCAGAGCCAGCATCTAGTGGACATTTGCGGAAAGGCAGTTATAAACTTGAAAAGTTGTCGCTTTGCTGATTTATTTATTTTAGTTTTTGAAAAAGATCCCGACTTCTAATTATTCTTTGAATGGCTGGCACATAGACAGTAAGCTACCAAACGGAGATGTTCAAAGCAACTGTGCCCTTAATTGTCACGAATGGGGAAATTTGCTAATGAACCTTTGTTTATTTTTACCAGGGTGTAAGCGTGTTTTTTTTTTTTTTTTTCGCTAAAAAGCTGGGCATTTAAATATGGAGGTCTTTGGGGATTGACTCACTTTCAGAGCCAGCATCTAGTGGCCATTTGAGGAACTGCAGCTTCAAACTCGTAGTTAACATCAAGAGACATTTGTGAGCATTTTTCTTTGTATTTATTTTTTTGTTAAAGTAAGCCTTTTCCAAGCAAAATAAGGACCCCTAATTCTGTCAAAGTAGCTGATCTCAACGCTGAAAAAACGCATAATAAGAGCTAAGATCCAAAACATCAAACCTGGATCGGTAAAAATCTATTTCCAGCTTCAAAATTTGTCCAAATGGAAATTATTCTTTAACAACGCACTGAAAAACACCACTCTACACTGCCTCACTTTCATACTTACAAACATCCCGCATGCTGAAAACTCTCCATCCAAGACACAGACAACCCCTCCTCTTCGCTGGCTTCCCTGTAAATGTATGTATCGATCAGGAACTCCTACTTATTACTCACAGAGCGTCACAGGCCCTTGTGCCTCGGCGTGCCACCGCTCTGATTTATTTACTACCCACCCATACTTTCAGCTCGCAGGATGCCTTGTCATCCCCCTCATTTGGAATTAAACAGCCTCGGCTCTGTTGCCATTTCTCCTTAGCGTCCCCGCAGTCCATCATCGGCTCACTTCTGGCCGCGCGGCTTTGAAGTTCATAAACTGTGAAGCAAAGGATGGCTGATCTGATGGCCGCTGCAGCCGAGGCAGGGAGGGCCTGGTCAATAAACCCGGGGAGTGAGATGCCTTTCGCAGACCGACATTAAAGCGGGGCTGTAAAATCATGCACCCTGGCACATTTTACCTTATGCTCTCGCCCTGTCTTCTCCATCTCGGAGAGTGTTTGGGTGTGAAGGGGGACGCGTCGAGGGCTCTTCAGGGCTCTTCAAGGATTGGTAAACACTTATGGAAATAAGCTCCCACGACTCAAAATCTGAGCAATTATCTATTTTTTTTTATTATTTCTCATTTTAAAACCTGTTTTTTTTCTCCTTGTGACTTGATGAGCACATTCAATGTTTATTTCTGACTTTAAAGTTAAAACATTGTGAGATTAGCTTAAAATCACAGAGCAAAACAGTCAACTGTAAAAACAGCTTTTCACACTGATTCACTTTAATAAAGGGAAATAGGATTTATATTTTGACAGCACCCCCGTGGTGAGACCACCACATGTAACATTACTATTGCATGAATACATCACGGGAGCTCAGGAAATCAGTATTCAGGGCGACAGACGAGCTGTTATGGGTCTGCTGTTCAGATATAATGAATGTGTTAGAGACCAGACTTCATGTAAAGGGAATGGGGCGAAGAATGAAGTTCACTTGACCTCAATATATTCCCCTCAGCTCCTGAAAATTGCTTTTGCTTTGGTCCTTCCACTTGATATCTTTTTTTTCGCCAATCACAAAGAGTCACAAAGATCCACCGGGTGTCCTCTGTGTCTGTGCACCGTCAGCGCTGCTGTCGTAGCTAAGATTATGCTTAAGAGCATGATGCACATGTGCCAACTCAGCAGCTGTCACCTAAAAGACGAGGAAGGCCAGAGTATGAAAAGAAATCTGTTCTTGCTTGACACTTTCTCAAGCTGCAAGAACTGCAAAAAAAATAAATAAATTAAAAAAAAAAAAAAAAAAGCTTCTCTGCTGTGGCCCAGCGGGTAAACAGGCTCTTGTCTCTCGAAACAGGGAACCAGACTCAAGTCCCCCGTCCTGTCTCGCTGAAGTGTCCTAAAGCAAGACACCTCCAGCTTCTGCAAGGATGCTAACAAGCCAACAGCGCCGCGGCTGCGTGCAGATGGCTGCTGCCAGAAGGTGGGAAACTTTCCTGTCAAGTAAAAAGTCAGCACTTTGGTGCAAGTTTGGATTTGAAAAGTTCGTTAAGTTGCTTTAAAGTTTTGTTCGAGACAAGCACTTTCTTTTGTTAGATAAATCTCTACCCGATCATGCAAATTTGATTGTGTTTTTCTGTGTTTTAAGATTTTATTCCATGTGCATTTCTTTGACAGGTGAATCAGGATATCAGGCGCTTTGGCTGCGGCGACGCACAAACATAACAGTAAGCGGTGCATCTGCTGCATGTGGACACTTCAAAACAACTCGTCAGACACTGTTATGTCTCTGATGTCTTGCTAATCTTGGCCTTGATAGGCGGACTGCAACTTAAGAAAGCACACAACCAATGGTGGCTTCATAAGCAACGCTTTTTTTCTACATTTACATCCAGGAATTTGACCACTTGGGAGTCATACCCCTTGCTAACTTTGTCCTTCCACTGTTTGAACCTGGTTCTAAATTGAAATAAAATTTTACTTGTCATGCATGTGCATGCGCATGCTCGAGGGATCTCAATCACAGACATCGTGGAAGTCAAACCTTATTGTTTAAAAGCGCTAGCCTAAAACTGATTTTTCGCTGCGCATGGGGTTCAAACGTCAGCTCTGACGAGACTGAGGGGTTTGACGCGTTGGGAAAGGGAGAAACTACTTAAGCTAACACTCAAGAAAATCCAGTTTCCTTTATGTTTAGCTATAACCGATAGATGGCAGCCATCTAGTGGTTACTGGTGGTATTGCAGTTTGCAACGTGGCTTGCATCGTGGGCGGTGTCAAACCTCAGCTCTGTCGAGACTGAGTGGTTTGACGCGTTGGGAAAGGGAGAAACTACTTAAGCTAACACTCAAGAAAATCCAGTTCCCTTTATTTTCAGCTATACGCGATAGATGGCAGCCATCTAGTGGTTACTGGTGGTATTGTGGCTTGCAACGTGGCTTGCATCGTGGGCGGTGTCTCGTTCACGTGCTGTTAATTTACCCATTGATCACTTTAGGCGTCATTAGCAACGCTTTGTCTGTACTGCAGCCGCAACAGAGTCTGTCTTTAATTCCGATTCTGGCGGCAGAATGAAGCAAAGGCCGACTCCGCCGCGCTCCTCGGGCTTCCAAAAACTAAATTAAACTCCAAATTGCAGCTTAATCCCGCCAAACGAGGTTTGTCAAAACTGTATTTAAATAAAGTACACGGGGATAAGGGGTGCTTTATCATTCTCCTCGCCGCGCTGCAGCATAATTCACCTGCTGCATTAAGAAATCAATCTTGTAATGAGTCAAAGAGGCAATAAAAAAAAAAAAAAAAAAGGTTTTATGGTGAGGAGCTGCAGTCAGAGAGAGGCTCAATGATAAGAGCTTATTGAAATGTCACCTATTTGATCCATCTAACGACTGCTGTGTCTTTTTATAAAACGCATTAGCGCCCGTTGGATGTGTTAAGGGAATAAGCAGAACTCTTAAAATGCAAAAGAGATGGAGTTTGACTGCACGTGCCAGCAGATAGCACTTGGACCATCTGTGATCGCTGACTATCTTGTAAAACACCAAGCTACTACTTGGACTGTGAAGCCAAACTCTTTCCGAGTTTACAAGACAAGTGGTTTTTACCTGCCAAGCCGCAGCATCTGCTCCTGATCCCCCCCCATTTTTTTTTTTTTTTTTTTTTTCCCAAGTGCTGACTGAAGCAGCTATGAGATTTTATTTTTCATTTCAAATTCCTCCGCTTTGGCCTTTCATTCGCGTGAGCGCTTTTCAACATCACAGGGAACTTGACGAGAGCGTTCGCAGATTAAGATCCTGCTTAATATTTCATGAAGTTACATCACCCGTATTATCCCGCCACCCCTCCCCGCCCTCCCCTGCTTCATCACGGCGCTTAATCGCAAAGTGTCGACGATGCAACTGGCTGTTTGGAGTGTCGTGGGAGGGGTGGGGGTGGCACCTGATGAGCGGCTCGTCCGTCTCGTGCAACACAGGGACGGGAGGCATAGTTAATGATGCAATTTTAAATAAAGACACATATAATCTCTTACACTAAATCATGGCCATGTCGTGGGGGGGGGGGGTACCTTATTCTCTGCTGCTCCCTCGCTAGTCGCAAGAAAAGCAATGATAGAAAGAAAGGGGGGCGGGCACCGAGCTGACAAAGTGAAGAGACTGCGCCGGCCGAGCCCCAGATCAGCCTTTAAAAACCACATAACATCCCTCTCTCAGTCGCTCTTCCGACCCAGCTCACTAGGGGTTGAGGAGGCGTAGCATGAAATAAACCAGATGACAAAGGTAAAAGCTGCACAGAACTCACTATGTGCAGCCAGCTGTGGTCAAACCTGCTATAGTTTATAATAAATTCTAGTAGAGAGCCAAGTGTTTCAGATGCACAATAAATGTCTTGTTTTTAGTGGCTATTAGTTAGTCTTTTATTGGAAATTTACTGCATCAGAAGGTAATGTGTGTCGACTTGAGACAGCCAGGTATCCCATAATGCATTTCAAAGGCACCAACAAGTGTGATGCTGAGATCGTACTGACATTATCAAGTCTAAACTGAGCTGAGTACTTGATGCGATTAGTTTAAGTCGGATTGCAATACCGCCAGTGACCACTAGATGTCTGACACGTGGCAAACCACGCAAAACGGCAACAACTTTAGCATTTATGAAACAAATCACGATCTAATTTAGTCAAATTTTATTTTAGAAAGTCGGGGTGCGATACCACCCGTCATGTATCAAATCACGCAACAGCCTTAGCATTAATGAAAGATAAACAGTCTCCTCACGATCATCTAATTGAGTCGTTCACATTTTATTTTAGTTGCGGCAGATTAAGTATAAAATACGCAATGGTTTCAGAAACACAACTGCGCTAAAAATATACAAGGAATTGAATGACTCTCTATTTAAACTGTTACAAGACAAGCCCACCCAGAACTCCACATCGCTAACCATTAGAAAAAGTCCACACTGACACAGACACACACTTAAAGAGGACTTCTTTTTCCTTTGGCGAGTAAGACACTGATTTGGGAGGCGCAGCAAGGGCGGCTTTTGTGATCCAACAAATCCAACAGCGCTTGCTGTCGGCTTCTTCGAGTGGAGTGAGGGGCGACAGAGGTGGTTAGCCATTGTTGCTTAGACAGGTATAGTAATTACATTCTCCTCCATTCAGTCCCTATCTCCATACAGCACCGGCATACCCCTCTCAAACTCCATTATACGCTTGCCAAATGGAACAAAGGCCTAACATTCAATGTTTTTTTTTTTTTTTTGGCACTCAGAAAAGAGACACTGACCCTTTTCTGGGGTTGGACGTCAAATTGTGTCATGCATGGTCTTGCAAGCTGCAGACTATGACTTTTAATTTCTCAGAGTGGCGCGTTGTATCAGCTGCTGGATTAACCTCATTTTGGCATGAAAGCACTTGCAGCCCTCACCCTCGCTCTGACCGGGGCAACACATTTAACCGCTTTTTTTATTTTCCTTTGAAAATCGAATTTTTGGCAAGAGGAAGAAGAAGAAGAACGCAGGACATGCTCTTGATTGTTTGTCACAGGCAGCTCTTCAGATCTGCTCTAAATTGAACTGTTAGGGCTCAGTAGACAATTCCTAATGAATACAAGGGCGGCACACATCTCGTGCACGCTGCTTGAGAGCGCACAGATGTTATAGTGGAGCCCGATGTAGCACACAAAGCAAGGCTCTTGTCTTGTCTGATGAGAGGGCTCATTTGGAACTGCCATTAGTAGACATATGATTTATGACTCTGTCTGCGCTCCTGCAGAAACCACCACTTTCACCTCAGCTGCAGAGAGTCCCCCTCTCTCTCTCTGTCTCTGGCTCTGTCGGCTTCTGTCTGGTAGCTCGAACGCAGCGCCGCGAGGTTTACGGATCGAAGCTGGAGAAGCGGTGTCACAAACCTCTAAATAAGACTTTAAAAATAGATGGGAATAAAGACACGGGGGCTAATCTTCCGCCTTGCTCCATATCTGTCAGGGCGCTCTTCTTTTAAGGACGGCTAATGTGAAGCAGGTGTAAGTTTGTATCAGCCTGAACAGTTCCTTTGCCATAAACTCCCAGACAATAAAACGACTTGATGCTTTACTTTAAGTGATTCATTTGTAAGGGTTTTGGTTTTATTGCAACGTGGTGATGACACAAATGATGGGGCTGGATATCAGAGCTTTAAAGACCCAATACAGCAAAACTATATGTACCATTAGCACAATGAATACAATTGCGTTGATGGCTAAGATTAGCTGATAGTAGTGTTTTGTTTGTTTTATGTTGAACATTTGAGAAAAATTCCAATCTGTATTCTTTCTATCAATTCTTAAGGGGCGTACTCACAAGAAGCGTCAAGCAGCGATGAGCGACCGTCCATTAATTCATTTTTCTCCACTTATTTGAGGAGTTGTACCCCTCCCTAGCAAGGGTTTTGAGTTCCTCGTGAGGAATCCTAAGTCGTACTCAAGATATGTCGTCCCCCTGGCAAATTTTAGGTCCAATCCGGGGTCTCCTCATAGCTGACCATTCCTGGTAAACCTTCAGTTTGAGGCAACCAATGAGGCATCCTCACCAGATGGCCAAACCACCTCAGCTAGCTTATTTCCGGCGCCTTCTAAGGCCCTACAGAGGAACTGTGATGCCGTTCTTTCGGTAGCTACCCAGCGTTCATGACCATAGGTGAGCGTTGGGACAACTGGTCAATCGAAACCCTCATGACTCAGCTCCCAACTTTGAAATGATTTGATGGATTGGTTCTTACCACCAGATTCAGAGTGGACAGTGGAGCGTTGGGTGAACCCAGATGATTTTCTATGAAAGTAGCTCCACCTGTACACTAGCAATATTTGTATGTTCTGCTTCTTTTGGGCAATATACCCCAAGGACGTTCAAGACCCTTGAAAGGACGTTCAAGACCCTTGAAACACTAGTGTCTTTGCTCTCTGGAGTTGTCTCTACCCTCTGCAACAACAACCTAACAAACTACCTTTCCTTGCCACTAGTGGCCCTCAGTGTTTTCAACTTCCCCTGCCTGTCAGCTGACCTTTCACCCCGCCTCCTCACCTGCTCCTCAGCTGCAGCGAGCTTCCCTCTGATTCCTGGCTAGCTCAAGGCTTCACACCTCTCCACTGCGGCTTTCTAGTCTTCAGTCCTTCTTCCCCCTCCCCGGGTTTTGACCCCAGTTTCTATCTAAGACTGCGACCGCCTTCCCGCTCCTCCTTGGATTTCCTTTGCGTGGTTGCCCCGCCTTCCTCCCTTCCTCCCTTCCTCAAAGTCTGTTTGAAGTTAAGTCTCTTTTATCACAGCTCATCTTCCTCCTGAATCTGGTTTTGGGTCCAGTGTTAGAAACTTGGGATGTTGCTCTTGTAGTGCAGGCGCTGAATACAACTGAGTCGCCGGGAAGCCCCGAGGCAAAGCCTTTCCTATCAAAAGCTTCATAAGAAAAAAAGGCCTCGGAGAGCACATAAACGCGGCCACCAGGCACTTTTGTTTCACATTTTCTCAATAATATTTCCCCCAAATGTTAAAGCAGTTGCCTTTTTGACCAACTCGCAACAGTAAAAAACTAAATCTGAGCTATTTGCACTTTGAAAACAGCCTATTCATTCTTTTCTTTTTTTTACTACTCTTGTAACTTCCTCTTCTTGTCCTCTTTAAATAGGAACTGGCTGCTGATGGTGGCGGCACCGAGGTGTCGCTCTCTGCCTGGGCGCTCCGCCGTGTCACATCTGTCCATCTGTCAGGCGTACAGGCCCATCAATCAACCGGCTGAACGCAGGTGAGTGTGAGCTACGACGAGCAACCATTAATCACTCCGGGACGTGGACGCTGGTGGGCTGCGGCGGGGTTTAAATACTTTGTCAGACAAGATGCAGATACCTCACCGTTTAGCCTGCCGTGTTTTGCCTTTTATTGCTTTTTTCTGTTTTGATGGAAACTGCCCGTCTTGGGTTAAAGGTCAAAGCCCCTGGCGCTGAATCGATCGGTGCTTGGTTTTTGCAAGAATCAAGCGCCAACAATGATGATTCCGAGTGTTTGCTTCTCACCGCATGATCACGACTCCAGTGTCTGCAGGAGTACATCTGTTTAATATAATATACATGCTTCACCCTGCAACAGCAGCTTGTTTAACACCAGGAAGTCTTAACATTTATGCAATGATTGCCTCTTAGTTGGCAGTGTTTAACTGAGCATGTTTTAATCCACGTCCTCGGAATCTGCACATAAACTGACGGGTCACATTTTGTCCGGCAAACCTTTGGACCGATAGCGGCGTTCCCCCGCGATTGCGCCGCAGTTGCGTTAGCGTTTGCACCGAAGTGCACGGCTCATTACACGGAGACAAACAGTTTGCTGAAAACTAAAACGATGGCTGATTTATGGTGCTGGCGTTGGTGTCCCGTCTGCAGAGTGAAGGATTTTGGGTATTCAACCAACACGAAGTGTACAGACACGCACTTGTCTACAGTCTGCAAACAATGCATCGCCCCAAGGTGATCCGACGTCAACCGATTTAAAAGAAAAAACTAAACTTTTTCCCTCCGTTTCAAAGAAGTTCTTCTCCGAGTAGAGCAAATTTGCCAAACTCTGCGCAACTATACAAGAGGAGCCAACATTTTGGGTTGTCCCAAAAACAGCTACAACGTGTAGTCTTGTTTTTGCAAATCTCCTCGTAGCACCAGTTTGATTAGTTCGTCCAAGTACGACGCCAACGCCAAAGATCGCAATAGTTTTAATTTTTATGTCCAAACTGCAGTAATCTACTTCTGATAATAAAATTTCACATAAGAATAGCTTTATTTATGAGATAATAGGTCAAACAGAACATGTAGAGCACAGAGCTTGTGTAAAGGTGTGGTCACGCCAAACTAATGTTAAGGGATGACTGGCAACGAAGCGCAACTGTGACGCCCCCTCATGTTGGTTGCTTCTGGACCACAAAGTTGCGCAGTTGATGATGGAATCTCACACATTAACCCAAGAGATTTAGCCTAGCTAGCTTTGCACCAATGACCTCTTGTACTTATCTCACCGTTTTCGCCAATGAGAGTAATCTAACTAATTAACAGATTCAAATCTCATGTAAAAATGGCTTCATTTATGAGCTAATGGGTCAAAAAGTTTTTGGACATGCAGCTCAGCTTGTTTGAAGCCTTAACGAGTCCACCGTCCTCTTTTTGTTTTCCACTCGGCTTCAGATCTGTGAGCAACTCCGATCAGTTCAGTTGCTGCTCGATTCGGCTCCCGGGGTTTGTTCCCCGCTGCTGGAATTTGGCGTAACAGCGTGAAATCTACGGCAACACGTTAACCAACGCTCCGGGAGCGGCGTAATAACGCAGCGGCAGGAATTAGCGTAGACGCTATAGCCCTGCGGGGTGCACCCAAACAGAGCATAAGCGATGCAGGTGGAAAATGCAGAAAGTTTTTTTTGTGGGCTGATGCAGCTGTACGTGAGAGTGAAGGCTCGTTTCGAGTAGAAATGCTTTTCAGCGTCTTGATGCGTCTCCATGACTGTCCCCCTTGTTTGTAGCACAAGTCTCTTCTTGCTGTAAGTGGTTTGCAGACTGAGAAAACAAGGGATAAGCTGAGCTTTGCTGGGGGAGAAAAAAAAACAAAAAAATGCAAATACTCTGTCTCCATTCACTGAGTCGAGGAGAGAACAGAGGAGCCGGCGGAGTAAATTGAGATGGATAGCTGAATTTGGCTTCTTTTCTATCTGTTTTTGTCGTTCCTGCTTTTGTGGTATTTGAAGGCAGAGACTGGCACACAGGCACAGACTGACACTGTTGACTTTCCCTTGGAAAAAAAAAAAGGAAACGCTTGCCTTACAGAGCGGATCTGCTTTGAGGTTTATTGCCGAAAAGATATGGATTGAAGATGATTGGCACTCACATTCTGTTATTCCTTCTTTTCCAGTGGTTTTCTTCTCGAGCACCTGTCCTCACACCAATTAGCACGGGTCGCACTGTAAATTTTGTTGTTATTATTCACTTAGGCTGCTGCGTGCGTCGCCCGGAACGCTACGAGAATGCAGAAGAGTAATTTAGTATGTGCAGAAGACGGTTCTGCCGGAGAAATCTTTAATAAAAGATAGACACCCTCCAACCTGATGCCTGATGCGGCAGGGTTGTAGAACAGGTGAAGAATGAGGAAGAGCTCCTTGGCCCAAAATAAGAGCAGATAATTCGCAACATACCGTCGTTTTGTCCGTTCTGCTAGAATATGCCTCGGCTCGACCACTTCTGGAGGTGATGTCGAAATATTTCCCGTGGCGGTGCGCAAGGGCATATTAGCAACGCTGACTCAAACGGTAATTGCTTAATAGTGCCGATGACAGAGGCCATGAAATGGTTTATTCATGGCAGAGAATTTCTGCCGCCGCTCACCTTGGACCTTTTGCAGTAGCCCAAGCGGCAAAGAAAATCACAAGAGCTTAAAAGAGAACTATGGAACATAGAGAGAGAGAGCGAGATGGGGGAGGGGGAGAGCGTGGAGAGTGATAACTTGCTGTACGAATGAATAATTTAAAAACAAACACGGAGCTAAGCTGTACAATGAAACGCCCGGAGGCAATTAACTCGGGGAGTGAGAGAGGGCAATTAATTTTGTTTATCAGTGATGTAGAACTTTTACGTGCACCCACGAGGTCCGGGAAAGGCCCCGTTAACTGATTTCACAAGGCATGTTTTATTCAGACGGACTGTTGTGACTCTGTTGTGATCGTCCGGCTGTGTGTGCACAGATTAGGTTCCTGCCGTTTATCAGTCGTCTGTTTAGGCGCTTTCTTGAGTGGAAAGGGTGTGGTCACGCCAAACTGATGCCAAAGGACTAGTGGCAACGAAGGCCAACTTCGACGGACCCTTGTATTGTTTGATCTGGACTGCAAAGTTGCTCTTGAACATGCTTGGTGATGCAGTTTCCCAGTTAGGGGGGGCTTGTGATATGCACATGAACCCAAAACGTTCAGCCTAGCTAGCTGTGCACCAGTGACCTTTTGTACTTACCTTGTTTCGTGGCGAGTCTTTGCATGGCTTGAAACCAAAGGTGATATAAAAGAACTACTACCGATAAAGACCAGTGCCAAAGATGCACTCTATAGCCAACAGCCAATAGTAGATAGGAAATACCTTCTTATACCAGCAGGTGGCAGTAGCCTTTCGGGAAGTGCTAATATTCGCAAGCTAGGACAATAAGAAGTGCTACAAACCATCGTACAGAGCTAGCCTCGTTAAACTTTTGCTTACTTTCGTCACTTCCTTCTTCTTTTCGTATTCTCGTTCTCGAAACTGACCTGCCAACGGGAGTTGATCTCCGACATTGCCGACAGGGGTTCGGCTAGTGCCAGCATTGCAGCACACGCCAACAAAACCCTCGCCGACGTTGTTTCGACCAATCAGGGAGAATTCTCTGACGGATTGTGCCGAAAGGCGGACATCGTTGGGGTCCGACTGGCGGCAATGGTGCAGGACACGCCGCCAAAGCCCTAGCCATAAATGCTCACCAACAACTGTCGGCGTGGCGTGTCACGGCCCTTAAGGTTCTCGTGAACCCACCTCATCACGTACGATGTGAATACTTCTTGCCTGATTTCGTTGCGCAATTAAGACTGCGTTCTTTACGACCTTGCTATGAAGCTTTGTGCAGAAGGACAGTAGAGACTTCTCCGCCACTCTCGCCTACACCTGTAATTGAGAAATGTACAAAGCTGTTTTCTGTAAAGACTACAACCTTACACCATTTCAGCATATCAAAGATATATATATGTTTTTTTGTGAAGGTCATATAGAGTTCCACATGCATCAATAGCCTCTCAGTGCTAAATGTGCAGCATGGACGGAGGATCAAAATGATTGTGGACCCGACCTTTAAAACTCCCGACAATCAAGGTTTTACTGGTAGTGTCATTTCTACCTGAACTATCCATGAAGCAGCTCTGATTAGATCGTGATTAAGGTAGTACGAGGTTATTCAGAAATGGCCTACATTTTCAAATTTGGCCTCAAATTGTAGGTGTTTGTATGATCCACTCAGATCTTACATTGTATTCAGCCTTTCCTAACGCTAACGCAAAAATCGATTAAGGCATATTTCACAGATTTACCAGTTTCCGCCGATGTAACAATGCTCGAAGGTCCTGACTTCCCTTTTTAAACTTTCTCTTTAATTGCTATAATTTTGATTTCTGTGGATGTAATATAAATATAAAATGCTTCTTCGAGTGCTTTCTGCAATCAAACAGGTGCACCTCCACATTTTCCGATGAAAATTCCTAAACGGCAACTTTGGACTTTTTATTAAGTGTCGATTCATTTTTTTTTTCCTTTATGAGAAACGACAGCTTCCATGAAAAAATAAAAATGAAACGTACAAAGAGAGACTTTGTCCCCAGAGCACTGTAAAGAAATTCTCGAGTGCTTTCTCCCCTCCTTCTTAACCACTGGTTTAAAGACGTGAATGGTTAACCTTCGGTCATCCCTGAGTTTTTTTTTTTTTTTCCTCACATCAAAAGACCATCTCAGGCTTCAAAGCTTGTTTTGATCTCCAGAACAGGATTTTGACCTGATGAAACCGGGATAATAGACATTGCCAAAGGACTTTGGGCAGACAGCGCTCGTGGTCCGCACCGCTCTTGATCTGCTCACATGTTCTTTACCTGTGAGACCAAAGATGCTGCCGGCAACAAAAACCTTTCTTGTGAGAGATTGTCTGGTAAAATCGCTCACCTACCGAGGCAAGGGCATGTGGGTCTTTGAGAGATCCTGGGCGAGGGGCATTAATGAGAAAATTGGATCAATCAGTGTGGTCTAGGGATAAGGACGTCCTTTAGAGAGTTCTTCAAAGAAGACGTCAAAACTTTGAATGCTGTTGTTCGCTATGGATGGATAATGGATGTCCTTTTCCTCACAATCCACCAAATAATATACTTAAAAATATTGAAAGCCTTGCTCAAAAGTGTACACAATAGTCTTTTGTGGTAATTAAAGTGCTCTGAACATTGCAGCTAAGGCGAGCTTGACAGTAGAAATCAATGAATGTTTCCATTTTACGTGGAGATGCCTGCAGGCTGTGGATCGTTTCTGTCTTCCAACCCCGCATAATCAAACCGGCGGCATCTGTTTTTCCGTCGCTCCAGTCGCGGCCGTCAGAAGAACAAACAAACAAGCGCCCTGGACTTTGGAAATGCTGGAGTGCATTAAGCCAGCCTCTCCGCTCCCAACCTACCTGCCCTCATCGACGCAGCAATTTCACGCCGAAATGCGACAATGGCTCATGACCTGGACCGTCTGTGAACTCCTGCGAAATTCCTCCCGGCTACTGAAGGTTCAGCCACAAAAGAGTCTATTTCTGCCGAAGCTTTGCTCTGCATGAGCCATAGAAATCCCTAATAGTGTTTTTACACTTTTGTGATTCAATGTACATCTTTCAGATTCTGTGAATGGTGCCAAAGTCCTCAATACACTTCAATATAATCCTGTTTGAAGTGATGCACCCAAAGGCACAAAGGCGTGTAGAACGATTTAAAAAGGAAAATCAACCCTACTGCAAAAAAATTTATGATTTTTTATATCTGGTTTCAAGTTGCAATGAAATCTAATTATAATTTTTTTTTTTGTTTTTCTTATACTATATTAACTCTCTGACAATTTTGACCCAATGGGGACAAAAAGGTTTTCCTAGGGGTAGTTTAGAGTTTCTGGAGAACAGTTTAAGAAATGTTGATGACTCATCCTGCACTTGGGGGCGTGTACTTATTGTCAGGCCCCTCCCTCCTCCTTATCCTCCTCTTCTCCTTTACCACTATTTTTTTTAAAAATTAGTATTTTAACTATGAGCTACAGAAAACCAAAACTGATGTTAAATTTAAGTTGATAAATTATTTAACTTGCTGTATCAAGTAGACTAGTTTTATTGTCATTTCCTCCAAAACAGTTGATGAGTCATCCTGCACTGGGGGGCCTGTGCAAATTCAAGCCCTACCCTCCTCCTCCTCATCCTCCTCCTCTTCCTCTGGTTCCCTTTTACGGCACACTTTACCTTGATTAGCCCATCATTTTATTATTTTTTGTTTGTGAATCAATAAGTATCAAGTAGACTATTAATGATTTTTAAGAAAGTTATATGATGTATTTAACCAAGTCTTTCACTTTATATGAACTATGGGTGAATTTCTGACCCACTAGAGGTAAAAATATGTCTTTCTGATCGTATTTTTCATTTCCTAAAATTGGTGATGACTCATCCTGCACTTGGGGGCGTGTACATAGTTTCTGGCCCCTCCCTTCTCCTGCTCTTCTACTTCACCATTTTGTACAGAGCTTGATATAGCTGGGTGGCACTTATTCATTATTTCTTTTCCCCAAAAATGTTAAATGGAATAATTAATATGTGTATAAAGTAGTCTTTTAATCCATTAAAGCAACTGTATGACATTTGGGTAATAAGCATTTTTGCTTTCTTGCCAAGACTTTGATGAAAAGCCTGATATCCGTATACGAAGTAGGAGGTAGGAGCTTAGCGTAAAGATTGCAAGCGTGCGCCACTCTGTTTGTGGACACGCACAAATGAGCCGTCTGATGTTTGAAATGCTCTTCATATCTCCTGATAGCTGAATGAACTGTAGTGCGCTCCTTCAAGGCTCCCCGGGGGCCAAACAGACTTATCTCGGTCAAACCCCCACCAACAACACCGCGGCCATACCGTATTTTGATGTTTGCGGTTGGTGGAAGTAAAGCTGTCCTTCACAGCTGGGCGCAGCGATACAGAGAGCTCAGACAAAGATCAGAGAGGCTTAATATTTACAGTATATGAATGCAAACCTGGCATCTTGAACGTTTGATGGTAATGAACTGCTATAGCAGGGGACATATTACCTGCTGCAAACATATTGTCGAAGCTCTAATAAAAAAAAAAGCTTGGAAGTAAACAGTGTGACACGCTCTAAGTGATATAATCACTCATATGCACATTATGGCTCTATTTTGTTTTGAAATGTGGCTAATTTTATTTTGTCACATCTGCCAGACTGTGCTTTTGGAGACTTTAAATGCAGCAGTGTTTGCTTGGCCTCCTCTCTTATTACTCAGTGGTCTGTAATGACTTCAGTTGCCAACATCCGTAATGAGCCTCAGCAGGAGAGCATGTAGGCGGAATAAATATTGATTACCATTTTGTTGTCATTTGTAATCTGGAAGAGGAAATACAGATTTTTGCACCCGGTGATGCAGCTTCACTGTCGTGCAGGGGGATTTGTAACATGCAGATTAACCCGAAATGTCTAGCCTTCTAGCTGTGCACCAGTGACCTCTTGTACTGATCTCACTGTTCGGCGGCGAGTCCTTGGACCATTTGAAATGCATGACAACATTGCCGATAGAGACTCGGGTCAAAACAAAGTAAAGGGCAGACTTTAAGGCCTGGGCTAACTGAATCAATATTTTTGAAAGAAAATAAAAAATAAAAAAATACAGGCAACAAAGCCCGACTGTGCCTTGAATCGCTTGTGACTTGACCCAAGTCTTGCACTTGAATGCACCACAAAGACTACATAGTATGTATGCACTTTCTGCACTTGCATGAAAGGAAATAACTTGTCTTACCAAAAGGTGTATTTGTTAGCCAAAATAGGAAACGGAAAGAGCCACCATTAGCTTGGAAGATGGCATTAGCTCGAATCCTTCGTAAAGGTATCCTCGTTGACTTTCGCCAATGCGGTTGCTTTCGTCGTTTATGTCTTTCTTCTTGTGCACTAGTTCTCTAAACCTGCATGAAAGGAAATAACTCGTCTTACCAAAAGGTGTATTTGTTAGTCAAAAGAGGAAACGGGAAGAGCTACCATTAGCTTGGAAGATGGCATTAGCTCGAATCCTTGGTAAAGGTATCCTCATTGACTTTCGCCAGTGCGGTTGCTTTCGTCGTTTATGTCTTTCTTCTTGTGTGCTAGTTCTCTAAACCTGCATGAAAGGAAATAACTCGCAAAAGGTGTATTTGTTAGTTAAAAGAGGAAACGGGAAGAGCTACCATTAGCTTGGAAGATGGCATTAGCTCGAATCCTTGGTAAAGGTATCCTCATTGACTTTCGCCAGTGCGGTTGCTTTCGTCGTTTATGTCTTTCTTCTTGTGTGCTAGTTCTCTAAACCTGCATGAAAGGAAATAACTCGCAAAAGGTGTATTTGTTAGTCAAAAGAGGAAACGGGAAGAGCTACCATTAGCTTGGAAGATGGCATTAGCTCGAATCCTTGGTAAAGGTATCCTCATTGACTTTCGCCAGTGCGGTTGCTTTCGTCGTTTATGTCTTTCTTCTTGTGCGCTAGTTCTCTAAACCTGCATGAAAGGAAATAACTCGTCTTACCAAAAGGTGTATTTGTTAGTCAAAAGAGGAAACGGGAAGAGCTACCATTAGCTTGGAAGATGGCATTAGCTCGAATCCTTCGTAAAGGTATCCTCGCCAATGCGGTTGCTTTCGTTGTTTATGTCTTTCTTCTTGTGCGCTAGTTCTCTAAACCAAATGGCCTCGTTTGACAAGTCAGATGTAGAGTTGCTGAGAGGGGTTCAAATAGAGGCAAAGGTGCGGAACACGCTGGAAAACCTAGGGCCACCAATGCTCACCCGTCGCCCAACATGCTCAAAGGACCAACTCTCGGCTTAGCGTATCACGGACCTTGCAATAATTGTTTTTAACCTCTAAAAAATATATATACTACTACTTCTACATTGAATATTCTTTGGTCTGTACCCTAAAACTATTTTATATTCAACCCAACTCCCCCAACAACCATGGGGCTTCAGGTCAGCTTACCAGAACCTGGCAAACGGCCGACTTTCGGCATGTTGTACTGGCCTTTAAATGTACAACCTGTGGTCTGAGAAATATGACCCAAACACAACAAAACACACACCCTCAAATTGGTATTGATTGAGAGGTCCGCTGCAACACCGAAAAAAAAAAAAGAAGCCTATAAATCCAAATGGCTAAATTATTAACTGGTGCCGTTGCAGGTTTGTTTACCTTGGGTTTGTCGATGAACTCCGGTGTAAGCAGGGTTCTTTTACCAACAGTCCGCTAAAAAGCTGCTGTTTTCAGTCCATCAATAAGAACGACGCACTAGACGAGTATTTACTTGACAAATTCAACATTGAGTGGTTTTGAGATGGAATTAAAAGCTTGTGAAACCTTTCTGCGAGTGAAGATGCTCGGCTTAACACACTTGAAAAGGAAGGAGTTGGCCTTTTGTAGAGAAAGGTCAGCGTTAAGTCCGTGTAGGAAGTGCAGCACAGGAAATAATCATGTTAACACACTGATGAGATAAGAGTTGTGTGTTTTGTCTTTTTGCAGCCGCTCCATGCAGCTAGTAATGTCTTCTTGCGTTTGATTTATTCAATTAACTCTTAATTTATGCATATTTTTCTGCTCATCGTATTCACATTGGCTGTATTATGTGAATAGCGGTTATTTTTAATACCTTTATAGTCGTCGTGTGTTTGCATCTAGCCGCCGCGCCGCAGCAGGCGATGCAGGGGGACGGCGGCGCCGCAGCAAGAACAAACACTTCCGATAAAAAAGGGAGAAGAGCAAGGAAATAAAAACCTGCGCCGCCGTCCCGAGGTTGAACTTTCAAGGTCTGCCCCAAATCAGTTTACTCTAATTTCACACTGTCATTGGGAGTTGGAAGACGGAGCCATCAAACACAGCACGGCCTAATATGTTGTTTCTTCTCTAATGGCTGACTGCTTGGCTCAGATCTGGGCGCCTTTTGAAGTCGCGCCTCCCCTTCGACTTGATAAGTGTGACTAACAACCGGCAGCGGGTTGCCGCTGAGGAACAGCAATATTGTTAAAAGTAATAGAGGTGTTATCTCACTAATGCACTTCATACTTTACAACTGTTGGAAGGAGTGCGGCGGGCGGGTAGGCGGGTGGAGGAGAGGGGGCGGCGGCGAAGACAACAACTGATGGCTGTTTTTCACAGCCGCTTCTCAAGAAGAAGAAGAAGAAGAAGAAGAAGAAGAAGCAGCAGCTCGCGGTGTTTTATGGAGCCGCTGCTCGCCTGTGTTTATTGAGGAGAAATGAATTGCACAACAGCAGCTCTGTGCCTAATGAAAATAAATCATAAATGATGACCCGGGGAGCCAAACTGAATTATATGGAGCGGCATCAATCGCGAGCTTCTGCGGGGGTTGGGGGAGGGATGGGGGGGGGGTCACAGGTTCTTGAACCCAGATCCTCCAGATTTAAAGCAGCTAATAAGTTTCTGGTTTCAATCCTGCAGAGAAATATGATGTAAATGAAAAATGACTGAGGAGGAAATGGGCCTTGTGGACTACTAGAGCAAAGATGGAAAGTTATTACGGATGCGGCGTGGAATATTTGCGATGATATTATGTAAATCCCCATCTGGAGGATGAAATTGTTTCGCCATTTTTTTTTTTTTTTTTTTCCTTTCTCTCCGGACGCTCTCGACGCTCGCAAATAAGTACAAACTCTTTAATATTACAAATGCTGCCTCAGACGCTGTGAGCGTCTTACCAGCTGATAATCCCCCTCTGAAAATCCCAAATATACACAATTCCAGAAACGCCAGCCCTGTGTTTTTTCCAATTATTTTGTCATTATTTTTGGACCAATTATTTGCCGTATGTAGCTGGAGTTTGCACAGTTTATTGTGGCGCTCCTCTGCAAATATTTTGCTCATGGCAATGCGCTGACGGCGCCTGGAGATCGACTTTGTGTCACAGCTCACGGCGACAGGCTTTTATTCATGTTTCTCCTCCACGACGAGTCGAAAAACCTTGATAATGTGTGCAAATGTCACAAAAAAAATCCAGTCAAGTCTATTTAATACTGAGCAATAATGACAGCTATCTGCTCTTTTGATTTTTTTGTTAGATTCAAGATGTTTCAACCCACTAAATATCATTTATATATTGAAATATTTAAAGAACAAATGTATTGATTGAAGAGGAAAAACTAAAACCCAGCCTCTGGCAAGACTTGGCCCTTTAAACATGTTAAATGAACGCTTACCCCCCCTTATTTAAATAAATACTCTTTATCCAGAGCTGCAGCTTTTTCACTGCAGGCTCCCTGATTGGCTCGCGGCGTTCCCGTGCGAGGAAGCGTGGAGTGGACGGGGCTGGGGGGGGATCACGTCCCCGTGCCTGAGCGTGCTGACTATGATTAATGGCTGAGAGGGAGGTTAAAACAGTGATTACACACCAGCTGGCATGCCTCCACTTTTAACGTCGCCGCCTCTTCACCTGGGTCTGGGGGGAAATCTGCGTCTGATACCGGTGTAATCTGTAAACGGAGGCAAGGGGAGGTGGTGGGATTGAGAAGTTGTAGGAAAAAAATCTTTGCAACAGACTTGTTGCACCCTAAACACCCTAAAAACAATTATCCAATCATATGCATGGCTCTGTAATGGCTTAAGTTGCCAAAATCAACAGGAGAAATAATAATACGATTTTTTACTATGAGCATACACACACACATAAAGTCACATAAAGTAAAACCTATTTTTTAATTAAAAACAAGAATAATATAAATAACTCAGCCAGAAACTTTAAAAAGTCAACCATAAATTAAAGGACTGGGTTATGCGTATTGTTTGGGGTTGATTTTAAAAAGCAATAAGAAAGAAAAGAAAATGAATTCAGAAATGTACCTCTATTGCAGAAGTTGGTGAACATTTAATTCAAGGATAATTTAATGCATCATTTATGATATGAGTCTGATTTCGAGCCGCAGAGCTCAACGTAAAGAAGTAGCCGTAGTGAAGAGCTCCTTCCCTTTCGGCTTGACTCATCAACTCCATCAACTCATCAACTCCCTCATCAGCTCGGGCTTCTGGCTGCTGTTCCCTTGACGACCGAGTTCCCAGCCAGCCCGTTATGTCCAGGTTTATGCGAATTAACTTGGCCGCTTGGCAGGTCAGAGAGGAATCTGGACCGGTTACGGATAGATTAAAGCAGCGTCGTGTCGACGATCGGCCGGTCGTTTATTATTATTTTGTCATGCTGTACAGCTCTTAAACTATCACTGAAACTTTTTACAGTAAAAAAAAAAAGACAGATGTCCACTCTGGTTAGCGGATAATTTAGCAAGAGTTGACAAAAGAAGTGAATTCACACCGTGATTTGCCCACTGGCAGCTCCAGCGACTCACGCAAGCGTGATGTTTCTAAGTCGAGGAGGAGCGTGATCCAGAGAACAACGGCATGACGGGAGTTTGACAGTCCCTCCCTCCTACTCTGCACCCGTCCTGCCTCCCCCACTCCCCCCCCCTCGTCCCCCCCTCCGGTCATCCTCAGAGGAGTTGTCCCCTGCCCAGTGGCATGTGGATGTGTATAATGGAGATGGATGGTGGCTGGCTCTGCCACGCCGTGGAACAGACGGACTCCTCCCTAAACGCTTGTCTGCCAGCCTCCATCAGTCTCCCTCCGACAGCCCTCCGGAATAGAGCCCAGGTTCGATTTCGTCCCGCTCAGGCAGGTGTGTGTGAGTGTGTGCGCCTGCTATTAGCATATTTTGTGTTGAAGAGTTGACTCGAAGCGGTTTACAGAGCGCGTTTGGAGAGAATTGGTGCTGACTTCGTCTTAAATTTTGGAAGCGCCGAGCTTCCGACGCCTCTTTTTCTGCAAAACGGATATAAAGCTATTGTCTCTCGCCTTGTATACCTTTGCATCTCCCTCTTCATCCACGTCCTTGAGCCAATAGCTTTGTAGAGGCTTGATGACATGGGCGTCTGCAGTGCCCTGATTCCTTGTTCTTGTCCGGTCGAGCTCATACCAGATGCCGTGATGTTCGGCCCAAGCGCTGACACTCGGTCTCGTTTAATTAAGCTGCTGGATCAATAAACTCTTTGATTTAACCCTCCCTCCCCTCTTTTTTTTTCTCCTTTCTCCTTCCTGGTATGCCATCTGTTCACCGTGACTCAAGCAAGACCAGTACAACCTTTCTTGGATCCTCTGAAATAGCCATTAAAAATCCATTAAGAAAACACCAACAGAAACGGGAGAGGAAACAGTTTTTAAGCTTAGTCTGTAAATCGGCGTTTCTAGGAATGGCACGGCTTTCTGATGGCACTTGATAGATTGCACAAAGAAACTGCAGCAAAGGCGAATTCGGGGAGGTAAAAACACTGTTTAACCTTGTTTTGTTGCGGATCCTAACACAGCTGTTGAGGATGCATTCAATGTGTTTGTCCCTTTTTCATTAAGTTTAAAAAAAATAATGTTTCTTTCGGTGAAAAATCCAATGGTATGGACAAACGATCACAAAGTTGCACTCGAACGCATCACAAATGCTAAAACCAATGGCTAGATGGCGCGTATGTTGTGGTCCTGCATGAAAGGCAATACCTATCCATACCTGCAGGTGGCAGCAGTCTCCATTTTGATCGGATACGGATCCTGCAAAGATCTACCGGACCGATCAAGTCGCCTGAGCGGGCTTTGTGTTGTAGTCGTACACGTCATCCAAGCATTGTTGAGTTGGACTTGTCCACAATTAAATGGCTCTGATTGGTTGCAGGACTGTCCAGTTGCTTCTCTGTATCGGCTAAAATGCTCTCCACCCTTTGCGCACACAGATGATGCTTGCGATGCCACAGAAAATCCCTTACACTGAGAGTTTGTAAATCCTCAGCTTTATTGCAACAAAACTCGGATAATTTGGGGCGCACAAGGATTTTATTGCCGTTTTGAAATCAAATCACAAGTATTTCCCAGGCCCGGAGTGAGACTCAACCACTTCCACAAAAGATATGCTTGTAGTTGCACATGAGTAATATCAGACTCCCCTCTAAAAGCTGAACTTGGGACACGAGTAGAGAATTTCATTTAAAAGGCAAATGCAGAATATTGCCACACTTATCCAAGCCAAAATTAGGAGTTGCGTTTTGCGGCTAAAACCAGTATTCATGTTACTTTTAGCTCAGTTTCCACCAGCTCCTGAGGGAAACATCTGACTATTCAAGTGCAAAATCCCAACTAGCTTGTTGGGTCCATGTCCTGCTAAGGGCTTTTTGTATTCTGGAAGCAGCCGACCATTGCGGCTATATGACTCTGTAATGCAGTGTAGGTGAAGTAAATGGTAAAGATATGGGTTAGCGAGCTGAACAGTTAGCTGAAAATGTAGCATCAGGCTTTGGTTGATAATCTTCCATAAGGTTGAACCCTACGATTCAATCCAGATTGATTTTTGGCACTTTAAAGCAGTCCGACGTGTTTTTAAGAGATCACGTCCAGTTGTCTCGCCGGTTTTGTTGACATTCTGCCTCACGTTGAGGCCTAAAACCGATGTGGAACGCCGCATGTTCCACCGAAGGTTTCGTTGAGTTTATTAATGCACTTTTCTGCCATTTACAAATTGACTCGGCCCGTGTAATGAGATCCGGAGGTGGGTGGTGGAGATCACTGGTGCTCCAGGTACTTGCTGCCTGTGCATTAGCTGCTAACTGGCTCGCTAATTAGTCAGCATTAGCCGTGAATGAAAGCAGCAGCTGTTAAACATTAACACGTTGTGTGTGGCTCATTCTGAAAGGAGGCATGTTTGCGCGTCATTTTGGATTTTCGGTAGAGTCAAAGCAGGCCTCACTTAGCTGGTTGGGGAGTAAATGGAGCTACATCTACTGAAGACTAACTGATGGATAGTGTGAGCACCTGCAGTGCATGCAATGGCTCTGACAAACATTTTTATTAATAAAACTGTGTAATAAGAGGAATATTTTCCACCTTTTTGCTGCAATTTCTGCAAGATAGCACTGGGTTGACGAGGGGCTAATTTATGTTCTGTCACAAGCACAGTTCAGTTCATAAAAACCTCTCTCTAGTTGAGGCCCGAAAAGGAAAAACCAAGACAAGGAGGCTTCTCTGACTTATTAGACTGGTGGTCTCTGCACTGAAGCCTGAAGACACAGGCCAATAAAAAATACCGCCTCTTCTCTGGGATTATCCCGCCGTTGATGGAACTGACAGGCCGCCCCTCGCTCCGGGATTCTGGAGTGAAGACGACATGTTCCGCGGCTTCATTCACCCGTCCCGGCTCATCACTCTCGGATGCTCGCCGCCCAAACGGTCCCCGCAGCAGCTCGCTTAAGCGGAGCTGGTGGAGAGCAGCTGAAGGATCCATGACAGTAATGCAAACATCGGACTAAATTGCTCTGTTTGCGGTCGTGTTTGTGGCTCGGCTTTTGCAGATGTCGGCTTTTGTAGGAATAAACTGCTTTCCAAATATTTGTCTTGTGCTGAGATGCTTGTGGTGATTTTTTATTTTTATTTTTTTTATGTTCCAAGGCTGTTAAAGGACGTAATTGACAGTGTTAGGCAAGTAAACTCTTACAAATGAGTCACAAGATCACGTGGGAGTCCATCACGCTAAGGTCGAATCCTAGTGGTTTTGACTGTGTTCTCTGAGGAACGCCAAACATACAATACTACTACGTCAATGACTGTAAAGCTGCATTATGTTGCCTTTGTCTGGACCAAAAAAAAAAATGGCACTTGAACTCTTTGTAAAGACGACAACCAATTGCCAGCTGGTACACGTTGTTCAAACTGGGGAAACCTGAGAGCTACTATTGGCTGGAAGGCTAAGAAGCTAGCAAGAGTTACATAATTAACGCTTGCTAGCTTCTTAGCCTTCCAACTAACTCTTGCTAGCTTCCTAGCCTTCCAGCTAATAGTAGCTCTAGCTTTAGTCAACATGGTGAAATGGCCAAAGCTAACCAAAGCTAACCAAAGCTAGGGCAACTGAAAATCACTACCTGTCAACTTGGCGTGCCAAGACAACGGTTGATGGTGACAATGGCTAAGAACTATTTTTGGTATGCAAATCCTTGAAGGCAAGAAACGGCCACAAACATGCTAACAACATAGCTAGCCACTAGCTAACTGCTTGCTAGCTTCCATTGCTCCTCAGCTCAGGTTCTTGCTGTGGGTTAGTCCAAACTGTTTGGAAGAACAACTTTCTCAGTGATATATTTCTTACAGTTCTTCCATTTTTTTCCCCTTGAGAAACAGCTCAACCTTCCAAAACCCCATGTTTCAATTATTGTAGTATTTCTGGGAAAACAAGGATTTGTCTTTTTGGTATAGCAGTATGACTTACTGCATTTGCTGTACGTTTGTGTAGCTGCCCTTTAAATTTCATGTTTCGGCACAGAGCGAAGGGGGATCATCCTCCCAGTGAATACATTTTCCAGTCTGGGACTAATGCAGTAAAGCCTGTTAATGCAAACACTGCTCAGCAATTTCTCCTCGCAAATTCAACTCGCCCGCACGAGTGGAGCTCACGAGCTGCCAGAAGCCGCGCGTTGACTTTTTGCCAGCCCCGGCGTTTTAAGTTGCACCTCTCCGTCACGGGGTCTCCGGATTGTGCGGGCGCTCGTACCGTGATCTCAATGTCAAAGCTCTTGTGGGAAATTGGCTTCACACGGTAATGGCCCTTAACTGGTGTTTTTGTGTCATCCATCAGGAGCTCAGACGCTGTCCTTAACATGCATCATCATCTCCGCAGGGCGCCGCTTTTCATCCAGTTTTTCCCTAAATGACACCATTTTACACTGAGCATTACTGACATGTTGTTTTTATTAATACTTTTAGACATAGTATCACTGCTATTTGGAGTCTTTGCTTCTTTAGGCCTCAAAAATAGTTTCCTGGCTTGTACAATTTTGTTTAGTCCCTAGCAGTGATGGTGTCTGCCTCGACGACGATGGCGGCCCACTAAAGGAACTGATTTTTTTTTTCTGCCGCGTTCGGCTACAGCATTCAGCTTTGGGCTGTCTTTGTGTCTCTGAATATATTCTAATCAGTCCCAAACCTTCGATTTCAGTATGGCCAGCAATCACCCTAAACGTTCTCACTGACTCTCATGTTTAGGAGTTTTGCGTTACAGTCGGTTAGCTAGCAATCAAGACATTCCTGTGAAAAACGGAGGCACTGGCCTTGCTTTGCATTGAGAGGCAACTGGTTAGCAACTGATTTCACTGATGGGGTAATCAAAAATATCAAAACAAGTGAGTATAATTGCAACGGCTGAATTTTAAAATGACTCGCAGCTTGCTAAACTTAGAGGTGGCAGACATCTAGTGGCCACTGGTGGTATTGCAAACCGAGAAACCAATTGTTTAACGCAACGGGACCATGTCTAGTTAATTTACACCCTCTATTCCCTTCTCAATCAAAGTCAAACTCATGAATTCAGGAAAAAAATGTGTGGATTTGGGTAGTTGCTCTTCCCAGTCTGTTATGCCTGCACATTAAAATGTCCTGCGTCAGGAGTTCTGCGTCTAGCCCATCTGCCACTCCGACTGCATTTGCTTCAGACTTGTGCTGTGTACGCTGTCAAGCGTCTACATACTCAAATATGTTATGAATCAAACATGGCTATAATATAATATAGGGCAGGAAAATAAAAGGTCTGATCATTCTGTGTAAAATCACCTTTAATTGCCATATTGTGTTTACTGCTATAATTACTGGCACGCAGTTTTAAATCCCCTTTGTGGCAGAACAGAGACGTTCACATTCCAGTGTACATGAGAAAAAAACAAAAAACACCTGAATTATAACCACTTTCACTCCCTTCAGTACCTCTTCAAATGATGCAGATTAAAACTTACGATTCAGGCCCACGCAGACGTTTGATCGCACTTCATCGCCGCACTTCCCGCGCGCTTTTGATTAAGCGGTGACGGGTGTTTTCCGAGTCGCGCTCGTTAAATTAGCTTGCATCTCGATTTTCTGCTGAGCTTGGAATGTAAACAATAAATAAGGACGGTGGAACTGCTCCTCTAAAGTGAAGCCAAGGCGAGTAGAGCTCCCCCTGGTGGCTGGCTGCAGTATTGGGCATAAGCTCCGCCTCATTCATGTCAGTGGATAGGACTTGGGCCAAATTAAAACACTAAAATACCAGTCAAAAATGTTTTTTTTTCAAGGATGATTTCTGTCATTTTAGGTAGTTAATCCAACTTCCTTGTCCAATTTCCTTGTAACTGGTGGAAGTAGAGCAGAGCGCAGCATTGATTAGACGAAAACACAAGTGAGCCTGGCGGAAGTGTGGTCAGGTCATCGATACTGCAACTGCGAAGAATCTGTCTCCAAACTTGCAAGGTAGCATCGCCCGTATCCTCGGGAAAATAGTGTTAGTTTGGCCAATGCAAGGAAGTGGGGCCGTGTTGTCCACATTTATATACAGTCTATGCATGGCAACAATTGTTGACAATTCATCAAGTTGAATTGGTGGCAGATTCTGATTGGTGGATCAGTTCAATAGTTTGTTTCTGGTCCTGTCTCTCTAGCCTCCCAGCTAGAAGCAGTTCTTTTGAATTATTTTCTTTCATGCAGGCGGCAACAACGTGCGTCACCTGGCCTTGGCTGTAGTCTTTGCGTCGCGTTCAAGTGCTGCTTTTTCTCCCAGCCTTCGTTTAGTCGCAGGGGACACGCCGGCACGTGTGATTCCTGCAAAAGCGCTTTCCCTGCAACAATGCTGCAGTGGAAACATCCACAAGGGTGGGCACGGAGACAGAGGCGTGACAAACGGGACTTGTAAGTAAGTAGGGGAGATTACACCGCTTGCTAAACTCTCCACGGGGGGAAATTCTAAGCAGATCCAATGGATGAAGTAATTCAATTTGAGCCCCTGAATAATGGCATCATTTGCCACGGAATTAGCAACCGCCACTATCAATCAGCGCGGTGAAAGACTAGCACGGGCTGCGCCCACCAAGGACACCGAAGCTTTCTGCAGAATCCGACTCATTTGTCAGGTTAACTTGACTGGAGTCGCTCGGCACAACGGGAGCGAAGTATTTATTCAGTTTTCTATGCGTTTCCCTTCAAACAAATCAGCGCTGCTCATTGTCTTAGCCGCGCTCGTGTCATCTCCAAGGTAGCGCCTTAGCATAAACGGGCGATAAATTGAATAAGAGTATCTGAGTGGAAGAACTTCACATTTTATAGAGGGTTTAATAGACTTTATTATCAGGGGTCACCCGTTAAAACAGGTTGCAATTTACAGTATGGACTGCCTCATTTCATTTACGTTCTCATGATAAGCCTGCATGGATGGCGAGAACAAAAGCACGTCAAAAGAAATCAGCCTTGCCGAAGACAATAATTACTTTTCTGTGAGCGTGTCTTACGCAAACTCATACTACCCTTCCTTCGCTTTATAGTAATGAGAAGCCCATAAGAAACCATCCAAAGGTCCTGACTAACCTTCTTCTGGTGATACTCTACAGTGTTAATTACTGTACGGAGCACAGTTACTTCCAGACGTCGTAGAGTACTACGGCCCATTATTCCCGCGCCGCGTCCGTGATCCGTATCACACGCTTCCGCGAGGCCCGCTATCATGTGTTCGTCTCCTTTCAGACGCGAACCCTTGATGTGATTTCTGCCTAAATTGAAAATTCCTCTCCCGGCTCGGCAAATTGGCACCCTTTCAGCGGTGAAAATTGAACAAATTAGATGGTGCTGGCTGCATTCAAAAAAAAAAAAAAAAGAAAAGAAAAGAAAAAAAGTAGACATGTTTCTTTGTAAAGAACTTATTCCGTTGCAGAGAATGCAGAGTTGACAGACGTCTCAACGCAAGGCCGTTATTAGTGTCAGTTTCTCAGAGAATGCACTGCTGAGCATTGAAAGGCTCTGTTTTCTCTGCGTGCTTTTAAATTAAATCAAATCGAAAAGCATAAAAAGGAGCTTGCTCCCTCTCTTTTTTTTTTGACGCAGGACCACACCGTCATTTTTTTTTTGTTATTTTCTCACCCTCTCTCTCTTTCTTTTGGCGCTCCACATGCTAATTCTCAGAGCAAATGACTTTGTAAACCGGACCAATTTGCAGGCCGATTGGTTTCCAAAAATCTTTCCTCGCTGAGAGACGCTCAGCATATGAGCAATTCCTTTTTCCGCGTCCGTGACGCCTCGCGGCTCTATGTAGGTTGCAGAACTACCTAAATTAGTAAATGCCGGATGAAAAGCAAGGTTGGGGGGGGGGGGGGGGGGACTGTCAGAGCCGCCTTTTAGTTATGCCGCGGCGCACCTTGGCTTTCGAGGCGCGGATATTGTTTGTCTTAGAGTGTCACGATATCGTCTTCTGAGGCTTAACTCCTTCTTTCATCTTCTCCTTTATGGCTGCCACAAAGAAACGAAACCCTCTTCTTGTCACCGACTAAATGAAAATCAAAACATGCTTGAATAAGCGTTTCATATTCATTGCTTCCCGTGCTGTCGCAGACTGTATTTTCATCGCGAGGGCATCCGCTATGTGTTGTCTTATCCCCTAAAGAAAAAGGGCTGTGTTGTGTCGAAGCTCGCTGCGAGATGACCGGGTCAACCTTATCGCGGGGCCGAGGCTGGCAAAAAAAAAAACAAAAAAAAAAAACCCCCCGCCCACCACTCGAATCCGCTTAGGAGGAGGAGGAGGAGGAGGATCAGCACTTGTAAAAATGACTGGCACTGCCCTGAGGTTTTTTTCCAGGACTCAGCGGAAAGGCGGCTTAACAAAAACAACTGATGTTCAAGGGAGTTAATCACGATCGGCGTAGGTCCGAGGATTGCCGGATTCGCCAACTTCGCCAACTTTCGAGCGACAAGTCGACATTTGGAGCTAATTCGAGGGAGGCTGGAAGCTGTGCCGCCCAGTGGGGAGTCCGGGATCCGTCTAAAGGTGACCCCCCCTACTTGACTGGCAGTTTTTGTGGAAAAGAAAAAAAGTGCTTACAAAGGCCCTCGTGGCAAAAAAAGAACTTCTTCAGCTCCTCCTGTCTAAATGATTCAAAGTTTTCCGAGGGTTAAACAGGAAGATGCCTCCGCGCTCTTGCTTTCCGCTCATCATTTTGTTCTACCTGCCAGTCAGAAATCATCCCGGCTGACACATTTTCAGCCCTTTTTTGCCAAGGAAGGGATCAGATCATCCATGAACAGAGGCTCAGCTTTCTTAAAAAAAAAAAAAGAAGAAGTAGCACAGGCTGTGGGGTGAAACGATTGCCAAGTTGCTGTTGGAGAACCATCTGTCAGTGAGGCTTCCACACCTAGAAGGGGTGTTATTCCGTGGACGGATTGGACAAGTCAACGAACGGGGCTTTGCGGCCGCAGAACCGTGTCCGAAGTATATCTCAAAACATCGTCTGCATATATTGAGATTAGGGATGCTCGATATTGGCTTTTCTGCCGATATCCGATATTCCGATATTGTCTAACTCTTAATTTCCGATACCGATATCCCCCGATACCGATATATGCAGTCTTTTTACATCAAAGTTGTTAGGTAACAACATAACATATCACCTATTATGGAATTAACACATTATGCATAATTTTAATGCGATGTTCCACTGAATGCAAACATAAATGCAACATGGCTTTTCAAATGTAAACACTGTCTGTGCAAAATAAGTTACTGAAAAAAGTGCCATTCATTCATTTTTTTGTGTTTTTAGAGAGAAAATTTTGCCTCAAACGACACTACAGACAATATCAAAACAAGGAAGACAAATGTAGCGTATAACTCCACATGATTCTTCTTGAGGTGGGTGATCAAATTTGATGTATTAAAGGAAGACGCCTTGTTTCCTCCTCTCATAACCACCTTTGCTTTACAGTCATTGCAAATCGCAAATTTACTGTTAGTAGGTGATACTTGGAAATACTTCCAAACCACGGACATCTCATACACCGGACGAGCTAGCTTGTTAGCCACGGTTAGCAACCTACGAGACTAGCGTGTTGTTGTTGTTATACGTCATCAAGCACGCGCCTGTTAACGTCCCATGCTGCGTTCATGCAGACTCGGAAATGCTGATGCCTACAGAACAAATATCGGTTATAAAAACCCGATAACGATATTTTCCGATATTACATTTTTAACTCAATATCGGCCGATAATATCGTCCCTCCGATATCATCGGACATCCCTAATTAAGATATTCGGCTCGGAGGATTAAGGCACGCTAAATGAAGACACATCAAAGAAACTTTTACATGAAAGACAAAAGATTGGTGGAAGTCGCAGCGGCGGATGCGTGCTTGCCCTTCAGAGCGCCGTGAAGCCGGACTAAAGAGGCACTCGATTCGTGTTCTCGCGCCACCCAATTTTCCTCCAATTAAGCCGCCGGCTTGTGAGTGCACCTCGACGGGAATCTCCTCAAGGCGCAAAAAGGGTTCCTCAGTTTTTTTTTTTTTTTTTTGCAGAGACTGTAGCTGATAAAAGAAGAAACGCCATCATCTTCCTGCTCCTAATGAACAATAATGAGCCGCTGCGCGCACTCAGGGGCTCGGCTGCCGTAGCCTCATTGGGTCTGTTATGAGCAATAGCTTATGTTGGCTAAAGAACGCTGAGCAACACCTCTACGGATGTGGAGTCTGCTGACTTTATGCCTCTGGGCTGCTTATTGCTGCAAAGAAAATGATTGAGGAAGCCGAAATGTTGGCCAAATAGATGGTTTTAAGTAGTAGTGGTGTCTCTTTTACTGCATTTAACCTCTTGGAATGATTCATCTTCAGGGTCACTTTTTAGTCGTGATTAGATAAAAAGCATTCACAGAAACTGAAGGCAAACCTGTCTGCGAGAAACCCAGGTACCTGCAGTCTGATTAACTCCAGCTGGCTCAGGGGGATGAGGTCAGAGGTCGAGTGCTGTGCAGAAAAGGACAAAATTAACAAAAGCAAAAGATGACGCGCCCAAGCCCGACGCAAGTTCCAAACATTTCCGACGCTCCGAGTGGTCACCTCGTTCCACCTCCCGCTGTGCTGCTGCCCACTCTGGAGAGTTGATAGGACTCAAGCTAATTGCTGGAATATAGAAACTTGTGTTATTCCATTAATATTTCAGCTTCAGTTTCAGTGGCCCACGTCTCTGAATTATTAAAACTGTGTGAGCTAGTGCGGCTAAGAACCACGCTGCTTACGAAAAAGAAGAAAAAAAAGAAAAAAGAAGATGATTCTGGCTTCCATCCATTCACTCCATATTACAGAAATGAAACGAGTGTTTATTTTATTTGATACAGGAGCGGCATACAGTTCCTGTACGCTCACATTAAAAAAAAGACATGTGAGACTTTTTGTTTACACCCTAAAGGGGGTCAATTTGATTCTTGTTTCAGAAACGGACTTGTTTTTAACGTATTTATAATTAAAACTTTTGTTTAGCTCGCTCCATGTCGGGCTTTCTTGAGTTATTTCCCAACTAAATTTGGCCTAAAGACGAAGCACACGAAGCTGTGATTAGCGCTGTCCTCATAAACAACGTGGTGCTCTAATCCTGATATGAAATGACTGCTAGAAATGTTGTTTATGCATGAATATGTAATGAGCTGTGTCTTGTCGGTCCAGGCTGGTGATATCGTGTAATACGGCACCTAAGAGGATTCTGGCTCCTTTATAATTCAGAAATAATTATGTGAATGTAAGACCATGCTAGCGGCAGGAGTTTATGGTTTAAGGATGGCAGTGTCAACTTTTGTGGTCCAAGCTGAATTATCCCAACAAATGTTCAAGAGACTGTTCAATACAGTGTAGAAATGTGTTTCACTATAGGATGAACAGTAAAACTTTAACCTAGCTCCACCTTTAGGTCAGAATTTCTATTAAGTAAATGGTACGTTTTATGTTTACTTTGGGTTTAGCGCTAACGCACAAAACAGACATGTTAAAAATGCTACGTTAGCATTTTAGTTATTGGAACCATACTAAGATGAGAAACTTGTCAAGTAGTGATAAACATTAGCATGTGAGGCGTACGCGTTTAACCTGGAAATGTGCTAAAAATTAAACAGCATTGCTAAGTATTAGCATCTTAGCACTTAGTCGCTTCAACATGCTAACATGCAAAGGGTTTTACGTCACATGTTCGTGTGATGTTCTATGAAGAATACACTAACTTGTAAATGCCCGAAGTATGGAACAGCAGTACTATACATTAGCATGTTAGCATTGTCAGTGTGATCTTTTCAAAATGCTAAACTAAGTGGTTCATGTTACACCTTCGTGTCATGTTGTAATAGTATGAAAGATTCATGTTCATAACTTGCGAATATTTGAAAAATCAAACAGCGGCGCTAAACATTAGCATGTTAGCATAAGTTGGTGTGGTCATTTCAACTTGCTAACATGCTAAATCACGTGGTGCACATTGCACATTCACTCCCTGTTGTAATAATATGAAAGATTCACGTTTATAACTTGTGAATATTTGATAAATCAGACAACAGTGCTAAACATGCTAGCATGCTAAACCAAGTGATTCGTGTTACGCATTGATGTCATGTGATACTAATATGAAAGATTCATTGGTTTATGACTTACAAATGTTCAAAACCCCAAACTATTCAAGATTAACTATTTATTCAAGGTTAGCTACATTTCTTAAAATATTATTGTACTAGCGAACTCATTGCTAAGCTAAATACATGATATATACTTACAGGCGCATAACTCAAAAAATCTATTATTAGTTTCTGTTTTGTAGCTTTAAACCTCAATACAATCCGAGATAATAACGGTAAAACAATATTGCTAATTTAATTTTGATCAGGGATTTGACGTAGCATTTGTTGCCTTTTCAGCTAATTCTGCACCTCAATCACGAGTCAGCGGGAGATCTGAATAAAAAAAAAAAAAAATACAATGCTAAAATCATATTGCTCTGCCTCTTAAGGGAGCTTTGAGGCCGTTCCCAGTGCTCAGATGCTTGGATGATGCTTTCCTGTAAAATGGGGTTTGTAATTACTTGTGTCGCCGTGACCCCGGGGCCCAAATGACACGCTAATTATGAATAATTAGAGCTCTGCAGTTTGAATAACTTGGCAAAAACAAGCGGCGTTGTTTACCCTAACAATACCGAAGTCGACGGTCCACCTCATTACATTCCCAGTTAACTTGGGGAAGCTGGCCAGGCGTTTTGGAAGGCGCCGATCGCTCGCAAATACATTTTCATTAGCGCTTTTAACCTCGCCGGGGTTACGCGGGGGTCGCAGGGAAGCCGCTCTGGAATTTGGCGCAACCTTTCTCGGTGAGACAGAGGTTGTTTGCTTCTGTCAACGTTTCGGAAATCGACAAACGTCTTCAAATAATATATTTCTTTTTCTTTTTTGAAGTCAAAAAAGCAGACCGCTGCCTTGGAATGAATCACATTTGAATCAAAATAAACGCCCTTACGCGTGTACTTTGGAAGCAACGGGAGTGAAAGGAAAATCCATCTATAGCCGAATTAATGTGTTATTTTTGTAATCTTAGCCTAGATTCGCGAGCGCCGGAGCCAAGAAATCATCAAACGGATAAAACTGGAGCTGCTCTTCTGGAGATGTCAAAGGGAAGGCAGACCAAGTTTTGTGGATACAGTGATTCTGCCCGGGAAGATATATTTATTTATTTTTTTTCACAGGGACGTGAGCACGTTTTCCGGTTTAAAAAAAGAAGAAGAAAGAAATCATTAAAGAAAGCTAATTTGGCCACAAACGCTCCTCAGATGTTCTCAGGGTTCATAAAGTCAGCCTGTGACTCAGCGGCTCTCGAGGATGCAGATTATCCTCAGGTTAACACGTACTTAGAGCGGGTTTGTCGGCGCGTTTGGTTTTTCCAGACGCTTTTATGACACGTTTAAGAACTCAACGCGGAGAAAATTATATATCCTTACCGAGGAACTAAAGGAATATGGTTTGCGGACGTGTTCCTTCTTCTAAAGCTTATGAGACCATGTAAAAAGTCACTGGGTTGTTTGAAATCTGCAGAAAAGGTGGACGCCTTTTAGCTCGTGAAGACTTCGATATTTATTTGCTTAGCCTTCTAGGCTAATGAAATAGGTTTTGAGGAACTCTAAACACTTCTAGGTATGATTGATTCATGTTTTAGCCTATTTATTTTCTTGATTTTGAAAGAAATGCGTCAGATTGTTTAGTTGTATCAGCAATTCCTGTGGAAAAACTGTTGCCACGATGTCGCTTTGTGACAATAAATACAAATATCTTTGCTAGCGTTTGGTATTTGACCAACTGCCCTACAGTAATCATTCATTAACAGGTTGCATCCAGTCCCAGTATGTACATTTATGAACGCTCCACTGCCCGCCCTGCTGTCCCCCCCTTTTTTTCTTTTTGTTTGGGGTGACATTTATAAAACTTTCATTGCAGCGATATAAAACATTACGTGTCACGCTCTCATGAATCATTTGTGTCACGGATCATCGCCCCGGAGCTCGACGTGACGGGGAGGAGGGGAGCTGAAACGTTAATAGGAAGCAACTCGCCGTCTTCGGCCAATTTCTGTTTCCGTTTGCGCCGGGTCTCAAAGCTGATAAAAGGGGCGACGTGTCCCGTGGAGTCGATGTTGATTCGGTTGCCTCTGTGGGCGCGACATTTAACGACCTGAGGGGTGGGAGAGAGAACAAAAAAACTCATAAATCCGGCCTCTTTTGATTGATTTGTGGCTTTAACAGGAACATGGAAGGTCATGCAGGGTAATGTGTTACAGTGGGGTTAAAGTTCAGGTAATGAATGAATGTCCTCTGTGTAACAAGGGGTGCAATATGTCAAACAACATGTATGGCCATGCCAGTTGGTCAGTGTGATACAAAAAAGCCAAATACACAACACTCCAAGTTGTGTATTTGGCTTTCTGTCCCTTCGAAGTTGTTTTGTGGTCGTTTTTGGTCTTTGTGGTGATTTTTGTTAACTTTTTTTGTGTTTGTTTTCTGCCCCTTTGTGGTTGTTTTGCCACCGTTACGGACTTTTTGTGGTTGTTTTGGATGTATCTGTGGTTGTTTTCTACATTAGTGGTTGTTTTGCGTCACTTTGCGGTTGTTTCCTGACACACTGGTTCTTTTGTGTCTTTTTGGTGTTTGTTTACTTCTCTTAGTGGATGTTTTGCACGTCTGAGGTTGTTTTCCGTCTCTTTGAGGTTGTTTTATTTCGATTTTTGTGGTTGTTTTGCATCTCTGCGCGATAACTTCCCGTCTCTTTGAGGTTGTTTTCAAAACTTTGCTCGTTTTTGGTTTCTTAGCAGAAATTTTGTGAATGTTTTGCATCTCTGTGGTTGTTTTGCATCACTTTGTGGTTGTTTTGCATCACTTTGTGGTTGTTTTCTGACACTTTGTGGTTGTTTTGCATCACTTTGTGGTTGTTTTGCATCACTTTGTGGTTGTTTTCTGACACTTTGTGGTTGTTTTGCATCACTTTGTGGTTGTTTTTTGCTTCAACGATTGTCTTATGTGTCTTTTTGACTTCTCTTTGTGGGTGTTTTTCACGTCAGAGGTTATTTTCTGTCTCTTAGTGAAGCGTCACTCTTCTCTCCGAGGTTGTTTTCAAAACTCTGGTGGTTTTGGGTCACTTAGTGCAACTTTCGTGGATGTTTTACACCTGTGTGGTTGTTTTCTTAATTTGTTCTTTGTCTCCTTGTGCTTGTTTTTTAATCTTGTCTGAGTTTTTCATCTCTTTGTGGTTGTTTCTTGCCTCAGCGGTTGTCTTATGTGTCTTTTTGGCTTCTCTTTGTGGTTGTTTTGCACATCTGAGGTAGTTTTCTGTCAAGGTAGTTTTTCTGTGGTTGTTTTATTTCGATTTCTGTGGTGGTTTTGCATCCCTGTGCGATAACTTCCTTTCTTTTTGAGGTTGTTTTGAAAATCTTGTTGTTTTTTCCGCCCCGTGGCGATTGTTATATATTTTCTTTTGTATTTATCTTTGTCTCCTTGCGGGTGTTTTGCATCTCTGTGGTCTCTTAGTGATGGCCTTACGTCTCCCTGTGGTTGTTTTGCATTGCTTTCTGCTAACTGTCCAACATAAAAAATACCGACTGTCACTTCATATATAGAAGTTGAGGTTTTGTGTGTCTTTACCCAGTAGGCCTTCGCATCCATCCTTGATAATAAGTCAGCTACCTGTAACTCGACACCGGTGGCCTGTCGGGGGGGGGGGGGGTCCGCAATCCATCTCTCCCGTCCTTCCTTTGCACTTTACCGTGACGCCTCTTACACGTGTCTTTTTATCATTCATAAGCGCTTTCTGTATTTGATCAGATGTGACAGCGCGACGCTGTCAGTCAAAGTGAGGGATGAGCCGGATTCTGCTGCGGCGGCGACTTCTGCGCGCCGCAGCTGCAGTATTTCATGGACGCCTGGATGAAAGGGAATTACCTCCACCTGATTGGGCTGGAAGTGAAATATAGTTTGCAAGTCTCACATTTCACACGGAAGCTAATACCTCACCGAGTGTCTGTTAGGAGCCATACCAGCAGAGTAATGTGGTCATGTAAATGGCAGCCGACCAGAGAGAGAGAGAGGGAGGAGAAATGAAAAAAAAAAAACCTCGCTCATTGCTGAACTTTATCCTCCCCGTTCTGTCAGATCTGTATCAGCTGCTCCGTGGAGATTCAGGCCTGCGAGTGAAACGTTTAAGGGAAACTATGAGATTCGATTTAGATTGCCGTCCTCCTAACTGCATCCCCGGTGCCTTTATTACATGAATGGACCCGAGCGTGCTTTGCACACTTTTCCATTTTAGGGTTTGATGACCTAAAAGGCATCGATGCAGGATTAACTTCGGCGTACAGTTACATGAAAACCGACTCGGTCTCATTTGTTTCTCCCAGGCTCCGGTGAAACAAGCGCAGCGTTGTTTTTAAAGTACGTTTGAGGTCTTTTGAAAAGCCTGCAGTAACTCCAGTATTTAGTTTTTTATCAAAGAGCAAGGTATGAAAGTTGAAAGTGCGCGAGGGTCGACTGAACGATGCTGAATCCTCCGAGGGCAACGAGGCATGGACTTCAAACTTCCATCGGTTTCAGAGGAATATGATGCTGGACCGCGGCGCCTCAGGAAAACATCAAATGTTTGCCGACGATTTATGTTACAGAACCTGCTGAAGAGTTAAAACAGACCTTGAATAACAGAAACAAATAAAAATCTTATGGGAGTGGGATTAGATTTGGCCATAAACCAAAACATTAAATGATGCGAATGGTTACAAATTTAAAGCCTACGGGAAAATTTTCAGTGACGCCAGTCCTACAAAGCTGTTCCTAATGATGGTTTTTAGTTTGCTGATTGATACCGATGACTCATCCTGCACTTGGGGGCGTGTCCTTACGTTTACCAGCGCGGTTAGCCTCAGAAACAACGCCGCCAAGGTCGTCTTCTTCCTCCGTTCGTTCGACAACAGACGGGAGGTTTGCCTATTTGATGTTGTCCATATTGAACTGTTAGCTAGCCTCCTTGCATTGTCTTACGCTATGTTTTCGCATTATCTTTGACCCAACGACACTCCCTCAAGACTCATTCGTGTTTTCGTTTGATTATAACTACGGTCTACAAGGAAATGTTGGATTATATGCTGTACGTATTTTTTATTTATTTTCTTTTGATCGCAATTATGTCATATCCTGTTTCTGATACGTCAAATAACTAACTCAAACTTGACACTTTTATCGACTTTATATTAACTACCTAAAATGTCAGAAACCATCCTTGAAAAACAATGTGTTAGATGTGTATTTTAGTGTTTGGGGTAATTTTGGTCCAAGTCCCACCCACTAACATGGAGGAGGCGGAGCTTATGACCTACACTGCGTCCAGCCACCAGGGGGAGCTCTACTTGGTTTGGCTTCACTTTAAAGGAGCAGCTTCTCCATCCATCTTTTTCCAGCCTATGGCTTCCACAGCAACGAAAACGCAGAGCTTCATCAGGTGTAGAATAGTGGGCGTGGCCAATCGGAGCTATTTTTACAGGAAGTGCAGCAAATATATTGAAACAAACAGAACCCTAATCCAATATTCACAGATGTTCATGGGTTTGGTTGTTGACTTTGCTATTCCTCAGCGTCACCCCGCAAAGATGGCTGGAAACGACATAAAACCAACAGGGCTGCGATTCACACGGAAGCTCCTGTTATTACAGTAATCCCCCCCCACCCCCACCCCACACAGTGAGCCTATAAGCCATTTCGAACTCTACTTGTGTACATTAGGGTTGAGTGTGATATTAAATTACACCCAGTTTTGACAGCGGGATGGAGAATGAGCTGCTGACCTTATAACCGCAACTTCTGCTCGAGCTGATACCGGCGCTGCCGCGGCGTCCTTCAGCCGGTGGGAAGTGAGCGCCCGCGAGCCGACCCCGACCTCTGACCTCAGACACGAGGAGATGAGTATGTTTTGCGGTTTGAGGCGAGAGCTGTACACATATATACATGTATACGGCAAAATATTTGTTTAATGGTGAGGTTGTAACGCCGCGGTTGAGCTGTAGAGCTCATTCCCAGATTTTCTCTAAAAAAAAAATAAATGCATTTTTGATTTAATTTGTTTTGGATTTTATTTGAGGATTACTGTGTTCATGTGTACCCAGTGGTATCCAGACGAGATGGTCATAACTCACAAATGTTCCCATTAAAAATGAATGAGGAGTTGTCTGGCCTTGGGGAAGAGACTGGGGAAAGAAATGGACCGGCGGTTCTGGGGTAATTGGGCGCCAGGTTACCGGGCAGGAGCCGACTCCTTCTCTGGAAGGCGCGTGTTAACAAGCAGCCCAGGCGATTACACCGGTGCTGGCTGCGGATCGCATTCACACCTCGCTAACAGAGTTTGGAAAAAAAAAAAATACCCAGCATGTTCTGGAGCTTATACCTAAGTCTCCTCCGCTCCTTCACGCCAGAGATGGGCTCAATAGTTGGGTTTTGTGCTCTCGCTTTTTAGCCAAACGAAGCTTTGGTTGCATCAAATTTGGATTCTTACTATTGCTGCGAGCTTATCTCAGCCGTGAATTGATTCACTTCAATAAAAATTAGCTTACAGCTGGACAAATAGAAACAAAAACCAGTGAGAAACAATGTCTAAATTCTCATTAATCTGCCTCTTATTGGATTATATTTCATTCAGATTCTCGTGTTTTTTTTTGCTGCGTTGGCCGTAGTTTTCAGATTTGTGTCTTGGCCGGCCGGCTGAGAAAGTTCTGGGCGACTCTCGCGGGCACCAGCTGGCCGCCTCGCAAGGCTTGGCGCGCCGAGCCGGCGAACGGAGTCGCGTCAGATGTTCGGATATTCAGACATTTGTTTGTGGCCCCGGCATGTTTCACAGATATTTGACTGCGTTCTGAAGATGAGGAGGAGGTGGAATAAAACGCAAACGTATGGATCTGTTCTAATGTGGTTTATTTGACGTTTCCCCCCCGGGTGATTGATTCGCATTCAGACCTGAAGTGGTTGGTGGCGTTGTTCTAGCTGTCAAGCAGATGTTGTTTGGCGGGTAAACAAGCTCGATCACACTTACCACTCATCGCACAAATCATTTTTCCCCCCTTTACAACAAACATTTCCTTTAGCTCCTGCGAGGTTTGTTTGTGTTGCGCCACCGCCAGCTGTTCGCCTCCTCCACTTCAATCCTCCCCCCACACCCTTGCATAATGATCATTTCTGCAGCCGACGCCGCCACCGCCGCCTCGGCCGCTGCTCTTTCTCTTAATCGCGTCCTTGTCGCGTTTTCCCGCCTCGTTCTGCTTCTCGACGCCGCCGCTCGGACCACTTATTTCACGCTGGCCTTCTTTTTTTTCTTTTTCCTTCTGCCAAGCAAGCGTTGACAATTTCCTCTCACCCCAACGTTCAGAAACAACGGCGGGAAGGAGAAAATGTACCTTTCAGAAATGCCTCGCGGTAAATTTTCAACACCGTGTCGGTAATAAAAAAAAGTAATAGCCGTAGGCATTAGGACGTTCAGGTGAGAGCGTTTAAAAGCCTGATTTTAGACCTTTTCTTGCCGTTCTTCGTCAGACCTGCAGTATCTATCTATCTCCAGTGACAGATAAAGGTCTCATAAAGGTCACAGAGTCTATATATTCGAGGACATTGATTTTGTACACCAAATACATATTTATTCAGGTCCACTTAGGTGTTATAGATCTGTTACTGGATTGTAATTAAGTCTTATTACTTGCTATTGCTTATATGCCAGATTTTTCCACGAGAAATCGAGACGAATTAACCTGGAAGTCAGCCTTAACTTCCCGTGAACGAAAGCTGGTCAACGGTTTCTCCATTGGGAAGTGATTTAAGAGCCATCGGGCCAATCGGATACAAGGTGCATAGATTTCCGTGCAACAAAAAGTCTGTGATTGGTTGTAGGACCATCCGATTTGGGTACAGAGGTAGTCTGTGTCGGTTTAAACACGCCCTCTGTAATGAAATCCAAATTCCGTCCTACCAGACCTTAGAGTTCGAGCTAAGCTAGGCTAGAACGAAATCGCGTTCTAGGTTTATTTTAGATTTCTGTTATGAATACGTACTGTTTTGCCCTAAAGATATTTTGGATTTACTATTTCTCAAGACATTTACAAAGTCAAGCATTATGCAAGTCTGACTATGTTTAAATGCTAAGCTAACATCTTGTAAATATCTGTTGGTAAAAGAAATAGCGCCCCTTGAGGAGACAGGAAGTATAACACACTGATGTCTGATGTTGGCGGTGCAGCTTAGCACATCTCCTTTTGCAGATGCTCAACACAAAATACGAATAACGGAGCCGTCATGTACATATAAATATCCAGAATTATGAAGAGATTATCAACAAAAAAATGAAAATGAAAAACATAGATACCTTTAAAATCCAGTTCCGTTAACGAGTTGCTACGGCTGCCTCTCCATCTCCGCTAAATACAGGACACATCGAGGAAAGGTTAACTCAAGAGGTAAAAAACGATGCGACTCGTCTTCGGCGAAATTCAGTTGCCATTGTTGAAAGCAAAACAGGAAGTAAAGAAAAATGAGCCCGACAAAAACACAGCGCCAACTAGTGTTTGGGGGGTGTTGTTACAGAGTATAAATGACTCACACAACTGAATATTCCAGAACATTCCAGCCTTCTGAGACAACTAGGATTCTTTCAACACCAATCAAATCTACTGAGGTGAACCATAAATTATATTACAAGCGCATGTGTTTGTCCCTCAGCGCTTTTATTTTTCACCTCAAGTATGTTTTCCATTGTTCGTTGCATGTTGGAACACTTGAATGGCAATCTGGTTGTATTGTTTTGGCGGTTTTGGGCCCACACGCTGGGCAGGTCCGTCCAGCTAACTGCAGGGGCGTGCGATTCGTGTTTCCTGCGTGCCAAACAGCGGCCGCTGTGTCCTTGAGCGAGACGCTAAACCCGCCCAGACGACGAGGCGAGAATTTTCCCGAAGAATCTAATATTCATTTGTTGACATGTTGTTGCCGTGCGGCGGTTTTGACTAAATTCCCTAATCATCTGCGGTTTAGATTCAATTTCAGCCAAAACCCTTTCGCACTTTGTGCCTGAGCCAAAATAGCAGGTGCACATGGAGATGCAGAAAGGCTCTTTGTCTGTGAAAATAATCCAAGCAGCATCTCCCGTCACAACGTATCACTAGGGAAACTGGCAAACAAATCGGTAGAATATAAATGTAATTGCTAGGAGACAGCGTCAGTGTATGAATGGATAAATGGCGGGCATTGTGAAAGCCCTATACGCCAAGTGTAGCATATTTACCAAACGCTGGATGCTGCTGCTGCTGCTGCTGGTGCTATGCAAAACATCCCACAGAGGATCACGAGGACAAAGCCGCATCAAAAGCATGAAGTAATGTAAACTTAGCCGCAAGTGGGACGATGTGACAGCACGGGTTTGATGGAGTGGAGGTGGATCGTTGCCTCCTGAGAATCCTCAGCCTGCCCCGGAGCAAGACATCAGAGCACAACTTGTGACAACACTGATGCGGCATGTAGGAGGAATACTGCCGCCAACGGTCGCTCTGTGTGAATATTATAAAGTTCGCCCCTTTTTGTCTGCCTTTCACTTTCTTTGCTTTCATCAGGCAAACGGCGAAGTACGTACGCATTTGCTTTTATGTGCCCGCGGTGAGTTACATAATCCAGTGGGGCGAGAAGTGTTGCATTTTTTTTTTTTTTTCCCTTTCTTGTGTGAATGAAAGCTTTCCAAGTCACAAACAGCCTCCTGAGATGTGATATTAGCTTTGGTTTAAGCTGATTCCCTAGCTGTTCCTGAGCTAAAATCATTACCTAATTATTATTATTTATTTTTTTTTCCATTCAAAAGGCGGAAAGTGTTCAGAAGCACATTTTTCTGTCACATACTGTTTTTTTTAGGACTTTAACGATTGGTTTGGCTTTTGTCCAGAGTGAAGATTTGTTTCTGTGTTTAGTAATGAAATATCTTTCTTGAGATTATATGAAATTCAGTGCTTGACTGATTTTCTGCGATACGTCGATTTTTAATGACTCATCGACGAGTCATCCTGCACTTGGGGGCGTGTACAAATGCTCTATCCAATGAGACGCTTCCGTAAACTTTCACTTGCTCCTCCTCCTTCCCTTAAATGAGGAGGGCCATTATGCTCCAGTTATATTACAAGGTTGTTTTTGTCCGCGTTATACTAAAAACTAATAAATAGCTAGTTTCGAGTTTGCGAAGAAAAGCACACCAAAACAAAACAAAACAAAAAAAACACACAACTGAACTACTGTCCTGTCAACCTCTGAATGAGGGCATTAATAATAGTTAGCATCAATTAGCATATACATTCTGTGAAAATATCCAAGCTAGCGCTGTTATTTGAAAATTAGATGCTTTATAATGTGTTTATAATGCGACGGACGCTAAGCTAACTGGCTACTAGCGCCAATTACACATCTACTGTGCATCTAACTACGACATAAAAGTGAATAAACATGTCAAACTATTCCTTAAGGTTACACATGTAGGGTCCTGCCATGAAAGCTAACGCTAACATTAAGTAAGCTAACATTTGCGCCATACATCCCAGTTGCTCAGTTCCTGACAAATATATTGTCCAAGAACTGAAGCAAAATTCAAGAATTTTCAATTCACAATTATTTCAAACACATAGAAGTAAAAATATTTTACATTATAGATGGTGGAACCTTTAACGTTGCTTCAGTAAACCTGGACCTGTCCCTAAGCAGCGCTCTGAATAGGAACGGTGGAAATGCAAACTCTGTATATGTGTGAGAAACTCCTTTTATTTATTTATTATTTCAATGAATAACAACATAGACTGCTATATTTCTAAAATTAAACCTCAGAAAAAGGCGCTCTTCGTTTTACACGTCACATGTTTTTGCCCCAATCAAGTAAGCATTCATGCTGTATACCCTCATTTGCATAAAATCACGCAGAGTTTCCCCTCAAATCTGGCAGGCCCGCCAGATTCTGCAAACAGCTCTTGTTTTATGTTAATGCGCCTCATTACTTCGCACTGATTGGCGGAGCGGCTTCAAACCTGTCAGACGCCATCCAGCCTTTCTTCTCAAGTGATTTTATTAGGAGCGTTTTTCATCCTGATTCTACAGTATGCCACGCGACGAGCCTCGGACGTCGCTAAAACATGCACGCTGTTATTCATGGTTGGAAATGCCGTACAGTGGATGAGACGAACAGATGGAAATGGAGGAGGAGTAATGCAGCCACATAAAGCAGAGGCAATGGTGCGGCTTATCATTTAAATCAGATGCATTTAAACTTTCACTTATGAGTTTCTCTTTTGCGTTTTAATCAAACTCAATGCAATTTTTCAGATGGAAGTTCCACACTGGCTTTTTTTGCTGACTATTAGATGAGAAGATCAATGGATGCTTGTGTCCATTAAATTAAAAGGTCAGAACTGATTGATTAACTCAGCGTGTCACATGTGAACACAAACGGACAAAAGGCGAAAGCTGCAAATTGTCACTTTTGATAGAGTTGCCATCTGAGTGCAAGCCCGTAATTATTGCAAAGATATGGGAGCGGTGTTGATTCTCTAACCAAACATCTTCCCTTTACCTTCACCAAAATAGCAGCCTGAATTCAAACCTCTCGTGGATTTTATTCATCAGTCCGTAGACTGAACCTGCCAATCAAAGGCCGGTCGTATATTTTGAATGGAAGCCTTCCTAGCTGAAATGCGGGTCCTCTGTGAACGTGCCTCAAGCCGCAAGCACGCGGAAAGGTCACCGCACTCATGCGACCGCTGCAACCTGGACAGATTAGTCATGACATTTGTCGGACGGCGACGCGGTTAGCGCAACGCGCGGGATGAGAACGATGGATGCCGGTGGAATATACCGGCCGCCCGTGCCATAGATCATTTCCTCCCGAAGAGAGACGGGGGTGGGGGGGGGATTTGACACCTTCACAGAGGTTGCCATGGCAATGTGGCCATTTGGTCTGAGTGAAAACTGGGAAGTATTAGAGCGATCAAATGTCTGACTTGAATTTGGTTCAACATTTCCTCTGAACACAGAGAGAGGCGCCTCGGCTTGTCGTCTGAATCAGTCCAAATCCACAATGATGTATTCTTAATAGATAATTTTTTCGCGCCCAGTAATAGCTTTTTGTCCTCCAACGTCCTCCTGAGACTTGGGCTCTCGCGCGGTGACAAGCGGGGCCGCGTTATCAGAAAAGAAACTCAAGTGTTGAATCAAATAAAAGGACACACACCCAAAAATATATAAAAAAAATCAGATGCCAGTTCATTACTCCGATTTCACGAGCTCTTATTACATGCCTCATGTGCTCCTGATTCCTACCAGGAATCAAATGATGCATGTTATGTGACGAGAAGCCGCACGGCAAGTTTCAAGAAGATTTCCGTCCTCTCTGCCGATGAATCACACACTGGTTACTTTGGTACGAATGGTGCGAAAAAATAAGTTTGTCGATTCTTCACTGTAATACGACTATTTGTTTTATTTATAAAGGTGCTTCAACCGTTTAAAAGTTTTTGGTTAATACTTGGGCCAAGTATAAGTTAGTTGCAAAAGCACTTGATATCCAGAAGAGTTCAGTCAAGTGGTCTCAATAGTAGGATCTGGGGCCCTACAAAGGGTCATAAGACGAATATGAAGGGACAATAGTTGTATTTGAACAATGTGCAGTACGCTGTATCATTTTTAAACCTTTTAATATGTAGAATTTAACCCATAAAGTACCCACGGCTTAGTTTGGAAGCTGGCCTAAATTCGCCTTGCTGACAGAAGTTTTGTTGGGGGAAAGTTGGTCTTGAGTCTCTCCGTTGGGAACTGAATATGCCAAGTGGGCGGGGCTTCATGCTTTCATTGACAAACAGGAAGTGGTCACAAATGCCTTTTGAGGTCTGCAGAGTTTAGTTAGTTCCCAACAAAATCAGTTGAAACATGCCCATAAAGAAACCCTTATTACACAAGACTCATATTTCAGATTTGAGTCTTGTAATTACTGTAGCTTAGCATAAGCTAATAACCCAGGTAATTGTTCCTACCACTGCGCGAATCTTGGACTTTTAAAGAAAGATGCAACATGTTCTCAAAATGTTTTCTTCCAGCTCCAAAGATCGCCAGCTATCCTAATAGCTGATTGTCTTCTTATAAGACCCCCTCCTGTCTCGTAGGAGCTTTAAATCGTGTTTCTGGACCACGCCCAGACTCAACAACGGCTTTTACACTTCACCAAATTTCATATTCTGTGTTATACATCGAAATCTGCCCTTGATTTATTCTAAACATCTGACTTAAATGACTCATGTGTGTGCAACATAACGAACAACCATCAGTCACTTTTGAGTTTCCCAACCCTTTGTTGGCTTTTTGGCCACTGCGCTCCACTTCCAGAGGTAATTGATTCCCCCCGCAGTGTTTTAGCTGTTGGTAAAGACAGACATTTTCATCTCCCGCTTGTTTCCGCCACTTCTAAAAGCTTGCAACGTTTTTTTTTTTCTTTTTTTTTTTTTTTTTTTTAAATCCGTAATTATAACGTTGCGGGAAATTTGTAATGGTTCGTTTTTGTGCACTCGTCAGCGCCACACCAGCTATTTTCCCTTCCGGAGAATTTCAAAAATAAAGGTTAGATTTCAAAGTGTTTCCTGATTTATTGTAAAGTTAAATTGGCACGGGGATGAATCTTTATCCCACAACAACACGAGGTTTTGTGTGTCTGGTTAAAAAAAAAATAAAAAAAAGTGTCCGGGCGATTGAAAGCGTGCCTCTGTGTGTTTGTGTGATGACTGGTTGAGAGGCAAACATTACGCTCTGATTGGTTTAATTAAATGCGCGAGAGTGACAGCGCATCCGCGGCCGGTCATTTTGAAAACGATCAGTATAATCACACACTTGTCGTAATTGGCAATCTGATGCGACAGCGATTTCAATCAAATCACAGCCGACGATTTGTTTGTGTGAATTGAAAGTATTTGTGGTGATTTTTTTTCTTTAAGGGCCAGACCTGATTGGAACTGGTGTTTAAACGCAATTTTAGCAGCACTTTGCTTCACATTTGTGTAATTTGGAAATTGACCGGCGCCTAAGATATATTTACTTTTGTGCTCTCTCTTCTGTCACGAGGCGGAGGGGGGCGGTGGCTTGGGCATTTTTAAAAAAACAGTCAACTGAGCTTTGATTGAATGAAAACATATAATCTTCTGAGACTGAACATATGTACATTGAAAGAGTAAAGCCCTGTTCACACATAAAGCATGTCCCTTCTTGCCCTTATCTTTGTAGCTGGTCTCTAGTGGACATTCCTAACTCTGGTTGCCTAGGTGACCAGAGCGAAACATTCCGGCAAAGTTGTCTTACGCGTCATCTGAACGTTGCAGAGTTGAGATACTATTTTCTTTGTATAAGCTGAAACCACACACTGTATAAAGATGGACGGTGGAGCTAAGCTAAGCCAAAGCGAGTAGAGCTCCCCCTTGTGGCTGCCTGCAGTATAGGTCATAAGCTCCGCCTCTTTCAAGTTAGAGGACAAACTACAACACGAAAATACACATCAAATAAACATTTTTCAAGGATGGTTTCTTTCATTTTAGCTAGTTAATATAATGTTGATGCGTGTTCAAATGTCAATTTTTTTTCGATACGCTTCGTTTTAGTTCGTTATTTGACGCTATAGAAAAAGGATGTCACATAATTGTGACCACCAGTAGCTATGCCAACCGCTCCATAAAGTAGCCCCGTTGGACCTTGAGAGTTGTAAAGGTGGTACCATGTATAATCCAACATTTCTTCGTAAGTGGTGGAGGTAGGGCAGAGCGCAGTATTAAGTCGAGTCTGTAGGAAGTGTGGGCGGGGCATCAGTCTCTCAGTTACCGCGTGGCTCAACTCTCGGACCGTACTGATCGGACTCTGGCTGCAAAGTTGCAAGATGGCACCGCTCGTATCCCTGGGAAAGTAGCGTAAGTTTGGCCAATGCAAGGAAGTGGTGTCGCTTTGTCCATATTTATATACAGTCTCATAATTAAATCTAAATATCGCGTTACCAGATGCTACGTCAGGCTAGCACTACATAAAAATATTAGTACGACATGGTGTTAGCCTGCTCTTTGTGCCATCACTGCTTTCTGTGGGATTTTTTTTGGATTAAATAACAATTTATTACTTAAATAATTGCTTTTATTATTGACATTTCATTTTTAGCATCTCTTTCTCCCTGTTACAGTGAAAGTAACGCATGTCATTTCAAAGAATATATTTATTCGAGAGCAGCATTAACGTTAATCTACCCCGTTCCATCGGTCAGGGGCACATAGCGGCACGTGGACGTTCACATTCCTGATTGTGTATTGATTCCATAAGACAAGATTATATGACTACCAGCGGCGGCCTACACAACCCTCTATCAAAGGTGACGGTGGCTAAGGTTTAGGGCTGGAGACGCTGCGCCTCGATTGCAATCATTTTTTATAAAATACGCAGCCTTAACCTTATGTTGGCTTGTGTGATAACTCTGGCAGATAGTAGAATTGATGCAGCGGCCCTTTAAAAAACAAAATCATGGTGTAAACTGTGTTTAGCTGCAGCCCGAAAAAACAACCCAAGCTAATGATAAATTGCACAACATAAATAAGAGATTGAATTTTATGTGGACCATTTATACACCGGCACTCGAGTCAGTTTTACGCCCTCATGCCGGCAAACTCTTTGCGCTCATTGACGAAGCTTCACTACCCGTCATTCATGGAAGCGTGCTGGCAAAAAGATATAAGAAATGCTTTTCCCTATTAGCCTCCTTCAGTTGTACATTTACACAGGCCGTATTATTCCACACTTTTCCTTCTGGTTGAGCATGTGGAGGTGGCACTTTTGCAACGTTGCCATTGATTCCTGTTCACCTCGTATGAATCATTTCTAAGGGGAGCTGGTAACTCCTCTTGTGACAGCAGCTCCCTCTAGACATAAAGAATCGTGTCCTCTTAACACATCTCTTTAGCGGTTTAGCCGTCTAATGATGTTATAGTAAATTAGCCCTGCCGTTAAACCCCCCCTAATGTATTCCGCGGCTTTCCTGCTGCTGAATAGCTGGGAGCGCTGGTCACTGTGCCTTTAAGAGCTTCGAGCTCATCAATCACAATTTAATTAGGATTTCACTTTCCATCCTGCGGAGAGGGAAACAGAGGAACCTCTGTCGAGAAACATGTTGAATATTGGCACAAGATTGAGGCGACTGGCAGCTGAGTACATATTTCTGACACACAGCTCAGTTCTTTTCTGACGGGACTAGGCAAGCAGTGATTTCACACGAGATACAGAGATACAGGGAGCGAGTGAATGAATTCAGACTCCCTCTGCTGATTTTCAATAGGGGGGCTTTGTGGAGGCGACTAAAGGCCACCGTGAAACCTTTGTGAATCTTCAGAAAAAACGGCTTCAACCGTGAAGCCCATTCAGGACTTAAACGTTGAGCGAGTGCATACGGAGAACGTCTCCACATTATATTTCCTCAAATTAGATTAGAGTATTAACCGGACTCATTTGGATTAAATTGAATTTGCTCAGCCGTTTCCAGAGCGGACAGGAAGTGCCGGGGTCTCGCGCCGCCGTTCGGGCCCTCCCTCGGCGTAGTTTTGATTGACACGTAATCTACTGGCCGGGCTGGCCGGTGAGACGTAGATATAAGGGCAGAGACCATCTTGTGAGTGTGGCATGAGCGCACAAACAAACGAGAAGACTTTGCGGTTTGAGTATTAAGCGCTACAGTTTAATTTTTAAGGTACGGAGGTTGAAGCGTCATGTCTGGGCCAAAAAGTTGCCAATGGCCCACCTTGCACATGCTTTCATTCTGCACCAACATGTAAGGAAGTGGCTCCTCACCAGTAGGTGGCAGTAGTTTCTATTTGTCTTTCTAAAACCAAAACCGGAAGAGCTACTATAGGCTTATGTCTCACTTCCTGCTTCCGGAACGCAGAGAAGGGAAATATAACTTCCGGTCGTGGCTAGCAACGCCACTGTAACGATAACAACAATGGCAGCCTCCACCCGCAGTTGTTCTTGTAGTGTACCGGGTTGTGTACCGGGTACCGGGAACTGACAGTTTTTCCCCCGAATAATAATTCTCAACTAACAACTAACAACTTAACGGAGTGACCTGGAGCTTCTCTGACATGCTAGCAACATTTACATGTACAGCTGCTAGCTAACTACGCTACCAATCTTGGGGTTTGCCAGGCGAGGGTTCGGAGCCACTGAGAAACTAAATATGTATTACCACTGATGATTGTAAATAAAACAAAATTTGATTAATTAAAAAGGATGTTTTATCTGACACATGTATTACACTTATCTCTGCTATATAAATACACTTGACTTTGACATTAAAGCTAGCTAACGTTAACGAAGGTGAGTCAGCGGAATTCAAACACCTCTATAATTGAAAATGAATTTCTCCCAGAAAAACTTGTGTGTATACTTGAGAGTGTTCATTTACAATCCAAACCACGTCCTCGTAGGTGACTTCAGGCAAGTTACGGAGAGACTTGGTCCAGTTGTATTTATTGGCCGCCATTGTAAAAAGAGACGTTCTTCGATCTTCAATTGTTGCGTGACATAGGCCTATTAGCTAGGGCGCTAGGAAACAAACTGTCAGACAGTCAAGCTGATCATTTGGTGCGCAGTTTGCTGTCTAGTCGCTCATGTTGTGCATCGTTTGCTAAAGTTAAACAACAAAATACATGCTGACAGTCTGTTTGTTCCCTAAAACCAAGGACAAACTTTTGCTTTCTAGTTTAGATGAGCAGAATGGTCAAAATTTAATCAACCGTCCACTCGTCATGGTGCCTGAGGAGGTGCAGCGCATTAATCACTTGACGGATGGTGAATTAAATCGGCTGTAATTGACACAAGTGGAGTCATCAAGCTACAAGTAGCGCCAAAACGAGGCAAATTTGATTAATATTTGCCACTTGTATTGCAGCTACGGGTCTGATGGATACTTTCATCAAGGACTGGTTTCCATCCGGGCGGGGAGCGCAACTTCTTCCCTTCACTCAGGGGAATTTAAAACACTTCAAAAGTGCATCTATAACTGTAAATTATACATAAACAAACCGCTTGGTCTTTACGCAAATATCCGTTTGAGACGCCACTTGAGTCGCTAGCTAGGACTAAACATCCGGACGCTGAAAGACACCTTGTACAGACTCCCACACCTTTAAATAATGTCACGGTTCCTTTAGCAGCTCCACCACCTTGGCACAACCCATCATTATGATTAATAGCGCCTCCCTCCCCCTCACATAATTGCACCTATTTGTATTTTTCCCCCCCTCGTACGTATGTAGTTGTTGATTCGCTAATTTGTGATGTGGACGCCTCCGTCAGAAGGCCAATCTGAGGCTCCTTTATGATGAACGATGGTATCTATCGGAGCCAGCGACGTGAGACCGGGTTATGACTAAGGTCGCCGCGAATGGAGTTTGCGGGGACCGTGGGTGCCTGCGAGTCGGTGCCATCAACATAGATCACCCCCCCTCCCCCCGACCACCTCCGCCGGAATGACCGAGCCGCTCCGCCGCGCCTCAACTGCCGCTGCGGCGAAGACACGGGAGGAGATTGAAGAAGAAGAAGAGGGTTGTGTTTTCTCCTAAATGAAGCAAAAGAAGACGGAGGTGCAAAGGCGGCCCGTGACGGACGACGTGTAAGAGCACGGGTAGGGGACTGGCTTGGCCTCCCTTCAGTGCCTCCTTGATTTATCGTAAGTGGGGCGCGTTAACTGCGGCGTTTACTGTAGCCAGATAGAATACCCATCTTCCCTCGCCACTCCTACACCAACCTTGCGATCATTACGCCATTTGTTTATGATCCACGGCTCTCTCATAATGGCCCGCTTGGCATAATGCTATCCATCAGTCTTCCCAATGGCCTACTTTCACATAGACACCTTTCCCCCTTCCTCTGTGATGCATTAACAAAAAAAAAAAAACGTGTTAAACCAACGATTGACTTTGAAATAGGACGTAGGTGTGTTTTCTGAAAGGCAGAGCCGTCGCCACTCAAGAGGACCATAATGCGACGATTTGGCGAGCGTGTACGCCTTTTTTTATTTATTTGCAAGACTATAACACGACTGAGCGTTGGGTAATTGACACTCTGAGGTAAAAGCCAAATTTGTAATTCTGGACACGTACCGCCGCCACGCCAGACTTGTTGGCGCTTGTAAATGCTGTTCATTGCGTGACAAAAATTGACTTTAACCCCCTTGTTTCTGCTGCTTTTTCTTTCTCCACTTGGCATTTAGTTATTTTTTGAAAAAAAAAAGCTGCATTATTTTAACTTTTATTTTTAATTTTTCCCTTTGCTAAAGTGGCTCGCCGACATTGTCAGAAGTTCCCCTTTCATGCGAGGGGCCGCGGCTTGAAAATGCCAAGGTATCACATACAGTAAAAGCGCGCCGCTGTCTCGCGGGGGCGGCTTAAATGCTGAACATTGTCCACGGGCGGAAAATAACTCCACCTGAGCACAATATCCACTGACATTTGGTGTCTGTGGCGCCGGGGATCAGCGCCGGCCCTGTTTTTTAATAACGACCCCTCGGAATTATTCCAGCCTTCGAGAAAGTTATTGTGCGTGGCGGAGGGCGTAATATCGGGGATTGACTGTTTGGTTCGCCGCGACGCGACCTGACCTCCCCCCCCCCCCCAACAGCCACTCTGGTTAGCGGGAAAATGTCAGGACGCTCGGGTCGCGGCACAGACGGAATGGAGAATCAACCTTTGAGCCGCCGGATGCAGATGTGTGGGAACGTCAATGCGACTCCTTAGCCCTTGAAGCAACTGATTCATTTTTAAAATGACATATAAATGGAAGGAATGGAAGTATTGTAGCTGCGGGTTGTTAATATTTTTTTCACAGCGTGACTTCCGTTTATCTATCATCTATTTGTTTAATATAAAATATTCTCAAAATCCCCATTTGGACTGGAATTACCTTAGGACGTCGGACCCTTACAGACTCCTTACTCTTGTATTGCATGTGGCAAATTCACTCTTTCTCCCCGGATATGACGCCAAGGCACTTCTACTTTCTTCGTCTACTTCACAACATCTCAGATCACTTTATTATTGCTTTAGCTCTTTGGCAGAGTCCTATTTTCCTACACCGTTATCGACGGACACAGTAATGCATCCATAAATAAAATCCGATAGGCCAAAATATGCTGCCCTGTGTGTCATCCATCTCATCGTCCTTAGAGATTTCCAACGTCTGGCTGTTTTACTTTTCCGTCAGCGGGCCGACGCACTGAGCAGCTTCCCGAACGTGCAACCAAACTTCCGTCCAGGTTTCTGTTTACAAATTTCCTAACATGGCCAACCTGCCGTGGACTTAAGACCTTAGACATACTGCTTTCCATGTGGCAGCCATTCATAATTGAACCATTGGTGAGACACATAGAAGCCTGAATTAACCATCTATTAAAAGGGTCAAACATTCCTTGACGCCTTTAGGAAAGGGTTGACCAGCGTGAACTCTAACACATCAGCATTTTAATAAAGATCTTTGAATAAATATCTGGATTAAATGTCCACCTCTTGTAGCGAACACTCTAAAATTGACATTTTCATGCTAATAGGATCGTCCTTTCCTAGTATTTCAAAGTGAATTACGTCAATAAAATGTGTTGTGGTGGATTTCTATCACTCGAGGCTCAAAGCGCACGTTGACTGCCTTTTTTTCCCTCCTCCTCCTCACTGTTGATGTACTTGCTCGCGTCTGATGATCACCTCTAAATGTCAGCATCTCCGCCTCTCGATTGCCGGCGCGTTGTGATCCTAATGCTTTATCGATGACGCCGCGGAGCCTTCCCGAAGCGGGTTCCCTTTTCGCCGCCCGCCCGCCATTTGCAGCCTGGCAAGAGCCGCACACTTTCAGACTGACAGCTCTCCGAGTGCGTTTTCATCTGGTGCTCTGGGTGCTCTTCGGGTTCGGTTTTGGCCAAGACGCGGCGGGCCGTGCAAGATTTTCACGGGCTCCTATTAGGCATCCTTATAAATTGCCTGAGCCGGCACAGATGGTCCTCCACAGTGGTGGTGGCCACTGCGGATGGACTGCGTTAAGAGGTGTTCAGATGTTGGAGTGGAATTACATTTGTATGCCCATTGCTTGCCTGTTCGGGAACGGGTCCATTGGCAGTGTGTTTTGGTGGATGATGTGCTCTCGTCAGAAGGACTTCCTCCGGGTTGATTCATGTGCTGAATAAGGAACCAGAGGGACCTAAAGAGGCTGCCAGATCACCGGTCCATCAAAGAGTGTCTAAAACATCCTGCCAGCACAATATACTGCTGGTGGTGCACTCTCTGTTTTGGGACTCCTTTGGCTGTAATACAGCGAGGCAGCGATTGGTTGAAAGCCCTCCACGTCGCTGCAAAATCATTCAGCCCGTCCCGGGACGTGTGGGCTGACGGGACGTGGCAGGAGTCCTAGTGGCTGTGAGGCTGTTTAGAAGAACACCAGCGAGGTGTGGGCGTTGCGCAGGTTAAGCAGATGGGCTGCAGGCACGCACCTTCATTCTGAACGCTGCACACTATATCACGGCATCCGGTGGGATTTGTCACAGAGGCGCAGTGAAATCATGCCCAGCGAAGCTAACGGCAAACGGTCAAGAGCTGGATATCTAATGCATGGAAGTTGTCAAGTTGTCCCAAACAAGGTGACTCATGCTTTAACGTGAGAAAAAAAAAGGCAATCTGCTGCGGCTCTAATGTAAGAAACAATCTGCTGGAGACTCTGAGGATCAGTGGTGTTGCCTGAATTGTACAAAAGAGAAATGAGACATTTCACTCGCACACAAAAACATTGATCTACACCCCTAATACCACCTTAATGAAATGCTTTTTTTGCATACATTTGAATTGGGATTCAAGCCTCGTCAGAAAATGACTCAACACAATTTAGGTAGTTAATTGTCACCAAACAGTATGTGGCAAAAAAACAACAACAAATAATGGAGGGAATTTAATTTAAATATGGGACAAGGAGTTATCTTTGCTTTCCTTGACAACCGTACATCTGATTGCTCTCACTTGGTGGCTGTGTAGCTGGGTACTTGGGCTTCAAGTCCCTCGCAACTTTAGCCGAAAGGTCATTTTATGTCATTGCCCTGTTTGGACCTGGTATTATCATGTGTCCTGAGTGATCAGTGTAGCTATGTAGACCCCCAAGATATCCCTACTACTACTTTCTAGATGCTAGAGGTCCCTCAGACCACATTTGGTAGGATTTGTGACTACTTTCCTTTAGTAGTGTGAACACACAGTGTGTCCTGGCCACATTGATGGACGGCCTACTCAACCGACCCTTTAGGTTCTTATGTGCATTAATTAAAGGCTAGTGACGGTAGCCTCAGTGGCTGTCCTAGGTTCTGTTGTACCCCAGGAAAAGATGTACATTGATAGGTTTTATTGTGGCTTATGGTTGTCTTAGCAGAATAGACCAAAATATGGCCATTCCTTTCTCAGTTTTTTTTTTTTTTTCAAATTGACCCTTTGTTGGCCTTCTGATTGGTCTGCTGGCCGCCAATCTCTTCAGTTCTTGACTTCTCTCTGAATGTCACTGATGCGAGGTTGGACAAACAATAACCATGCAGGGGTCTATTCCCATCGGGGAAGGGTTGCAAACCTGTAATAATAGAATCTAGGAAACAGGGAGGCAAGGCGGCTAACAGTAGCAACCATGCTAATGGAAGCCAATGGAAACCTTACTAGTCTTTTCACCAATTTTCAGTTATTTTGTCAATTATTTCCTCCAGTGTACCCACAATTGTCAACTGAACAACTCTGCATGCTAACTGGGATCTGTGGTTGAAGGTCAACAACAGATCAATTTCTTGGTTTTACCTGTACCAATAGTGCAAATGCACCTACCAGATCAGAGTGTATGCGAGTAATTGGTGTCTGCAGTGACGGGCAGGTGCCTCCGTGTGATTTTATTTTATTTTTTTTTTAGGCCGGGCCTGACGAGTGCTAAGCAGAGGCCCAGGCAGCTTTAGCATGTGTTCATTAGCGGATGCTGGGGAAGCTTATCATTCTGAATAGCCTCATTAGTGATAGGGATTAATATGCGGCGGGTTCATTAGAGAGACAGGCGGAGGAGTGCGTTGCCAGAATTGCAACAAGGCCGCTGGTGTGGACCGGCCCTCGCCTCTCGTGTTGGTTCAGCTATTAACAACAAAGCCTCTGTGGAGTTTTGATCATTTTATTGCAGGAGATGACACGGTGGCGTGTTAAGGTTTAAAAAGAATAATGAGAATAAACACTTGTTGGAGTTTGACAGGTTATTATTTCAGTGGCGCCGGACATGATCACAGATTAGGGTTGCGTCTTATAGAGCCGTCAAATTATAAATAAACCTGTGTAAACATCTTATTTCCACCTTTAAAATTAAGTGTGAGACATGCTACAGGACATTTTCCTGCTGGAAGTATCGTTAGAGTGAGGAAATATTTGAGGATGTAGTTCATTTTCATATTCAGGGTCCAAACTGTTGAATTTCCATTTACAGCGAGCCATAAATATTCTGATTGTTAGATAGAGCTATCCATGCAAAAGGCGTCTCTGTGCATTCGAGTGACTCAGAGACGCCGGTGGCCCCGGTGCGTACTTGTCCTGCGCCAATAGCACGCTGAGAAAGGGACTCCGCTCGTCTGTGCGGCACATTAAATATTAATCGCCGCGCTATGGCGTGCTCTTTTATTTATTCAGCGCTTCGCCAGCCGAGATTCGACGAGCAGAAAGAGTTCTGTCTTCCTCGCACGGGGCTCTAAAATGCCCATGGGTCAGAAAAACCTCCGCAGATGTACTTTGTTCGGCCCGACTTCACAGGAAACCCAGAAGAAGTACAGATTTTCTTCTGATGCACATGTTTTTGACTCTTCTACTCCATTCTAATATCCATTCTTGTACATACTTCATATGATACAATTCAAACTTCGCTGCGGAGAGAAAACTTCCCTAACAGCCTAAATCTGTTTTTAATGGGACTCATAGTGAAATTATAACTTACATTTTAAGGTTGTATTGCGATTTAAAGTACTGAACAAAATGCAGAATTCTAGGAACCAAGAGGTGTACCTTTTCAATTCAGGTGATAATTTATAGACTGGTTTGAGGAACATTCGACTTCAGAAAATCAGGTAACGGTAGAATCGCTGGGTGCAGATCTGAGGTTACACTGCAGTTCACATTGCAGCTGAACCGGTCCGAGGGATTCAGGCCACCTTTTCTAACCGGGCCAGCCTCGGTTGATTTGTTCGTCCAAACGCACCAACCTGAGGGCTTAACGCTACAAGTTTCGAGACAGCAAGCTAGGTACGAAAGCACCCTTTAATGAATATTTGAGGTGACGGACAATGGGAGCGACCGAGTCCACCGAATATTTGCCGCAACAAAACAGAACTTTGAATCCAGACCAGGAAGTTGCTCTTCGACACACCAGAAAATGTAATACCTCTCCTAACCAGCAGGTGGCAGTAGTTTGTATCTGTCATTCAAAAAGTCGGAAACGGAAAAGCTACATGCAGATTTGGCGGGAAAGCCACATTTTCAAGTGGCGCTATCTCTGTATATACATCGGAAAGATCTGAGAGTGTTACCTAGGCAACCTGAGCTTGAGCCATACATTAGCAACCAACTGCCAGAATCGTCGTACAGCTGGCTTGAATTACGACATTAAAAACTGTTGTTGTAGGGGACGCTAGGTGTTGGCTCTGTACCGTGGCTCTGGCTAGCGTCCTAGCCTAACAGCTAATAGTACCTTTTATGGTTTCCTCTTTTGAATGATGAATACGCACTACTGCCACCTGCTGGTATGGAGAGTTATTTAATTTTCTGGTGTGTTCAATTGCAACTTTTTGGTCCGGACACACAGTCTAGACAGTTGACTCCTCCCTTATACCTAAAAAGATAGAAAATAGAGCTCCAGATCCAGCTGTTATGGTTCAGCTTTATTTACTTGTATTTAACGTTACAAGTTTTCCACTTGTAGACTTGATAGCGCCGGGCGTAAATGAACTCATTTAGTTCTTTAAAAAGGCTTATCCCTGACCTCCTTTCTGGTTTAAATCAAAACTCATTTGTTAGTTTTCTGCCAACGAAAGACGCATCGCAGCCACCCACCACGGGCAAGACATTAGCATGCAACAGATGCTGTGAGGCGTCTGCGTTAGACGGCAACAAAGCGGAAACACTGATGTAATTGACAGCAGCAGAAGAGACGGAAAGAACAGAAAGAAGTCGGACCGGGCTCTGGTAGTTTTATAACCGTCTCTTTCCCAGGCTTACTGTAAATCCAGCTGTCAGAGGTGATACACCTGTTGTGGAGAAAACAAAAGCAGCTAAAAGGGAGCAGATTTACACGAGAAGCAATCGTAAATAATCATCATATTCAGCTTTGTGACTGAGCAGGGAGCTGCGGGGCTTTCACGAGCGGCGTGTCATCTTTTTTTTTTTCTTTTTTTTTGTTGATTGAATTGTTTTTGTTGATATTATCTCCGCGTGATCGCCTTCTTCCGCCGAGCAAGGCTCAGGTCATTTTGGACAGCATGCGACGCTCGCGCCGGATAATCCCATATGATCCTGCTTTAATGCGCGTCTTCCGGAAGACAGAGGAGCAGACTTGTGAAGCGTAATTCTCAGCTGTCAACACGGAGACGCAAAGAAAGTCCGGTCAAAAAACGACGGGCCGGCTGATTAGCGTGGGCTAAATGGGCCATTTCACAGTAGTAAAGACGTCCCGACGCGTCTTTATTCTCGCGGTGATGAGGTTATTTCGGTCACAGCTTGTATTTTTGATGGAATTCCAGCAGCAATTGGTTTGTTCTTTGTGCTTGAACACAGGCATGACTCGGGCTACTGTTTTACCATATTTTTTTTAGCAGTAGCAACACCCGCATGGAAAAATATGCCAAACATGAATTAAGTGTAGGAAAAATAACGAGCTGAGCAGAGGTTGCGGATGCACCTGTATTTTTATTAAATATTTTTTTCACAAATAATGGGGAAATACTGCAGATAAACCTTCCTCTAGATTAAATTCGCACCCCAATTTAAATGGATGTGCTTTATTTACATGGAAATAAACAGCGCGACTGGGGATGTTGCACGTTGGCAAATGAGCGCGTGATGAAAGCGCGGCATTTCCTCGCCTTCCCCGGCGCGCCCTCGCTCGGCGGGCGCCGGGAAACTTTGACCCGAGTAACAACGGCATGCCTCCCCGCCATTGTAACACGAGAATAATGGATTTTCCCCTCATAACTGTTTTAATGGACTCATTTGCATGGGGAAATGAGTAAATACGGCATATGCGCTATTTGAAAAACGGCAGTGAGCGAGGGACGTCATTGGCTGAGTGAAATTAAATTCTCAATTGTGACGCCGACACCTGTGTCGGTTTTATTTTCTCTGAGCGCTGCTGAGCATGTCTGACTCAAACGGGGACGATTTTTAAAAAAAGTTTTCCCATCACTTGCCGTGTTAAACTTGCCGGGACATTTAACTGTCTTTCCCCTCCAGTTACTCATGAAGCCGTGGTCTGATGAATTCTCATTACCCCGACCAGAGTTTTACAAGATTTGCAGGAATTTTTGTTGAGCCGAGCCTCTTCTGTTCTTTTAAATTACACCTTCCACTTTGCTCCCCAAACATATTTGTTATGGTGGGGGAAATGAAACACATATTAATGCTGTGGCATTCAGGGTGATAAATGACACTCGCGCATTCTCCCGGTCCAAATTATGTTCTTTGTAGGTCTCGCCCGCGTCGTGCAATATCTCAGGGTCAGGCTTCTTAATTGTCCGGCCTGCGAGCGGCGATTGTCCGATCACAGATTAGCATATTTTAACGAGGCATGTCAGTTCTGTCAAGCTTTGAATTTGTTCCGCGTGCCGAAGCGCTGTACACGAGGCTCTAATTAGAGAGATGCTTGTTATTGTAAGAGTTTTGTGCACTGTTTCGTTTTCTTAAATGTAGTTTTTTTTTCCAAAGCCGAAAGCACACACAAAAAATGAATGAATAATTTATAAGCTGTAAATGTTTTCAGTGTTTCTTCCCAAACCAAGTCAAGAGTAACAATGTGGAGGTACAAGTTGTCATCAAAAATCATGCTCAGGGCTTGAATAGTCACAGAGGCTATTATGTTAGTTTACTTTTCCGCGCTTTTAAAGGTACACAGCTATGTTGGAAGCCAGGAAGAGCTACAAAACATACAGAGCAGCAGTCGAGATGTTGACACACCAGGAGAGCCATTGTTGCCTGTGGGTTATTGTCACAACATTAGCTCTGTCCAAAGCTTTGTATTTTGTGTGTCTCCACAGACACCCAGTTCCTGATACTATAAATGCAAGGACTTTAATATTATTTCAACATTGGGCAATAGGCTCAATCACTATTTTGTTTCCTTATTTGGTGATAGATCGATAGGGGCGGCTTGGTTGCCCCTATGGAAACATAATTGACAACTGAGGAGGAAGTAGAATACATAATATAATAACGGGATGATGCTGACTTTCTCTAGGCCTTGACATTTGTGTCTTAGCGTTAGCATCTAGTATAAAGCCTATTTGATACCCTTGAACATTTAATTAAAATAAAACAAAACAGAAATCAAGTTTGCAAGTAATTGGATGTAAGCACTAGCTTACACTTTCTGTGTTAGCACTAGCTTACAGTTGCTTTGTGTTAGCAGTAGCTTACACTTGATATGTTAACACTAGCTCACACTTGCTCTGTGTTAGCGCTTGCTTACACTTGATATGTTAGCACTAGCTTACACTTGCTTTGTGTTAGCAGTAGCTTACACTTGATATGTTAGCACTAGCTCACACTTGCTTTGTGTTAGCACTTGCTTACACTTGATATGTGAGCACCAGCTTACACTTGTTTTGTGTTAGCGGTAGCTTACACTTGCTTAGTGGTAGCACTAGCTACAGTTTCTGTGTTAGCAGTAGCTTACACTTGCTATGAGTTAGGGCAAGCTTACGATTGCTTCGCACTCTCTTACACTTTCCATGTTAGCGCTCGTCTTGTTTTTTTTTGTGGTCAACAAATTAACAGTTGTCAGCCAGAAATGAGAAACCTGCTTTTGTTTACCTCTGTTTGTACTCAAAGACCAGCTGTTTCATAAATCAATAGGAATTTTCAACAATAAAAGATTATCACAGTTGCCACCAGCCAGTGCCATTTATTGCAAGGGAAAAAAGACTTGATTGACACTCAATAGGAAGCGCCCATTTTTAATTGATTAACCCTGTCTTTGTAGATAAATTGGCTTTATCTGACAACGGCACTTTGAATTTCACTCAGCGGTGATGAAAAATGAACGACTGCTTAATCTCAGTCGGAGGAAAGCTCTTTGCTTATCTGTGTGTACACGTTTGTTACGGCAAACACAACATGAATTATAGAAACAAACACTTTGCATGTTTAACTTTGGAGAGGGGAAATAGATTTCCAGCTGTTCGAGTGAAGTCAGAACGATCACTGCCAAACAAAACCATTAAAAAAAGAATGGGCTGGACAAACACACACACAGAGCTCCTTGCAGCAGCGGAATTGCTTGTCTTTTACTCGCGCGGTGTAATTTATTTTAAGAATGTGGAAGATAAAGCACAGATCTACCCCTCTGGCATGACAAAGGAGGGCAGCGGCACAGATACGCAGTTCATTACTAGTGGGCAGATAGGAGTTTGGAGGGATGAGGACAGGAGACCAGAACTTTTATAAACACATGTAAAGCTGCAGAACAGAGCTGCCTCATAGCTCAGACTGGCCAGAAAACCTTGGTGATAAATGGCTGCCACATTTATGATTTTAAACTACATGCAAGTACTTTAATACGACAATTTCACAGTCAAATAACTGGAGCACCATGGTACATACTAGTAGCATGTAGTATGTGGTGTTCCTGCCGGTTGTCACACCATAGGCGGATTGAGCTGGTTGCCTAACATCAGTCCTTTGGGATCAATGGCGGTTGGCAATGCAGCATGAAGATGCATTAACGCCACCAACACCCTACCTGTGCAGCTAACAAGAAACTGTTAGGTCACAATCACTAGCTCACACTTTCTATGTGTCTGAACTAGCTTATACTAGCTGACACTTTTTATGTTTTAGCATTAGCTCACACTTTCTATGTGTTTGCACTAGTTTACACTTGCTATGTTTTAGGGAAAGCTGATACTTGCTATGTTGTAGCACTAGCTTACACTCACTATGTGTTAGCACTAGCTTACGCTCACTATGTGTTAGCGCTAGCTCACACTCACTGTGTTAGCGCTAGCTCATACTCGCCGAGTTAGCACTAGCTAAAACTGGAACTAGCAGAAAACTTGATAATGGCAATTAATACTGCATTTTAATAGGTGACAGATCCATAATATCAGAATAAAACCATTTAAAATGATCTACAAATTATTTTTTTGGGTTCATAAGCAAGCCTGTGAATTATTTAAGCATTAAACGTAAATGTATCATTTAATTCAGCTTAATTCATGAATTATGCGTCATTTGTGTTAAATTGAATTAAATACAATGGAAATCAAGAGAAACATGTCTCTTACAGGAACATGTTGCATGTACCATGTCATCACACATGCATTGCAACATTGAGTTTCTGCACACGTCCCATGATGAGTGCAGCAATAATCTTCCTTCAGCAATAATCCCTCAGAAGTGATGTAATTACATTTAATGCAGGTGGCTTTATCACCCACTGCTCTGCATTTTCAGAAGAGCTTACCTCAGTTTATAATTACGCAAAAAAATAAATAAACCCAACATGCTTTTGAGGCTGCAAAAATCTTAAACATTGAGAGTAGATAAACATTGTGCATTTTAAAACGAGGGTAATGTGTGTGAACATCACCCCTGCAAGCACTGAACGGTGAATATTCTTTAAATCTCAAAGAAGCTCGGCACAGGTTTAATTTCCTGAGGAAAAACCGATGACAGGATGACATCAAACGTACGGAGATATTAAATATGCAACACGTGCAACTCATCATATCTACTCTGGAGACTGAAACTGTTTTGGTCAATTAAAATCCATTAAATCACAATGCAAAAGCAATCAGTTTTCAAGTATTTGTATGTAATTCAATTGTAAATCGTGTGGGTAATTTACCCCAACTTCCTCTCTAGAGCAGGGGTAATTTGCAGTCTAGTCTACCATTTTCAAGTTCAATGCTATTAGCATGAAGAGGCGGAAAGAAGAGAGGGACTTAAAGAGTTGAGTTAAAGAGGAACTTGGTGTTTCAAAGCAATATTAACAGACAGAACGCACTTGATTAGTTTATCTAAAGCTGAATCTTGTACTTCCTGAAAAGGGTTGTACCTAAACAGCTGTGCTTTGAGCTAAATGCTAATGGAAGCATGCTAATATGCTCACAAGAACAATGCTGGCATTTGGAAGATATAAACTGGCATGTGGTTTTGCAGATCTATGATTATGACTCAGCCTGAGCAACACCCAAATCGACTGTTTACTGTCATGTCTTAGTTAGCATGTGTTAGCATCATTGGAGGCTTATGGGAATTTCTTTAGTTTTGCAGCCCTTAGGCTAAGAGTTGAGAACATGCATACTGAATTTAATTCCATCCAATATGGATCCAGTATAGCGTCAAGCTAATTTAGTAGATGTTGGGCATGAAAAGTTGGTTGCTGCAGATAAAAAGTTAAACGGGGTCACTTAGGGTTCATCTTCTAGGGCCTGCAGGAATGTTCAAGACAATCCATCCAACGCTTCTCGAGACATGTTACTGAAATCTGAAAATGTTAATCTGCTGGTGTTTGCAAGAGTGATGGTCTCTTGAGCATCGAACTTATAAAGATCCGCCCCAGCCCTGAAATGTCAACGAGATATGCTAGCATAAGAGCAAGTTAAGCTTTCAGTTCAAAACTATGGCAGCCATATGACCTTTCCGGCATCTCTTAGGTCGCCCTGTCCCGTCGTAAACTAAACCCCTTCTTTGTCCTGGGTTGGTTGTCTTTGCCTGCCCGCCTTTGACCGTCCACTGCACCTTCAAGTAAATCTCACCGGCATGTCTTTAATAGAGGCCACGCTCCACGGCATCACATAAAACACTGCATGATACAGATGATAGGTCAGATGGAAATGAATGATGACCGGTATCATCAATGCTTTTCATTCAAGCAAGGAGAGACGCTCCTTGGCTACATTATGGGCTAGCGTCGGGGGCAGCGATGATGATCATGGCCGACGGACCGGTCCGATCTAATCCATCTTTTATGACTCTCACAAGGCCGCAGTTGATTCCGAATATAGATGGAATGATATTGCCACAGTGTTGATGAAACACTTAATTTTTCAAAACCGAGGAGACGAGGAACTCATCACTCCCGCGAGTTTACGACCCCTCGGGTTTAAATTCATCTCTTCTATTTTTCACACGGCAAACGATAAAAACAATTAGTTCCTTTTTTTTTTATTATTATTTTCCGCGATTAAACCCAATCCCATTAAAACATGTTGCGCAAAATACACACAATCGCTTTGATGTCTCACTTAATGGAGGATTCAACTGAATAACGTGATAACGGCAGATTAATTCATAAGACACACGTTTGAGGGATTAGGGAGGAATGCGTTTGGCTGGCGCATGATATGACCGAAGAGTTCCATTTAAATGTAAATGCGTGAAATATCCCGAGAAACTCGTGAAGTCAAAATGGCATTTGTGCAAACAGACAAAAGGAAGAGGAAATAGGTTCTGGATTAGCAATCGGAAGGATAGGCTCTCTAGTAGCCATGTATCATCTGAATGTTCTTTTGCTCTTTGCTGCAAGTTAATAATGATAATAACGTGTCATTAAAGGGCGAATTGGTGATATTGGCAAGACCGAAGGCTAGACGTGCGTTTGTGGTTGCATTTCTCCCTTTCGTCCTCATAAAAAAAGTAGTAGTTTAATCTCATTCATAGGCGATGTGCCTCGTGGCCACTTCAGATCAAAGATTCACGATGAGGAAACCCTCAGCTCTGTGGTCACCTCACGCTGAGGCGATCCGTGCTATGAAACCCTAATGAGCTGCGGAGATTCCGGTACATTTTAGGCCAAAACATCCACTCAGTTGTTTAAAGATTGCTGAATTTATTTGATGAAATTTCCCTTTAAAAGCCCCTTCCCCCAAAAGAGGGAAACAAATTTGACTTTCTTATCATTGAAGGAACACTGCAGAAAAGGTTACCGGAAGACACTGTACACTAATTGGCCACCTTTTGCTGCGCACCCTCACCATCTTAAATTAGGACATAAATGAGGAGATTGTCTAGTCTCTGGGTTGGGGTCAAATTATGACTTCCACAGGTCCAAATGTTTCCAATCTTTTTTGCAATCTTTAGTTTGCAAATACAAACCCAGGTAGAGGTCAGCAGCTCACCCACAGACAAACGCCAATAGCTGGCTCGCTCTTTCAAATGCCAGAAGACGTTTGACCTGTGGATTTAACGGACATAAAGTGAACTCAGATGTGTTTCATTGACCGGCGATTGGCAGATTTTGCCTCGGCAGCGCTGACTTTTTTGGAGTGAAGTCGCGTTACGTAATTCCACTAAGCCTTCCGGAAAGCTATGGCTGCAAGACCGCCAATTCAGGATTGGAGGATGGGGGGTTGTACTTGGCATGAAGGAGGCGGTGGGTTATCGCTTCATACTTCCAGCCTGGCTGAAAGTTTTGCCACTGCACAGCACATTGAGCGTTAGACGCCACCAAAACCGAAACCCTTGCTTGGATGGTACACCAAGAGTCAACACCTAAACCCTGGTCTGGCATTGGTTGCTCTGTGAGAAATAAGCTCGCCAACCAGACTGAAATTTACGTACTGCTAGCATCGAAGGCTAACTATGACGTCAACTCATGTCTCCTGTGTCTGAAGTTGCACTTACAGCCAACAGGCAGCTAGCATGAAATCTGTGCCTGTCTGAAAGTAAATCCCTTTTAAACCCAATCCCATTAAAACATGTTGCGCAAAATACACACAATCGCTTTGATGTCTCACTTAATGGAGGATTCAACTGAATAACGTGATAACGGCAGATTAATTCATAAGACACACGTTTGAGGGATTAGGGAGGAATGCGTTTGGCTGGCGCATGATATGACCGAAGAGTTCCATTTAAATGTAAATGCGTGAAATATCCCGAGAAACTCGTGAAGTCAAAATGGCATTTGTGCAAACAGACAAAAGGAAGAGGAAATAGGTTCTGGATTAGCAATCGGAAGGATAGGCTCTCTAGTAGCCATGTATCATCTGAATGTTCTTTTGCTCTTTGCTGCAAGTTAATAATGATAATAACGTGTCATTAAAGGGCGAATTGGTGATATTGGCAAGACCGAAGGCTAGACGTGCGTTTGTGGTTGCATTTCTCCCTTTCGTCCTCATAAAAAAAGTAGTAGTTTAATCTCATTCATAGGCGATGTGCCTCGTGGCCACTTCAGATCAAAGATTCACGATGAGGAAACCCTCAGCTCTGTGGTCACCTCACGCTGAGGCGATCCGTGCTATGAAACCCTAATGAGCTGCGGAGATTCCGGTACATTTTAGGCCAAAACATCCACTCAGTTGTTTAAAGATTGCTGAATTTATTTGATGAAATTTCCCTTTAAAAGCCCCTTCCCCCAAAAGAGGGAAACAAATTTGACTTTCTTATCATTGAAGGAACACTGCAGAAAAGGTTACCGGAAGACACTGTACACTAATTGGCCACCTTTTGCTGCGCACCCTCACCATCTTAAATTAGGACATAAATGAGGAGATTGTCTAGTCTCTGGGTTGGGGTCAAATTATGACTTCCACAGGTCCAAATGTTTCCAATCTTTTTTGCAATCTTTAGTTTGCAAATACAAACCCGGGTAGAGGTCAGCAGCTCACCCACAGACAAACGCCAATAGCTGGCTCGCTCTTTCAAATGCCAGAAGACGTTTGACCTGTGGATTTAACGGACATAAAGTGAACTCAGATGTGTTTCATTGACCGGCGATTGGCAGATTTTGCCTCGGCAGCGCTGACTTTTTTGGAGTGAAGTCGCGTTACGTAATTCCACTAAGCCTTCCGGAAAGCTATGGCTGCAAGACCGCCAATTCAGGATTGGAGGATGGGGGGTTGTACTTGGCATGAAGGAGGCGGTGGGTTATCGCTTCATACTTCCAGCCTGGCTGAAAGTTTTGCCACTGCACAGCACATTGAGCGTTAGACGCCACCAAAACCGAAACCCTTGCTTGGATGGTACACCAAGAGTCAACACCTAAACCCTGGTCTGGCATTGGTTGCTCTGTGAGAAATAAGCTCGCCAACCAGACTGAAATTTACGTACTGCTAGCATCGAAGGCTAACTATGACGTCAACTCATGTCTCCTGTGTCTGAAGTTGCACTTACAGCCAACAGGCAGCTAGCATGAAATCTGTGCCTGTCTGAAAGTAAATCCCTTTTACTACCAGCAGATGGCAGTAGTCTAAACTTAAAGCGCTACCATTATCTGGCATACTAGGAAGAGCAACAAACGGTCGATCATGTCATTAAATGTTTAAATTCAGACACTTTCACTGACTTGTTCCGCCAGTCCAACATGCTGAATCGCCTAAAAAGCCGCAGACGGGGGTCCCGGCTAGGCCTCTCACCTTCACGTGTCACGGCCCTTAAACATCATTCAATCTCGCCGAAAGTTGCAACCTGGCAAAAAGTGGAGGCAAACCCATCGTGTTCTCATCATAAATACAGTTCATATGAAATAGATGGAACAACGTCAATCAGCCGGAGCGGCAGAAAAACACCATCCCCCGCTCCAGGTCGAGTCTTTGTTTCCGCCTGTGTGTGGTTTTAAACGAAGCTGCAAGGGGCTGAGCTGAGCGGCGTCCCCATTGTCGGTTAACCTTTCTTCAAGTAGGAGGATGACCTTGGATTTTAAAAATCGATTGCACTCTAAATTACACAGCCGCTAGTTTGAGTCTCTTTTTACTCCCACGCTAGCGATAGCATAGCAGCTGTTAAATATGCAGCATATATCGTAACTGCAAAACTGAAGCACAAAGAAGACAATGGTGCCGACTCATATGACAAGCAGAAACTCCGCAGCTAGAAGCAGGCATGGCTTTTCTCCATTTATATGACAAAATAAATAGGCATCAGGAATAGGCATCATTTATTTATTTATTTTTAAACCTGTCTCGTTGCTCTAATACATCAATTATTGGCGTCGATGCAGCTTTGTGATCGTTCCGTCTCTTATGTGCGCTAAAATCCCCAAACAAGGGGAAAATACAAGCCACAAGTCATTAGTTGTAATTATCGGATCGGAGGAACATCGTCCCAGAAGCATTTGTTAGCTTGAGCTTGTGTCCCTGGGAGTTTTCTATTCAGTGCTCAACTTTCAGTGTCTGAGTAGGACATTTGACTGAGTATTTGACAGGAGAGTATGTATGTTGCATGTAAAGAAAACGTTATTTTTGTTTTCCATTAAGGAACCAGTGTAAAGCATTTAGGCGGGTCTCTATACAGCCAAGAAATGTGTTTTTTGTTAGCTTAAAATTAGCATTTTGCGTCTATCTTGCACCTTAACGTCGCGACGCTTTGATTCCACAGTTGCACAGAATGGAAGCCACCATAGGCACCTTTCTTAGGATACAGACACCCAAGAAGTATTGGCAACGTAGAATCAAAGTGACGGCAATTCACGTCGTCCGCCGAAGTGTGAACACGACACAAGCTAGCATGCTAGCATATTCCTCAGTTTCGTTTCTTTTCTCATGTTTGCAAAGCTGCTCAACCAGTCAAAGGAATCTCTCTCTCTCTCTCTCTCTCTCTCTCTCTCTCTCTCTCTCTCTCTCTCTCTGTCCAATGCACTTCTTTGCCATGAACAGCTCATTGGACAGGCGTCCGACTTGCGGCAAAGCAAAGTAGGTGATTAGGTGACAAACCGACCCGGTTGCTAGCTTGATGTGTTGCGGCTCACACGCTAGGTAACTGCATTATTTTACACAGAATTCAGAGCTCTTTAATGCCCATTTGAAGGAATTATTATTATTATTTTTTTTTTTCCCAATTGAAGTAAGAACCATAAATACCTCGAATCAGACATGTTTTTAGAACTGCCTTGCCACAGAGTTAGCTTTGTACTATGCTGCTATTAAAACTAGCATCTAGAGCATCTTCAACGTTTTCCAGGACCCTCAAACTGACGGAGAGATGGAGTGGGGATCCCCTACTTATGTATATGTATATTTAAAGACATTTAAATTTATGGAAGAAAAAAATTTGCGACCTCCCTGCCGTACCTCCCCGGCCCCCCTAGGTGTCGCGGACCTCCTGTTGAAGACCCCTGATCTCGAGAGCTGTTCAGCTTGTCCGATTGGTGTCTTCAATTAGTTTTTCTTATTTTTAACGCATCTACTTTGTCGCAGTCACAATTTTAGGGTCTGACACTAAAGGAAAGAAGGACACTTGGAGTGGTTTGTCAGTATTTTTTTATTAACTGGCACTGTCACCAGATTCTGCTCTCCTCTTGGGGATAAGTCCATCAATCTCTCTCTGTCTCTTCCACACTCTCTCTCTGCCTCCTTCTTTATTGTTTCAGTCCTCGGTCGATGCAGAAATGGTCTTGCCTTTTACCCAGGCCTGAGATTTCTCTCCACCTGCATCTGCTGTATCAGTACCTGTTAAATGTACGAAGTAATGACATGTGAGTCAGTTATTAAACTCCCCGCTGCTGTACTTTACCATTACCGACTGAAATCGCCTTCTTATTTCTTTCTCCTTTCACTCCGCCGAGGGGAGATAGGTTGCAGCAAAAATAGTCATCCTACAGAAATTACAGCCAGCCTATAAATTAAGTGCCCGCCTCTCACCTGACCTTTTGCGGCAATCACAGTAATTATTGGCTGTGTTTACCGTAGTTGACTATTTCGGAGACAAATGTCACATAGATTGCTGGCTGCGATGAATGCTGCCTGGTTACCTGCTAAAGAAAACCAATTAGCTCCACCGCCTATTATATTGTATCAATGGTTTGCTAAGCATCAGATAGCGATTAGAGCAAATTAGCGCCGGCGAACGGGCGTGGTGGCACGGGCGTTTAATTTGTTTTTACGAGTGCGGCAGATAAGGGAACATGCTGCGCGGTCGGATTAGATTATCTGTCAAAACGTAAAAGGGAACCTGTTTGACAATCAAACAAGTTATTATTATTATTATTTTTTCCCCGTACACAGCTGCAGGGGAGAATAATTACTGGTTAAAGCAGAAGCATAAAATTCACATTCATTACTCCTGTCGGCGAGGGTTTCTGAATAATATCTGCCTTGCGATGTAAAAAGGGTTATTCAAGACAATCAGTTTCCATAAATGTCATTCGACGTAACCTTGGTGCTCTGAAGAATTTATTGTAGATTTGATATGGTGTCAACACCTGCACATCGGCCTGCTAATGCATGTTCTGCTACTTCAGCAGCGGCAAATTTTGTCTGAAGCCCACAAATTTGGTGTTTACAATGAACGGCCCTCACTTGTGGCATTCATACCATGTCCTTTAAGGTAGTTTTATGAAATTTATGAGTTAATATCCCCAACGTCTTTTACAGTTCCTACCGTAAGTTACCCGGTTTTAAGCTAACTGCTAACCGTTAGCCTTGTTAGCCGGTTGCCTAGGAGCAGTCTTCTCAGGGCTTGATTTCGGGTTGGGTATTGTGGCTGTGACTCTTTTGCCCTAACTAAAACTAATGCTGGCTTCCCTTCTAGAGATTTGTGGTACTTCTTGCATGTGGGTCGATCTAAATCCCGTCAGCTTGTGTAATGAACACAACATGAAACTACTGCTTTTGGGTGGATGGAGCTAGTTTACTTTTCAACAGTGACAGTTTATCCACTTCCATTGGTCATTGCCTCAGGATTGAGATTAATTTGGTCAACTTTGGCCACTTTGCTTCGCCAAAGATTTTCTTCTAATACTTATTTAGTAATATGTAGCCAGCAAAAGATCTCTCTTTGTATCCTCTCTCTGAAGGAGAGATTGGCTGATCTAGAATACAGCTGAAAATATTGCGAAAACCGTAGATAAAAAGAGGTCTCTGTTTAATGTCTGGGAAAAATGAAATGGTACATTGTACGTGCTCATGTGTTTCAAATGTATTTTCAGCACAAATACAAACATGTGTCCTTGTTTGCTTTGTCAGAAAACCGAGATGAGGCCGTTACAGTTTAATGCCTGCTGCCCTCATGAGTCATTCACCCTGCGCCGGGAATCATGGGAAGGTAGCAGTAGTGGCGGCGGTGTTGGTGGTGGGGCGGGGGGAGTTCTTACGACTTCTCCCACAGGGCTTTCTTTCAGTTTGGCATCCCCAAGGTGAACATCATATTAACCCCTCAATGTTTGTGCAGAGACAGATTGGTTCATTTGAGTGCCAATGGACCAGGAGGCTTTTTGGAAAGTCACACCAACACGTCTCTCCCCCTCTCGCACACAGAGCAATATGGTAGCCTGTCCTCTCCAGACAGCTCTAAAAGGGTTTGGTATCGACATAAAAGGCAGATAATTGGCCCTAGTCTTAAATATAAATAGACAGATCTGGGCTGGCGGTTTAGCAGCGCGGCGGTATTGGGACTGTCAACCTCACAGCAAAAACAAGGCCCCTGGTTTGAGATTCGCCAACTGGGGCCGGTCCATGTTGTGGTTAAAGTGCTTGTCTGTATCCTGTGGGGTCTGGGGTTTGCTGCTAAAGACATGCAGGGAAGCTGAAGCCTTTGAATTGCTTGGTGGGGTGAATTTGAATGTGCTAAACCCACAAGATCAGGGGTGAACTGTGAGGACAGGCAAACCAAGCAATTGTTTGAGGGCTTCAGGTGGCTACCCTTTGGCATATTTTGCTATGGCACCATGAAATCCATTGAAGTTATTTAGATTTAAGGTTTGGGACAGGTTTGACGGTCCTTTGGCGGTCCTTTTGTGTGATGAAATGGGCCATTGTGTGCCGTATAAATACACACACAATTTACCAAGGTCCTACAGTGACAATCCTACCCCTTCCATGGTAGATATCTCTAGTTTGGACTTAGGGATACCACATGTATCACCATAGCACAAGATTAGGGAGTATGGTGACTAGATGGATGTCCAGATTGGTTAAACTGGAGTCACTGAGTTCTTCTACAGCAACAATCCAATGGACATGTGTTTGAATAATGTTTCCTTAAAGCTCCAGTGTCCTTTTGATGATTCTTCACAATCAGTTAATGGTTTCTGAAGATTAAGATCTTCCAGATGAAGGGAGTTTGACCTGGACGAGAGGCTGCGAGTACTGAAGGCCATCCCAAACACATTCGTTTGCGCTCTCACGTGAATTGAAAATAAATGGAAGCACGCGTCGGTGAGGTAGGGAGCTGAAACTCAATGCAAGATAAACAGGATTAATTCATTTGTTTAGTTAATTATAATAATACAATGAGGGCTGACTTTTTTTTTCTGTCTTTTCATTGGATTTGTTGACGGTAAAAATACATTTAAATAATGTACTAATCTTTTGGTAAACACAGACAATTCTTTGTAATTTAATCAGCAGCAGGTACATTTATTTGCATTTAACCAGCAGGCTTAACACGCCCTTCATTTCACTGCATAAAGTTATTATTTGCAAAAGTAACCGGAAGTTCTGCTCCATCCTTAAAAGTTAGAAAACTAATTTCGGTGCAGCGGTAATGGAGGAGGGAGAAATTTGCCGGCCTTATGCTCTTTTCTCTTGGTCTTCGCCCCCACACAGTAACAATGTGTCTGCAACACTGGGCAAAATATTTCAGTCAAAATAAAAATGCGACTTATTGGCAGAAGCGGCGGTGCAGGGTATAAAGAATCCGGATCGTCTGGTTTTCTCCATTGACACCCCGCTGTGATCATGGCCTGCATGATATCCGCGGCGTTTGATCCGAAAGCACTCGTCCGCCGGCTCGACTTGATCCGAGCCTGTCATCGGGATGGAAAACAAGCTCCTTGGCATCCTCGGCTCGTCGTCGAGGAGATGTCACAGCTTGCACACTGGCATATCCTCAACAATGAGCAAACACAGTTAGCTTTGGAAGGGCGAGAAACTGGTAATGAGAGGGGGAGCTCCGAGTTCCCTGCCATTTCCTACCTTAGCTGTCTGTCAGGAGCCTCGTTATCTCGGCTTTCTACTGCTGCTCGCCCTTGTTATCCTTAAGTCCTGACTGTTGTCTTATTACTTCTAAGGAGAAAGAACCGGTGTCACATTAAAACACCGGACAGCATCTATTCATAGAAGCCGGCAAAACTTCATATTGCCTGTAGGGATTAGCTGGTATCCCCGCTGAGCTAAAATCACCTGTTGTATTACAGTGAAGGAATATCAATGGAGTCTTGATAACACTGTCAGGATCCAACAATGCCCGCACGTCGGATCTTTCAGTCCAGTGATCATCGGCCCGGTGTAGCGCGAAATTTCTCTTCTGACACTGGATTAAATGCTCTGCCGTGCCGTCCGACCGGATTGCAACTTTCCAAGGTCATGCGCGGCTCAGCCTTGTGGTTATCGGTGTCTTGCAGCGGAGCTTAGGTGGGCCACAGTGCAGGTTAAGTTCACTTATTATCACATCGCAGTGGTGTCAACCTAAAGAATTTGAACGTCGGTACGCCCCGAAGGCATGAATCACATTGTTCGTTAAGTCATTGTGCAGCATTTTGTAGGACATGATCAGAGAGCGAGGATGCTGCTTTAGAAAGTTAAATTTAAAGTTACTAGCTTTGCCAAAGCTCCATAGACAGTTTGTTTTTCCAAATCTGCGGTTGTGGACGAACCACGAACAAGTCAGAAGACATCTGTCTGTAGGTAAATTTACAGACCCCAGATAACAAAATATTGGTGAAATGAACGAGTTTCGCAGCAGATAATGTGTTATTTAGAGGCTGCGTTTCGGTGCCCCATTCACTTCCACTATATGGATATGGAAATGGATAAGATCTAAATATTCCCCCAAACGACTACAAATGATACAAAAGTTATATGGGTCATATTTTATGCCAGAAATAAGGTCCAAATTGTAAAAATAAGGAGTGCCCCTTTAAATCATTAAAGTTGCATGATCATGCCAGTCATTTCTCGTGATCTTTAAGGATTTTCAAAAACTCTTGCATACCTTTTTCACATTTTTAGTTATTCTTAAAAGTATATGTACAATTTGAGAATTAAAATGTCTAAAAAACAAAACAAAAAAACAATTAAACCAACGTTATATATGAGTTGTGTAGTTAGTTAACCCCAAGTGTCATAGTGCATTTTATTTTGGATGCAAGTCAATGGTGTCACGTCCCGTTTTCCCCCACTTGTTGTTATAACACCTAGCAAAACCAGCTAGCCGTTGCCTCCTCTACAGTAGTGGACATTTCAGGCTCTTTCTCAAGTGAAGCAGGCAGAACATATAAATATTTGGACAGAGCTCCCAATGATTATTTGGTGAATTTGGTAGTCGGGAACTAAAGTCAAGGACTGTGTTAGCTTGCGGCAAACATTTGGTGAGCTCTGTTTTTCGCGCCATACGTCAATCAACTGTCACTGCTGCTGGTCGTCACCTCAATCGTATCACCTCAGTGTTGAGAATAACTATTCTGCCTACCATAGTGCATTTTATTTTGGATGCAAGTCAATGGTGTCATGTCCGTTTTCCCCCACTTGTTGTTATAACACCTAGAAAAACCAGCTAGCCGTTGCCTCCTCTACAGTAGTGGACGTTTCAGGCTCTTTCTCAAGTGAAGCAGGCAGCCAGCCTTTTGTTTTGTTGCAAATTCGACATGTGTTATCACAATTAGAAATGACTTTTGCACTTGCGTCATAAATGTCCCGAAAAGCTTTTCTTCACGTTTTCCAGTCTCGATAAAAATACCCGGCATCCTACAACCAGGATGTGTGTGCGTGGCTTCTTCATAAGGTGAACCTTCCCTTTAGTTCCCACAGCTCAGAGCGGTGTTTGCTCTGAGCCGCGGAGAACGCGGCAGACAGTTTAAATTAGAATCACTTTCTCCTGACTAAACACCAAACCAATCATCTGAGCAGCACTCAGGCAGACTACATATTTGATGAATGCCTTCCCTCAGTTTTCATAATAAAATGGATTTTCGCTCTCACAGAAGTATTTTGAATTGTTGTAGTTCATTGCGGACAAATGTGCCATTAAATATTTTAAAAAAATTCAAAGCTTTCTTGATGTGAAAAGAGGCTTTAATTAGACAAAAAAATAAAAAAAAGCAGACGCTTCTGTATCTCTTCTGCTCACGGTACTCCCGGGTTATCACAAACAAGCCAGCAGTCGGAGGAGCTCAGTGGAGTGTTTTAATGCGCACAACACATCAGAGGTGCTCAGGTCGGCTCGCCAGGCACGTTTTAAAAAAACTCAGAAGAAATAAACAAAATTTTAAAACCTACATTTCAACCTGTCGTCTTAATGAGCCGCGGGGATCTCTCCGCCCGTTGAGCCGTGGATAACTTTGTCGAAGCGCGCCCGATCCACGTGCAGCCGCGGCGGCTTCCAGCTCAATTAAGAAACACATTAATTACCCGTCGCCGTATCGTTTACCCCGTCACCCTCCCAGTCCGTGTCTCGCCGAGTGTCTTGTCACAAACAATTAAGCCAATAAAGATGGAAGTTAATTAAATTAAAGGCAGTGACGTTTGTTGCAAAGTCACTATAATTACGCAGCCTGAGGGGTGGAGGTTATGGACGCCTGTCTTTCTTTTTTAGGGGATAAGTCGGCCACAGCGACTGGCGTCGGTTGCACCTCGAGGCGGTTTCGTTTTGAGAGGCCGGGCGGCAGATTTTTACGCCGTTTCTCGTTCCAGTTCACGCTGTGAACCATCTGTCTGTCCTGACCCCGCGCCCTTCCAGCATATACCTTCTTTGCATATTTTAGCGTCCGCGCTCCATCAATATGCCGCCGCCGATTAAAATCAAAGGCTAGAGCATATCACTTAACCCAGATCATCATGTTTTTTTTCTCTCTCTCCTGCAGACATTTCAGATGAATTGTCTGAAATGGTTTATGCAGGAGCAGATGCATCAAGCGACAATGACACGATCCATGTCTAGTCGGATTTCACGTGTCTTTCGGACGATTAGCGGCGTTGAAAAGATGTCTTTGAAGGCCGTGAGGCGGTCGGAACGTGTCCAGCCGTTTTGTGGCGCTTCCTGCACCGTCGGCCCCAGTCGGACACTCCTAACCCTCACTCTGATTGGCTTGTTCGTCTCAAATTACGCAAGTTAAAAAACCAAAGTGAAGGCTCTTTACGTTTTTTAATTTTGTTTTCTCATCTGAACCTAATCTAAAACCAGTAAACTGCAGGCTAAGTTGTAGCCGCATAGCTAACGGCGGCTCTTCCTGTTTCCCCCATATGAATGACGAACGCAGATTGCTGCCACCTGCTGGTAGGAGGAGTTATTTCCTCTCGAGCAATTTCCGACAGCGCCGATGAATCTAAAAAAGTCACGAAGGCTCTATTAATTTGTCTTTTCCTTTTTTATTTTTAAATATGTTGTTTTTCCTTTGGCATAGTTTGATTATTAGGACCTAATTGCGAAAGATTTGTCTGAATTTTGTTGCTTAATTTAAAAATACAGCGATTCAGGCAACACGCTGTGAATCAACCAAGACAGTTCATTAGACAACCACATAAAATGAGATTTAACTTAGTAGCTGAGGGTGTAATTTTTGCTTTAAAGAAGTTAAATAATTCCAATTAGTATATTTTGGCAAATTCAAGATCAAACTGTCTTCACTTGCATTTTTTTCTTTCCTCACCCTCTAAGCTCTAAATATAACCTTGGTTTCTCATTTTTATTTGAATAAAATTGACTAATGTTGGTCAAATATTCATGTGATCCATGAAACTTCAATGGCAACAATGGATTTTTTTTTCTTCTTCTTGCCCAAAAGGCCAGTTCCATTTTCCCCAAATTTAAGATACACGCACGTTTAACCCAGTTATCAGTCGTGCGCACATATTCTTAATCGGAGGCCAGAAGGATTAATGAATGAATTACATGCTTTAGTGATCCCTGCTGAGAAATTCTGTGTTTTTTTTTTTGTTAAAAAAGAAAATAAAAAGGCTGTCTGTGCAGGAAGGTCAAAGCGCAGGGTCAGCTGGAGGGAAAAAATAAAAAAAATCCCCGGGAGCTAATAAGGCTTTTTTTCTGAAGGACAGTAAAGAGGACTGGATCCCTGCCAGCACTCTGGGCTTGACCCTGGGATTATTTTTTTGTAGTTAATCATGAAAACCAACCCACCATGAGCGAGCAAGCATTTCCAAAAGAAAAAATTAGTAATGCGGCTAATGTGGCGTGCACTTTCTCCAGCGAGATGAAGGGGTTTCGGTCGCCGGCGTCGCCCGCGGGTTGCTCGGCGGCGTCGTGTTTCTGTGCCGCCGGGAGAGGGAGTCCTGAAGCGACCTACGAGCATCCGGTTACACCCGTGTCACTCTCCTCCTCCTCCTCCTTTGTGAAACTGTCCTCCACGTCATCTCGACACCCTTGTTTGCAGCATTTCTTAATCACCGCGTTAAGAAAACAATTTGCTTAATCATAATCATTAGCCTGTCTTTTTCCTGTTACGCTCTGTTGTGACATAATTGCCTTTCATTTTATTTTTTTTTATTTTTTTTGCTTTACCGGTAGCAGACTCTTTCCTCTGCGGCTCCCTCTGTGCAGGTGCTTTGCTAGTTTTAGGAAAGTGCAAACTGAGTACCTGGAACAATCCCACCCGAGGCCATGAAACAAACCCCACCTCCTCCTCCTCTTCTCACCGATCCGGTTCTCATAAAGAGTCGCAGCTGAGCGCGCAGGCCGACGGGAGAAAACTTTTTTCCAAAAATAAGAATTCATCGCCACGCGCTGCCTCGTTGCCTCGTTGCCGCAACCACGGCACCGCGGCTGTGCTGCCTTCATCTCCGCGTAGAGCCGTGGCGCAAAGTTTCAGCTCCCTGTTGGCTTTTAAAAACCGCACGCTAAAAGTTCAGTATCTCGGGAATCGCTTCCATTTTAGACGAATCCGCAAGTGCATTCAGGTTTTAAGCTTTTGGACATGGCGTTGCGCATATATCAGCTTAAAGCTACGTCAGGTCTGATGCTTTACAATAGTCGGAACGACACTTGGAAATGAACGTGACAATTTCAAAGTAGAACGCTGTAAAAAGTCTTTGCGTGGGATTATATTTAAAGATACGCACATTTGCCTTTTGTCCTTATGTAACTGTAGTTCAGTCAGAAGCTGGAAGTTAGTTTTGGGAGGAAAACTTTACACAAAAAGACGAGACAGCTTGCAGCCGGCGCCTGACTTTCCCATAAAGCCGAGACCTCGCTCGGGGTGTCGGGGCGCACGTTTGCACCAAAAGAAGCTCGGTCTGTTCTGGACAGAAGTGACATGTGGCGCCGTGGGAGGAAGGTCGAGGCTTCTAAAGCTGCTATTTCTTAGCGCTGCTATTTCCCTTAAGATTTTTAGGATCTTTATTCTTTATTTGATGTAGGCGGGGAATCCTGGAAGAGACAGCGACGGGTGTAATAAATGTCCAAGGCTGAACTCGGACCATCAACCACCTGGACACGGGAGCTGAGGTATGGTCAAACATTGCTGGCGCTGGCCTTCATGTAGACTTAGTCCGAACCTCGTGAGGCTCAGACTTCTCAGACTTCTCAGACTAGACATTTTGGACCGTTGTTCCACAGGTTTGTACTACCCGTTGTCACTTGAAGCAAAGAGTTCATCCACAACACGATACCGGCTGATTTAGTGTCTAATCTTTTCCAGGAGACATGTTTTAAAGTGCTCTCATAACTGCTTGTACTTGTACAAACAATGTTGGAGTGCATAAAAAAAACAAAACAAAGCGACTATTGAAGTCTTGGGGAGTTTAGCGTTGAAGTAGCTCAGAGCTGCTTTTGAGATTCGAGCTGTAATTGTTTGCGAAGCTGTTGTGTCTGAGGTCAAGGATTTAGTCTCGGTGCGATTGTTTAGCATGCAGAACACCTCTCAGTGTATCAGGCTTTCACTGCATGAAGCTTCATAGTGTTCGTCTTCTGTTTTCTGAATGTATCGTGTACGTGTCTTGATGGTCTGGGATATCGCGTCTACTTGTAGAAATAATTGACATTGGAAGGACACCTATCACGCTCTTTTCCAGCCACGTGTTTTGATCCTGGGATTTGACTAGAGTAGTTTTACATCATTCAGCGTTTTAAAAAATCCCTGTTTATCAAATTCTGTGTGTTAAACAGCCCCTCAATTCAGCTTGTGTCCAAAAATTCGCAATTTTCCTATGTGAAAGGTAGCGAACCAAACCGACGCCAAAACGAGTGGCAAACGGCAACAAAAGCTGACTCGTCTGGGCCAAAATGTTGCCCTCCAACACACCCCAAAACCAATGGCTAGCTTGCGCATAAGCAACTGGATGGTACGAAGCTAGGAAGAGCAACGCCAAAGTGTTATTCCCAAGAAATATTTGCGCAGTTCAGATTAGATAAAGATGCGAATCCTGAAAAGCCTTCCGTGGGTTAGTTGTGTAAAGTTGAGTCGACCGTTGAGTTGTCTAAGGGGCCATCCACACAAAAACGCATAAACGCAGATGTTTTGCATCGTTCTGACCGATCGTCTAGACGTAAATGCATAGCCCTAAAAGGTACTTTTTTGAAACCGGGTCCCAGGGTGGAAAAATTCGTAAACGCACTTCTTGTGGATCGGTGTGGACAGGGGAAACGATGATGTCATCGCCACCATGGCCACACCCCTCGAGCAGCCTTCCACTTGTTATATCCCGCGAAACGTCTCATAACAACATCAACAACAATGGTGGACTACATGCTTGTGTTACTACTGGAGAAGATATTGAGCCAATTATGGTTACTAGGGCAAAATATAATTTTTCCTTGAGTTTGGTTTCTTCTAAAGCCGATTTGTAAACAGCACTCAAGCTTTATGCGCACGTGCCAAATTTTCCTCTCCGTTTTTGGTGAATTTCTGAAACCGAAACAGCGCCACCTATAGGCCTGGAATATGACGTAGCGTTTTGAGTCGTGCTGAGACGGATCTGTGTGTACGCAGATATTCTTGAAACGATGCCAGGGAAAACGGATAGGGAAAAGATCGTTTTCGTACGTGTGGACGACGCCTAAGAAGCCCAGCAGCAAGGGTCCAAATAGTGCGGGACGCAAAAGGAAAACAGCCAAGGACCAGCAATCTATTGCCAACCGTTGCCTACTTTCTTTTGATTGGAAATCTGTGCTGGTATAGTGGGTCCAAAACTCAACTATTAGCTGAAGTCCATTCTTACCCAGACACTGGTAGTTGCTAGAAGAAGAGGAAGCTGGAGATCCAGATGTGAGGCGACGTAGTGGATTCTGACGGACAGAGAGGGATTGCAGCAATTTGTGAAATTGTGGAAGCTGACAGCAGCGAAGGAGAACATATATAAAAACCTGACAGTGATGACATGACGGGCTGATTGAGACAGAGTCGGGATGAATAGACTGGAAGCTCCCAAACGTCGGTTGACGGGGGGGTTGTGAATGAACGAGGTACGGCGGTAATCTCATGGCAACGTATCTAGATCCATTCGTACGTTTAATACCAAAGCTTGATCCGGGACATGTTGTTGTTGTAGAGAAGACCACATTTTGAACTTCGCCGGGAGTAGAAGACTGAAATGTACTATCGCTAGCTACGGTCAACTTGGCACTGAATCAGTGTTGGATCAGTCAGGAGCTTGAGCTTTTGTCTCACAGGGACTAATTTAACATACATTCACCTTATTATCTGAAGCCCTGGCCGTGTGTTAATACGGACCCCTGACGGCGCCAGATTATACGAGACGGAAAATAAAAGCTTCCCCTCCCTAGGGTTCAGGTCGGCGGCTGCTGATCAAACATTTGCTGCCGGTCTTCGCGGCATGATGGAGCCGCGCTTAACAACTGCCGTCACTTATCAAACACAGTTCCTTGCCATTAACTCTTCATACCCTCCCGCCGCCGCCACCACCCGAGTCGCCATGCATGTAATAAAGACGGTGTCACTCCGCGGCGTGATACGCTTGTCTGAATATATCAAGGTCCGGGTTCCCTTGGGGGCGGAATGAAAAAGTATCGCCGAGGCGAAATGAGACTCCGCTCTCTGTCCCCCTCTCTTTACGTCGAGAATATTTCCAGCCCGATGTTCCACTTTATGACGGCGTAATGACATAAGCGCCGCAAATTCGCAGACATTTAGTGGAGATAAGTGGAGGGAGTCATTGAGGAGATTTTAGGCTTGATTAGAATAAATTAGGATTCAGGGGGAGAGGAAAGCGTGTGGGCACATCTTTATGAAGCCGGATCTCTTTATTTGAAATCTCCTAAATGTATTCAAATTAATAGCTGTTGAAGTTGGAAATGAGAGGAGGATGGCTGATAGCGGTTTAAAACCCTACGCCGCTCATAGATCTACATGCACGAAGATGGTTTTTATGTGCTCGACCTCTTCATCTCGCAGCACGCCTACAAAATCATCTCGGGAGACAAAGTTGTTTGGCCCGACGTTACTTGCCTCGTTGGCAACGGGCTAATAGCCCTGACCTCAGTCACAATAAAAGCCTCTAAGTGCCTTGTACTTTCCTAACTCAAATGCCTCACAGACCTCCTCCTTGACCTCCGTTTGCTTCGATCGAGCATAATACAGTCGGCCTCGGCCTAAACCCGGTTGAACCTTATCCACCTTCCTCTTCTGCCTTCCCCACTTCCCGAAGAAGTAGAAGGAGGAGGGCCGTACAGGCGGAGAGAGCGACGGCGCTATCACAGCTTTCAAAGTCAACAAAAAGATAAGAGAGTGACGCCGCGCCCAGCTCCGCCACGTTCTTCAAATTACAAGAGCACCTGTCAGAGGAGGCTTGTATTCGTCTCGGCTCTCAGATGATGGATCAGTAACGATACGCTGCGTTTACGGGTCCGCCTGAGATGGATTTCTCCCAACGCGGATGTCGGTGAGAAAGTCTAGAAAAGGTGCCCCCTGCTCTTTTGTTCTGACGAGCCTCCGTCAAAGCCTCGGGGCTATTTGTCTTTGATGCGGGAGACGGGATGAAGCTTCAGTGACGTGGCCCGTGGTGGCTTGATGTGGTGCCGCCTTGTCCGCAGGTAGAAGGAAGGGAAAGGGAACAAATTGTGCCGTTATAAGCTCCCCGGAACAGATTCACTCGAGCTAACAAAGGGGATGAATTCAGTCACTTCAGACTCCGTGCTTTTCTCTGACTTTAGCCTTTTGATATTGAGCCTTTCTGATATCCCTAAAAAAGAGCAGGAGAATTTAAATAAATATTTAGCAACCTTGACAAAAGGTGCGTTTTGTTCTCTGGAGAGTACTGAACTTTTTGCATGTATTGGCAGATGGAAACATCCAGTCATTTTCATGCAGTAGATGCATTGCAGCGTACAGCGCTGACTTTATAACCTGACACTTAACACTGCTACTCCTACTCCCTTCGCCTCCTCCTCATTATGTAGTAGTTCTGTATGTGTGCTCACAGTGCAGTTTTCTATCAAACGTTATTCTACCGTTATCAAGTCAAAACTCACCATCTTAGATTTGGAGCTGGAAAAAAACCCATAAATTATTCATTCATTTCCACGACTGACGGTGCCTTTTCTGGTCACATTTGCGTACCTTTAACCAAAGGTGATAGGTGGAAGAACATCAGAGCTTTGGTTCCTACCACCATATTCACAAAATGTTGTGTGGACTCAAATGGACCAGCGGTTGCTTGATCTTCTGTTCAAATAAAGCCCGCTAGCAGCAAAACAAGCTAGCCACGTTTATACGCTAGCAACATGTTCACTCGAAAACATTTAGATTGGAAATATGGAAGAAGTCGACTACAAAGAGCAAGTGAATCGCTTCATATGTTGACAGAAAATATTAATATAGCTGCTAGGGACATTGAGTTAAAAATGTAATATCGGGAATTATCGATATCGGGTTTTTATAATTTGTATAAATAAACGAATGGCACTTTTTTTGGCGCTTTTTTTTCTGTAACTTATTTTGCACAGACAGTGTTTACATTTGAAAAGCCATGTTGCATTATGTTTGCATCCAGTGGGACATCGCAATAAAATTAGGCATAATGTGTTAATTCCATAATAGGTGATATGTTATGTTGTTACCTAACAATTTTGGTGTAAAAAGACTGAATATATCGGTATCGGAAATTAAGAATTGGACAATATCGGAATATCGGATATCGGCAGAAAAGCCAATATTGAGAATCCCTAATAGCTGCCCATGAACATGTCTGTGACTGATACTGATGACACAAACTGCAGTTCCGCTAATGGCCACTGGGGGCTCCAAAAAACAGTCAATGTCCATAGACGTCTTAGTTAGAAAGCTCAGCTTTACAGCATTAAAAAACATGCCTACAGACTTTTTTATTAATAAATCACCAGTTAAATTTGGTCAAGTGACACATAATAGAGGTTGCTAGCTGTCTGCCTAGGCTTAATTCGCCACATCTTTGCCTATTTCTCAGAGGAGTTGGGCACTTTCAAGATGGCCGTTGCTGGAGACTCTGAACTTGAGCCTCAAAACTACCAAGATGGTTCAATAATCTGGTGTTTAATATGTCATTTAAGACAAATCTGATTGAACAAGAGCTTCTTGCTTATCATGTTTGAGGCAGCTTGTTTGTCAGGCTTCCTTCTTGTTTACTGTGTAGCAGAGACCACCGGCGTGCCGCTGAAAAGTTTTCCTCGCACTGCACAACGCGGGCCACGGGGTCAGCCGCGACGCGAGCCGCCCGCGCTATTTCAGACTCCGTGCTACTGTACACTTGGCCAAAAAACTAAAGAGAGCCTGTTCCGGTGCTGCTGCAATTCACACGGCGCTCCTTCAGTGTCAGAATCCTGTTAGAGAATGTGTCTCTTTCAAGTATGACAGTAGCAATAACAATGCACATCAGGGAATTTGCAACATAATGCTGCCTGCACACGGATTGTCAAACATCTTCGCGAGATTGTGACAGGAGAAATATTCTTTTCCATCTCGGCAGCATCCGGCTCCATTTTCCACGAGAGGCTGGCTGTTGCTTCGTTAGCACAACTGAGCAGAGGAGATAGACGGCTCTTAAATAAGACTTTAGACAGCTGGAGACAAGCGTTTCTTTTTTTTTTTTTTTTCTTTTTTTTTTTGGAGAGAAACTGCAAATCTGTCTCCTCGCTCTTTTCATTATCTAACATCATGAAGACGCGACGGGTACCCGAGGGAAGCGGCTACAGATATAGCAGCTAGCATCAATAATTCATGTGTTCATATATTGAACAAATATGGGCTCACTATTGTCAGGCAGTTAGATGTAATGTCGCTGAAATGGAGAGGAAAGAGCCGGGAGCAATCTCAAACGGCCCAGTGATCGTTATTCAGCGGTGGTTAATTGTGCTAATTCTGGGAAGGCTAAGATATGCCTCTGCAGGCCGATGAAATTAATGCGTGGGAGAAGAACCCCTCTGTTGTTTAAGAAATTAATTACAAGCATTAAATGAAAAGGAAATATTCCCATCTGCTTTTTCATGCCTCGAATATCCAATGAATCTCACGTCGATGCAGATTGACGGGGCAGGTTTTTTTTAAACTCCGACCACACGCTAATGGAAATTGCCTTTTAACCGACATATAAAGTCGTACCAAGATAATGTCCCCTAAAAGTCATTTCCATTGATTTTTAGATGCCGCTTTTGAATAGCACTTATCTATAATTTACATCACTCCGCCTCCCATATTCTCAGCCATATTCCTCCAACGCTGCTGCTGCTGCTGCTGTTCAGACATTCGGTAATGCTCCTTCCTGCAGCGACTGGACACCTCCACTTCTTCTTCTTCTTCTTCTACTTCTTCTTTTTTTTCCCTTTAACCCAGAGGGCTGCATGCCCGGAGATGAAAAAGCATTTTTCAAGTGCCCGGGACGTTTCACTGATGCCACAAAATTATGAAGATGTTGTTTTGAGCGCTGTTTTGACCCCCAACGTGATGGCGCTATGCCCCGAGGATACCCCGTAATGGATGGCCGCGGTGCGTCCGCGGACCCGTGCGGCATCAGTCACCGCCCCGAGAGGGAAACGAGATGGGGGTGAGAGGACTCTCATTTTGATTAGGAGTGCCTCGTTCCCTCGCTTGTTTTCTTCAAGGCCTGGGGTCTGAGTTGTGAAAGCGTGGGACCTTCAATGATCTTCAACAGTTTGTTTTTAACAAGCAATGACAAACAACATCATCTTCTCTCTCCCTCCCCTGCTCTCCCAGTCTCCACTCTTTTATCTTTGCTCAGCCTTTGAACCAGGCCTCCAGGCGGCCGCATTGAAGCCGACGTGGCCCTCAGGAAGCCTGACTCCAGATACACTAGCCTCTAATTCTGGTATCTGTTTCTTACAAAACAGTCGAGTGGCTCCAGGGAGGGAAAAATACGGCTAATACATTTCTCCCTATTAATCACTTTCCAGTTTAGAGTTGCTCTGTAGCAAAGTTTGTGTGTTTGGTTCAATCAGTAATCTCTGCCCTGCAGTGTTGGGCTCACATCAATAAATAAATACAAAATACATCGCGCGTTAAAGATTAAGCCTCAGATGCCCATTCTTTTTCACCTGTGACTCCTTTCAAAAAGTTTAAAGACACTTTTCCACCACAAGAACTTTCCATAGGGACCAGGAACCTCTGGGTATACCGTCTATTTCAAGTCTTACGGCAAGGGTCTCAATTAAGATACAAAGAAATAATTAAAAATTAAACAAAAAAGTTGTTGTAAACTTGGTAGTACTATTACAAAAGTAACAGAACTTTGTGGGCGGAGCTTAGAGCGTGAAGAGGGCATTTAGCTCATCAGCTGTTTGTTAAAGACACTTTTCCACCACAAGAACTTTCCATACGGACGAGGAAGCTCTGGGTATACTGTCATGTGCATTTCAAGTCTTGAGAAAAAAAGTCTCAATTAAGATACAAAGAAATTGTTTTTGTTCGTCGATTTTTAAGATTTAAGATTTTCATTGACGATGATGGTAACAGAGGCTATGAACTGTCTGAAGGAACCATTTAGTTCAATGAAACTAGCTCCTGGGATGAAAAGTTCTCTGTGCTTCAAATTTCTGAATTGTTTCCCCTCTACATTTCCGCTTGAATCCCAAAGAAATTATATTATCCAATATAACACGAATACAAGTTTGTGTTGCATAATTTAAGGTTTACCAAATATTATCCCGATTTTGTTGCATCACGAACGATGTTTAAAAGATAGAAGCGGCTAAGATGATTCTTATTTGTCTTCCTGTGGCGTGATCACTTATTTATTGAGATTTTGAAATGTGCAAATGTGGGTAAATTGAGGAAGAAAGAAATTTAACAATTAATATGATACATAAATATTACATAAAGTAGACTTATTTAAACTTTTTTTTTTAGTTTAGCTCAGATTGGCCATCCAGCATTACTGTTTCATAGTACTTTTTTAGGAAAAAACTTTGTGTTTAAAAATACATAAATCACTCTAAAAGCCTGTTCTGGCTTCTCACTTTCACCTCCTAAGCAGTTTGTCTGCTTGAGACAAATGACCAAAGAGCTTATGTACCTTAGATGGATGCAGCTGCAAACTAACCTTAACGCCTTTCCTAATATAAATCAAACGTGCTGCGTGAAGGGGCAAGAAGACAATTAGCTCATTAGCTAGAAGCAGCCTGCAACAGCCTGCATCCTCGCCTGTGTTGGTCTGTTCCTCACTGATGGTTGGTCACAGCTCGTTAAAGCTTGTTCCACCACTTTATCTGTTTTATAAAGATATAAAGAGATACAGTATAAAGAGAAAAATACATCAGTAAAATAGCAAATAGCCCCTTTTCACTTGTTTATTGTTAATGGATTTAACAAATGAGATATAACATTAGCCAGACTAGCTCTTTATGCTAAGCTAAGCTAAGCTAACCACCTACAGGAGTAGCTTCACATTTAGCCTGCAAGCTTGACAGTGCTAGCTAGAAATGATAATGCTAAATTAGCATCTAGATTCTGTAAAATATCCTCATACAAACTACGTTTTAGCATTTTTAAATGTCAAAACTCTGTGGAATCCATGTCGAAGCCATTTGTGTGGCTGGAACATGACGTCCGCATGGATGAATGAATGCACAGCAGCTGGAACACAATACATTATACAAAAAAAAAACATTCACATGAGAACAGCTTGACCAGTGAGATGTGACGTATTGAATGAGCTCCCTGAGCTCGGTGGGCTTCCTCGCGCTGGCGTCCTTTGCTCTGTTAATGGAGGACCTTCGCGCACCGCTAATAAAAGCTCCCCCTCCCTGCGCTTCAGTTTGAATAATCCTTTCTCCACGACTTAAAAACAAGAACAGCTCTCGCTTGAATTTGGGGAGAGGAAGGATCAGTGAGTTCTCCTGTGGCACCTGGCCCACTTATTCCGGAGCACATTCATCCGTCATGTTCGTGTTGTGATTTAGTCGGGATGTGTTTGTTTGTCTCCAGCAGTGGAGAGTAACGATGCCATTTTCATGTACCTGTGCACCTCTACTCCACCGCTTCAGATGGATGGGAAATGTATTTTGAAGCCCAGTCGTCCTCCGTAGCAAATACAAATGCGAGTCCATACAAATATTCCACCAGCTTTGATCACAACGGCAACTCATTTACAAGCTAAAATAATATGTATCCTTGATATTTTTCTTGATTATAGACCGTCTTTTCCACTTCGTCCCTCTGGTCAAAGTGAGGCTTAATTTCCAGGGATACGGGGGACGTTATCTTGAGAGTTCGGATTTTTTAATACTGTGCTCACAACAGCCACAGAAATACTTTTTTGGTGTGCGTTTTCAATGAAGGCTAGTGCTCATAGTTGCAGTCCTGAAAGTTTTTCAGGCTGCGTCAGGCTAGCCAGCTCCAGGATTAGACGACCTTTCCTCACAATACCCAGCTTTTCCTTCAAAAAAAGTCCGCTGTGAAAATGTCTTTCTAAGAAGATTTGCAACCAAATCGATAGCCACTCCTCCTTCCATCATCATGGGTTCAAAAAATAGAAAGGGTGGGACTTGATTAAAAAAAAAAAAAAAAAAAAATCAGGCTTTGTAATTGATTAATCTCGATTAATCGTGTTTAATCGCGTTTAATTGCATAGCGATATTTGCTCCCAAAAGCAATATTTTTTAATTTGTTCCACGTTGTTTGGAACGCAAACTGCAATTTTTTAAATTTTTATTTAACGTGTTAACTTTTTTGTAATTAATTAATCGCAATTAACGCGTCCCACCCCTAAACAAGCCACCGTAGGCCACAGAGAGGCCTAAGAATACAAACTTGAAATGTGCTTGGTCAAAGGAACAGCATCCCAACGATGTGCGCAACCCGTGATGGCTGAAATGTGATTGGATAAATGCTCTAAAGCAAAGTTACACCGCAGGAATCACTGCACCAGAGACGGACAAGCCGTAAAATGAAAAGAACGAGCGGCTGGGAGTCATTTAGTAAGATAAATGGGTAATTCTGATAAAGAAGAATGCTTTTCTGGCCTTGATGGAACACCGCTGGTCAAAACTCAAACTCTGTTCAGTTTATCTTTGCATGGCGGTAATAAGCACCCCCCCTGTAAGCTCTGCTTTATGCCGACAGACGAGACACCTCTGCGTAAGGCAGTTTGGCGTTTCTTTTCCAACTATAATATGCAAATTATTATTGTGGATCATCTCCAGACCTGGGGAGCAGGAGCGAGTTGTGGGGGGATCGGCGAACTCTTGTGGAAGCGTGCATCCACATCAGAAAACAGAGAAACTCCGCAGAAAGTCACACGTATAAATAAAGCATTCCTCCCCTTAGGTCTAATAAAGATGTATGTGTTATTCTCCTGTGTCTTCTAGCAGCTGAAGAAAGAGCAGCATGGATTATTATTTTTCTTTCTTGTACATGGAGGCAGGTTCAGTGAGAATACATTGCCCGCTGCGGAGTCGACTGACTCCTCCGACTCGCCTCTCTTCTCTCTCTTCCTGTGATATTTACACGCCAAACACACGCTCGGCAAAATTAATTGGAAAACAACTTAATGGAGTGGCTGAGGGCTTCGTAAGCGGGGCCTAACGACGCTCGCCTACACCGGCCTATTTGGAGATTGAAATCTAATTCACACAGTACCTTAATCTAATTCAAACACCACTACAAAGATCCTCATCATTATGACTGGCATCTAATTATAGATGGTGTGCGCGGGGATGGACTTGGAGAGAAGACGCTCGGGCGAATTAGAAAGAAAAAAAAAAGAAAAAAAAAAAGTTGTGCGGCGTGTAAATCACGCGCTATCTGAGCCTCGCTGTCAGAAAAGGTTTGTCTAAATAATTTTAGCTAAATGGCGATAAAAGGCCTAACGTCTAATTTGTCTTCTGCGAAAGGAAAATAGATCCGGGGCTGATTACAGGGGCTGTCACATTAGCGCCCGCGGGCCCCCGGCAGATATGTTGTTGTTGTTCCCGGATGAGTCAGTGGAAAGCGGGATAAAAGGTGGAGGAGAGGGGCGTCGGGAAAGCGCTCTCGCCGGGTTGTCAGCCGCCGAACAATGTCGACGCTTCCTCGCCGCGACAACATCCACTCCAGCTCAAGTTTCCTTATCTCCTTGAAACTCATCCGGCGCCTTTTTCCGCTCAGTGACGCCGCGACTCTTGGGGAATATGCCACGTCTTATCCGCCATTACATAAATATTAATCATTCCATGGCCCGCCTTGCTTGCTTCTCTTGTTGTTGGGCTCTTTTTTTCAGCCCTTAAGTACAAGCTTCAAGAAATTAATAAATCAAGGCCGGTGGAGATGAATTGACAAGGGGATGTAAATATTGTGGCTTTGAACAAATACGAAGTGTTAATCTACGGGTGTAATTACACAGCTGTATAAGAAAACGTTCAAGGAATGAAAAGTGAATGAAAGCCCGACAAAGGTAACTAAACCGAAAGGTATTAATTAAATATGCCTTAAGTGTTGACAGTGTAAGAATGGCAGACAGGAATCATATGAATCAGATTATAATCAAGCTGCTAATCAATATTTTTGTAATAACAGCGCGGCTAGCAACTACCTGCGGAAGAAAGAGCGCCATTTATTATCCGAAGTTCCCTCGGGAGTCGGCGGAAAAGCAAAAATGAAGCTAAAAGGCTCGTGAATATTAGTTCCAGAGTGACCAAAAAAAAAAAAAAAAGGAAAACAACATTTTGACTGATTCTGTCAAGCAGAAGTGTAACTAATAACATTAGCGCCGACTCGGTTCCATTAGGTGCCCCGGTGGGCGGCTAATTGAGAATGAAAAGCTCGCGCGCCTAATTGGGCCGCCGCCGCCGCTCTTCGTGTTTTTGAAACGCGTGCGCCCTTCCCCCGCGATGACACGTCTAAGTGTCTGATGTGGAAACTGCTTATTAAAGGGAGGATGCACACGTTAAAAGTCGAATGCGCCTTAAAAGGTGCATCTTAAAAGAAGAAAAAAAAAAAAAAATGGACAATTACCTAAACTGTGGCTGCGTGGTTGGCGATAAAGACTAAAATCGCGAAACCCGCTGAAAGGACATTCCGGTTACACCGTGTCCTGAGCAGCCGTGCATACCTTGCGAGGTAATTGCATGCAAAACGCTGTGAGGGCTTGAATTAGGTCCGTAGCCTGCGCACGGCCGAGAACGTCTCTGACCATGGGAGATGAATGGAGGGACCTTCATCTAAAATAGTCCCTGGCCTTCTCTCCTGAGCATCTTGTCTTACATGATTTCTCTCCAACTCTTCCTCCCCCTGCACTCTGCCTCATATTCTCTTTCATAAAAGCCAAAACAACTCTGCTTTTTTTTTATTTTACTCCGTTTTCAATAATTACGGTTTATTTATTTCCTCCCCGACCTTGCTCCGTTTGGGTCAGCGCTGTGTAACGCGCTGGTAATTGCTCAGGACATCTGCTCGGCTCCGTTGTCTTCAGCAGGTTCCCTCGGTGTAGACCGCTGTATTATCGCAGGAGGAGGTGTTTGGGACATTTTTTTCTTTATTAAGCGTGAAAGATAAATGAGCAAAAAACGAGTCTGCTATGACTCATCAAAGTTTCCGCTCAGACGTCGTTGAAAGAACGAGGAAGGGGATAATTCGGCTTCTGGCTCGTTACCAGCGTCGGTAAGCTACACTTCCCAGACTTAGCTCTCCCGTCTTCTCTCTCCGAGTACAACTAATTCCACTGCTGATAAGCAAATGAGGAAATTAATATACAATTACAAACCACTGTATAACTTTATGATAATGAATTGTGGCGCGTATTTAGTCATTCGCATGCAAGAACCAGTAATGAAACGTAATGAGAATGAAGGAGCTTCTGGGGTTTTTATTTATGTGTTGGTGCGTTTGGATTGAAGCTCAACTTGAACAACCCAACAAGTCGGACTTGCAGACTGTAATAATATCTCTTCTGTCTCAGATTAATCAGGTCCACAGACAGTAGTCTTCAGCTTCTATATATATGTTTCTGTGGTGTCTGTAAAGCATTATTGATATTTCCAACGTGGCTCTCTGTTGTGTCTCGGTTCTCGTTGTACTGGAAAACAATTGGCAGCACGGTAGAGCAGGTGGATTGGAAGCAACATCTGTTGCTGAGCATTTGGAAAACTCATTGGCGTTCTTTGCCGTTATGGGTTGGTGTAGGCCGTTGTTAGCTACCCAGACAATCACCGTTTGAGAAGACGTTGCTAGCATTTTTGGCTCAGACCAAGCCGACAACTTGAGCCAGGGGAGCACCTTGACTTCTTCTCCCATTAAAAAAGTCCCTTGACCAAAGGGTGTACCGGCCGTTGGACCCAACAAATGCATAATAACCGGGCTGCCCTAGCTTTTCTGTAAGAAACACTTGTTGGGCAGTCATTAAAAACCACAATAGCTAACAGTTTGTTGCTAGTGGACGTTCCAAATAGCCTAGGTAACCCCCCTGCAAATATTTCCCACTCCAGATGTTTCCAAGTGAAACAAGAAACACATCCACACATTGTTTGACGTGGCAAAGGAGTGTGGCATTAGAAAGTCAACTGGATCAACCCTTTGTTGGCGTTCTGACCGCTCTGCTCACCACCAGTCACAACCCTTGTCTTTTACCGACTTCCTGTGTTACCGTTGCTACAGAAGAAGACGCTTGTCTTTCGGATACGCCCGCGACCTGCATGATTGACAAAGTGAACTGCCGTTTGAATGGAGCTTTCTGCTCTTGCCTCTAGAGCTGCCTGCATTTCATTAAAGCGTTATGATCCCTTGTCACCGCATCGCTCCGAGTCTTTTCAAACGTGGACGCCTCTAAAGACGGTTGTTAAAGATACATGGTACACCTAGTCCTCCACTTGTCACGGCGTGTAAACCTGCAAAATAACTCAATATTTAACTACATGAATTAAATATGAAGATATGTACTTTTAACAACAAGAAAAATGTGCCATATGGCATCTTGTTACTCCCTTGGTTGCGTCTTGTAAAATGCTGAATATCAAAAGAATCTTTGTTGTGATCCTTTACAATAAAATCCCAATCCTCGCCCCATTGATTTCAGTCTTGGTTAGCCAGAGCTCTGTTTGAGTTTCCAAAGAGGTCAAATTCATTCCTCCCCTCACCTTTCCCAGGATCTCACTACAAAGATGAGGTTGGAGGCTAACGCTCCCGTGCAGCTGCAAAATCTTCTACTGTACGTCCCCGCATCTGCGCCCCTGCCACTCTTTATCCTTTAATCCGTGTTTGAGCAATCTGATCCGGTCTTCCTAACTGAACCCCGTCCGCAAGACGCTCCTTTCGCTGTGACTTCGGGGGTTGGAGTCGATAACGCCGGGAAAGCGCTCGAAAAAAGGCTTCGCCTCGTTTTCCCGTATGCTCTGACTTCGGTGCGAGGCGCCAGGCTTCGGCGGCGGATCATGAGCTAAAAATAACACCTGTGGAACATCCTCGCAGCTTTATCCAGCGCCGCTCGACAAACCCAGATGAAAGGGATGTTTGTGTCTGCCTGTCTGAACATCGGCCTACCTACGCCTCCGCGTTTTAAGTCGACCGGATTTCACTAAATGGGAGAAACTGTTGCGTATGCTCCAAATGCTGAAGTCTTTTTAGTAGTTTTTGGTTCAGCATCCACTTGCAGAACATTTCTTTAAGTGCAGGCAATAACCATGATGCAAGATTTTAGCCCTATAAGCTTTTCTTACGTGTATTTTAAGCTTGCTCTAAACAGCAAGTGGCTGCTTTCTTGTTTTTTATTTATTTTTAAAGTAGCCGGACAAAGTATTTATCTGCGAAAACGCCGCACCCTTAAATGAATGCTGTATTTTTTCTTGAGATCTCCTTTTAAAACGAATTTCTCATTAGTTGCCTAGCAACAGTGAAATTGCTCCCCAAAACAAATGAATGCCCTGTTTATTTTTATTTATTTCCTATATACCTGGCGCTGGCGTCTGGAACGCCTTGTTCCCTCATAAGCACTCTTCTAAGTAATCGACTTGCCGTTTGAAAGACTCCCCCGGTTTGAACTCGTGCCACACAACGGAACTAATTACATGTTGTCGGTGAGCTACGGTGGATCCGAGCTCCGCTTTACCGGTAGAGGCAAATATCTATTTGAAGTTGCTGCGCGCTCGTCCTCAGCTCGGTTTCCAGCGGGGGGGGGGGGGGGGGGGGGGGGGGATATGGTCCGTGTGATGCGAGCTGAGGAAACCAGGCCAGAGTAATAAATCAAAATTCATTAACACATCACAAAATTTCTTCAAGACGTACCTCGAAATCAATCAAGCCGGCGCTGAAAGTTCCAAATGGCTAATTAGACCTCGCGCGTTCGTGCAGTTGGCAGAACGTTTAGAGATAACGGCAGTGATAAGACATGATGTTTAAGGTTTACAGTCGCTGGGGCGTCCGTAAAGGTTGACTGATAATGAGCAATTAATATTTAATGAGACGTTTTTCACAGAGCTCTTTAAATTAGCTACACAAGTCAAAGTCAGTGACATTAAGCAAAAAAAAATAGAAACACTCCCTCCAAACTTTTAAGCTGGAGTTTTACCTTTTATCTCGTTTAAAGGTTCTGCACTTTTAACCAATTCATGGTCAGTTTTCGTCATTCACCAACCAAAGGGCTCCAACCCTTTGTCAAGTCCTGACATCCTGCGTTATCGTTGCTAATGTAAAAATATTGCAAGTGCGTGGACGGAGCTAGCTTGTCTTGCAACTTCGTGGTTGAAAAGCCAATACCGTCAATGCCACTCCATCCTCCATTGTTGCTCAATCGACGCTCCAAGCCCACTATCGGCACGATGAATTTGGAGTTAGGAACCCTCTTAAAGCAAGGGCGTCAAACTCATTTTAGTTCAGGGGCTACATACAGCCCAGTTTGATGTCAAGGGGGGCGGAGCAATAACACAATGGCGTATTCACCTATAAATAACGACAACTCCAAATGTTTCCCTTTGTTTTAGCGCGAAGAAGATTATGAAAATGTTCAGTTAATGTCTTCAATGTAATTTTTACACTTTGGAAATTCATCCCACGGGCCAGATTAGACCTTCTGGCGGGCCGGTGTTGGCCCCCGGGCCGGATGTTTGACAAGTATGTTCCAAAGTCTTGTTAGGCGTTACATACACCGATCAGGCGTAACATTAAAACCCCTGTCAGGAGAACTAAACATTATTGACCACCTTGTGACAATTCAATGTTCTGCTGGGTAAGTTTTGGATCTGGCATTCATGTAGCACCTACATGGACCAGACCAGGCGCCCCTACCCAATAGCAATGAAGAACAGCACAAGGTGTTGACCTGGCCTCCAAATTCACTAGATCCCAAACTAAACGAACAAACGAACTTTCCCTCAACCCACAGGAACGTCGCCAGAAGACAACCTCAGAAGGCCCGTGCCCATTCCCTGATGAATCCCAACTGTTTTGGAGGCACAAAGGAGGCCTACACAATATAAGGAAGGTTATTGATGTTATGCCTGATCGTTGTATGTCAGCGTTGGTTGTTTGCTGCAGTTACTTGGAGATTAGTTCAACTTGGTACCTAGCTTATTTGTGATACCAAAGGATTACTGGTACAACTTGCAATTTCATCGCAAGTCCATCCTACTGTTTTCCTCTACAGTTGTCAAAGGCCATTGTTAGAGAGTGATTCTTGGCTGCTATTCTAGCTCTGACAGCCACAGATTACATCCTCTCACATGGTCTAGTCGTCCACGGGACGGACACCTGAACGGCACAAAGGCAGCAGCTCAGATGTCTGGATCCAGGTTTGTTGTATCGGGATCTGTCGGGAGAGAACACAAAGGACTTAAATACACAAAGAACAATCTGTCCACGCGTAGCAGTTTCAACTAATCTGTACAACACGAGCCGCCTTTCATTGTAATTAGCCTGATCAAAGGAAGGAGAACATACTGTAAAAACAGGTGAAGGAAGGTGGATTTATTTCTGATGAATCCTTTGAACGGCCGGAGTCTTTGACGTTTTTTTTTTGCATGCCACTATCTCTCTGAAGCTCGCTCTGTATTTCTGTTAATTGCTCTGTGTTGCTGGCCCGGGAGAAGGCTTCAGAGGAGAGAGAGAGAGGAGAGAGAGAGAGAGAAAAAGAGTGGAAGTATAATCACCATCTGTTGTCAAGGTCATTTGCCACACTATAAACACATCCATCATGACCGGAAAATGTTCACAGTTAGCTGGAAATGGAGTCGTTAGTCTTGGTGACATTTCACATTCAATATTTTGGATCATTGTGCAGTATAACAGCGCAGTAAAGACCAGATATAATCATCAGACCAGATATAATCACGTATTTGATCTTTTTATTCATTTTAGCTTCTTCCATTTCAGCTAATAAAAGATAGGCGCGCGAGTTTGGTATCATTCTCGAGCAGTGCCTGGTGGTCGAGGACAAGGGGGGGATCATTTAGCCAATCAGGGGAGCCCTCACAAAGGGCATATCCACAGCATATCGTCAGTGAGGCGTACAGTATTTCCGTTTCTTCTCGAATACAGAACCGAAGCGGCGTCTGCGTCCTGGTACACAAGCCTCCGATTGTTTCCTCCCTGTGCCCTGGAAGAGGCTTTTACATTTGGCTTTGATTCATTCACCACCTTATTAAAATCAAAACAGTGCTTATAAACCAAAGGCACATGGACTTGTTTCATTAGTGGGAGTTTAGTAACCTGCCATCCCTGCCTAAATTAGAGATTTCCTTGGCAGCGGGAAGGGAAAACAAATTCAATTGCGGCACGTGCGACTTTAATTAAGCATGATGGACCTGCTCCGCGCTCTTTATCATAATTTCCCTTCTTTGGTGTTCGTGTCATGCCCCGCTCCTCTGCCCACTCGCATTTTCACCCTCGCCGCAGTTGGACTCCAGGGCTCGTGGGAAAATAGCTTCTCACTGGTAACTCCTAGATCAGTTTACCTGCGATGCTCCTCTGCTGGTGGCCTCACGATTACACATTCGAGTGACACTGGCTTGATTCCTTCAAACTGAATTACCAGGGGACACGCGCGTGAGACATCGTCAGGTCCTTATCTGAGTCTCCCTGCAAGTAGATGTCTCTTTGAGTTGCTGGATTTCTTGTGAATATGATTCCTGAACAGATACTGGACCTAGTTTAGGGTGCTACAGCTGACTGTTCTTTACTGTGCTTTGTAAAACATGAAGATATTAGTTAAAAAAAATGGAGATGCAATGTAGTTTCATGGCAGTTTGTTAAAGTCTCAATATTTATTAAGCTAACAGCCATGAGTTTGCCTTTTTTTGTGACTTTGGAAGGTTTTTAAAGGCAGCCCAGACTATAAAATTTTATTTTGTCGGGCCTTCTGACCACCATCTAGAAGGCTCCTACCCTTTGCCAAGTCCCCATTTCTTAAGTCACCCTTACTAGGATCGATAAACAACAGTAATTCTCATAAAAAATATGTTGGAAACCGTCAACATCAGGCTCCTTTAGGGTACTACGGGACATAGATGCCGTACCCTACGTACAGAGCCATCGCCAGTTTGGCTCGCTCTGTAAAAACACCACCCAGACACTAGTCGGCGCTGTGTCTTCTTTGCCAGTTGGGTTCATCTTTGTTTCCACTTCCTGTTTCACTTTCAACAGTGACGACTACTCGCCCAAGACAAATGTTTGTGTCTCCGAACCTCCTCAGTTAACCTTTTCCCGATGTATTCCGTCTTTATTTGATCACAAACAACCAACTGGGAAATTGCGGAGACGGAAAAGCAGCCAGAAAAACTAAAGACGAAACGAGCTACTGCCAAGCGGACCACTGTTGGAGTCTGCGCTGTTTGCGTAGCTACGGCATCAAACCGACGCAGAAGTCATAGCTTTACAAATTGTCCGACCTTCCCAGGCTTCCCAGAGTACTTATGACTTGGACGCTTACTTCATTGCCATTTATAAGTCAGTTCACGTCGTCTTAACTTCCGAAAAAAAAGACGATGTTGAGTAGCATTGTATAAACAGTCTGGATGCGGAGCTTTCTGCTGCTTTGATTACATTAGATTCATTTGAAGAGTCCTTCTCATCCGTCAATCCTTTAATCCTCCACCATCACCTGACTGGCGCCCTTGGTTTGAAGGTGCACCGGCTGACTCTCACAGCCGTCACACCCATAACCTGCCTTTAAATTTGTAAACATCACCACGGTGCCCTGCTTACATTTAGCAGCAATGATAAATCGTCTGGAAACTTGCCAGGGGCTCTCTGTTATTGGTTTTTAAAGCAACATGAAGTCCCATTGGAGAGTAAGCCTGACCCAATAACAACAGAAATGGATTTATGATAAAAAGGCACAGGAAACGCTGCTATGGGAAACTGAGCGACTGAGGCAGAGCGTCTGTCGGGAGAGAAAACAAACTAAAGAAGGGGATTTTTATAGCTCTTTTTTTGGCGATATCTAAAGGGTCAGACTGATCAAACTTTAATGTGCAGTTTCTTTAAAACATTGCCTGCTATTTTTATTATTATTATTTCTCTTGTTTGCACTGTGTACAGTCTTTTGCCTGAGCACACATCCTCCAGTGGCTGTCATATAAACATCCCGATACCAAAGGGGATGCTGTTTTCTTTGAAAACTAATAACGTTTAATCGGTAAACACTACATTTTAAATATTCTCGCTCACAGAAAAGTTAAAGTAAGTAAGCCAGTTTCGGAAGATATCTATTGTATGTCTAATATATGATAAATGCTCTGAAATTCTCAAAAATAGCTGCTTAAAGCTGCATTCATTGTTTTTTGGCCACTAGGGGGCAGCGTTACAGCTATATAATGCCTCATCTGACTCTTTGCATGCTAAATTTTGAACTTTTTCAGCTCAAAGAAGCTAAAACTATTTGTGGACGCTGCGGGCTCATTAATTGAAGCGGCATGTTGACATTTTATACATTTTTAATATAAAAAATATCGACTAGAGCAGCTTTAAAGTGCAATCCAATAGTGTTATATTGCTTTGTTTGCATTTTTCTAATTTAGTTTTTTATTAAGTTAAGAAGAGGACCCAAAGAAAACAATAAATACATTAACAATAAAGCGAAATCTAATGTTTAGTCTTCCCAATGATGACTGCATCATCAATAAATACTTTCTTTTGAGATTAGCAGATTAGAAATGAACAGCTGAAGCCATACGTTTAAACAGGAATATGCAATGTTTACAGAAAACCCTCCTTTCTGTTTTTTTTTTTTTTGTGCAAACAGAGTTCATTGCTTGTCCTTTTAATTTCCCCACCCTCCAACTTTTTTGTGCGTTCTGAAACTTTCTCCACGCCAAATGGGAGCAAAACTGTTGTTTCACACGAAGCGAACGCTGTCTTAACACGTTGCCGCGGCAATAATCGGCAAAAATAAGAGGCTTTCGCAGCCAGGAATGGGAGAGTCACAGAGTAGATGGGTGTCATTAAGACTATCTGCCCTTAGCACTCTTAGTAAATCCAGAGGAGCACAGCTTGGAGTCTGAATCAGAGAAGCATTATCAAGCTGTCACCACACGCCGAGGCTTATATCCCGGAATAACAAACGCCGGCTGCCCCTGGATATGAGACTTTGGCCCGTCAGGAGATAGAGCTGCCATCCGGCGCTGTCCTCTCACTCACCCTCTGCGTCTGCATTGTTAATGTTGAGTTGATGTGTGCACATTAAAGGCCGCCGCGCTCCGCCGCTCTCGCAGGCCCGCCGAGGTGGACCACGGATCAGGCTATTTACTGATGCGTTACGTGGGACGCGGCTCTCGGGCTGCTCTGCTTTCACGCCCTAACTAAACACGCCGTCGCGGAAACGGCGAGAATCGCTCATTCGCATTCGCGGCACACAAACCCTCCGCTTGGCTTTGAAAGTTAAACGGCGATCACGCCGTAAAACGCGCGCGCAGATGCTCTCCGGCTCCTTTACCCCGAGTCACGCCGTTCTTCAGCGCGCAGTCATGCTTCATCCCCCCGCTGTGGATGAGCGTGTTGGCATGGAAGTCTGATTTATCCTCGTAATATCCATCAGGTCAGTGGGACCTTGGGAGGGCTCGGCCATAAAATCAGAGCTCTGGCTGGGCCTTTTTAATACAGTCTCAGTAAAATGGCTGAAGGTCAGCGGCACTCTCACTCAATCAGATGGAAACGGCTCCGGCACACTAAAAGTTGGGGACGATACACTGCAGCAGCGGCCTCTACAACGCCGGCCTGAATAAAAGATGTTTGTTCGGGCCGGCAGAAACAATGACTGTGGGATGTTCCGCTGCGGAAACACCGGCTATTAGGAGAAAGATGTCTCCCCTACGGAGGCGCCATTACTCTGAGGTAAAAGGTATCGCTTCTGCAGCAGGAGCTAGGTAAAAGATGTCCGCTCTGCTGGAGGAGCAGGGCTCGGGATGAAACGTCTCGTCATAAAAACGCAGGGTAAGAGCTTCGTTTTTCGGCGCCAAGTTGCAGGAATCTCAACATAATGTGACCAACACACAACTTAAACGCACGGTTGTAGGTGCTCCGAGTAAAGGATAAGCCGTGACTAATGGTTGCTAATGTGTACCCACAAATTTTTGCGTTCCTCAAACCTCTTGACCGTCACTTGAACTCCACATTTCTCATGACAGGCCCACAAGTGCCCTAATGCACCACTCCATTAGCGGCCGCGTGCACAGAATGTACCGTCCAAATAAAAAGACAGCGTTCTTATTCGTAAGTACGTGCCACTTCCTCCTAAGCTCGCACCGGCTCCCGCTAGCCGACGGCCGCTTCTTTCGGCTGCAGGCGTGGATTTGCTTCGTCGCTAAGCTCTGCCCTCGCGCAAACCTTTCGGACGAGCTCTCGCGGCGCCGTCGCCCCTTCTTCGAGGGCCGCTTCGAAAAGACGAGCTGAAATCGCCCGAGTGTCATTTGCAGTTGTTGTAGTGCTGGCTTGAAACAGTTTTTGGGTGAAGAATCACTGAGGCAAGTATGTTTTTTTTTTTTTTTTTTTTGACAGTGAATTGCCGCAGAAACAGGAGAAAGCGCTTCCTGATCATTAGAAAATGCCGAACCAGACACATCTGCTCCTCAGCAGAAGCCCCGCAGAAGGTGTTTGTTAAGCCGCCGCTCCTCCGCAGACTATTTGTTTCTTATGTTTAACTTGTCATTCAGTCACACTTCCTCAACACTCCCCTTGTTTTAATTACGGCTGACTGATAATATTTCCAAAATGCCTCTCTCTCTCTCTCTCCCTCTCTCTCTCTCTGTGTGAAGGAGCCCCGCAGCTGCTCTGTGTTTACGATCCCACTCAATCACTATCTGATCGCTCATCGAGGCCTCGCCACCGGTGGGGCTTTTTGTTTGGAAGGAACCGTGTGAACGGAAGGCAAAGTGGCCGAGGGAGGGAGGCGGCGGTCGGGATTAATCGCAAAAAAAAAAATCCTAACCGTCTCATTTCTGATGGGTAAATAACGTGCGGCGTACAGGGATCTGGCTGCTAGCGTGATCCAGGCAGAGGGAAATATATTCTTAACCGCAGCTGTCCTGAATTCTATATTTAACTTGTCACATCAGTTCAATCAATGCATTTTATTAATGGCGTTATTATCATCATGATTGGCAGATTTAAACTGAATGTCAGCTTGTTGTTGTTACAGTTGCGCTTCCTTTCGACAAAGAGTCTCCAGAGTTTCCAGAGTCTCCAGAGTCTCCAGAGCTATCCACAGATCTGCACACAAATAGTTGAGAGTCTCAAACATCTTTTAGATTTAGAGTGTTTTCAAAGCCAGAGCAACTTCCCCAGTCTCACGCAAACCTCGTGTTAATGAGACGACAGCAGCTCCCCCCATGTCCACAGACGCTGATTAGCAGCCGATCAGACGTCGCTTCGGCGTTTGCGCCTCTGATCTATAAAAGAAAAGTACACGTTTGTCTCCTTGCGAGGGGCTGTCAGGCCCGCTTACTGTCATCTGAGATGACCTTGTCACTCGCACTCGGCAGATCTTTGAATTACACCCCCCCACTCTCACCCACCCCTCCTTAATGCTATCATTACCATTATTAATGGGACATGACACAAGTCATTGCCACATAACACTCTCCCACAGCCGAGGAATAATGGCATCCCTCTGATGAAATGCTGCCGGTTTCTTTAGTTAGTGTGTCAGGATGTCAGATGTTGAGGGTGCTAAGACCCCCCCCCAACCCCCCTCCCCCCATGTCTAATTTGTTTCAAACACATCAGCTTTACCAGTATTGTCTGGATGCTGATTGAAACGACGCCGCTGTCTGTGGTGCTGAAATTCATCTGCAGCTGCATCATGCCGCATAGTGTCTACTGTACAAGCCTGTGAGTCCAGATCTTAACCCCATTGAGAATCTTTGGGATGTGCTGGAGGAGGCTTTGTGCAGTGGTCAGACTCTCCATCATCAGTACAAGATCTTGGTGAAAAATAATGCAACACTGGATGGAAATAAATCTGGAGAAGCTTATGGAAACAAAGCAGATCATTTTTTTCAATAAAAGTAACCAGCTATTCCTGATTTGTCCACTGTTTTACTGAACGTAGCGGGCAGGGCAGTGAACGCAACGCCCAGAACTGAACAGCAGGTGGCAGCGATGCGCTGGCTTTGTTCTTTACTTAAAAAAACTTCTGCTCGTTTCGTAAAAATAATTTATAAAAGGATAGGTCATTAAACATTCTCATATAGTACATCATTATTCTCATTATTTATAGGTTATAATTACGCTATTATGTTACTTCACCTGTAATAAAACATTAATAGATAGTTAAATATACACACTTTATATGAACCTTGTTTTATTCTCATTAAAAGTACTGTTTATTTGCACCTTCTGGCATTTTTACTGGCTGTTTTAAGACGTTAAATCGTCGTTGTTGATTAGAACGAATGATTTTGATTTAACGAGTAGCACTAAAAGCGCCTTTTAGCCGCTTCTCCCTGCCGTGTCAGTGCGCCAGGACAGAGGAACACACTCGACTCGAATCATTCGAGCAGACAGGCTCGGTGAAACACTGCTCTCCAGCCTGATTTTAAGTGATATATATTCTGCGTGTCACGGCCGCCGGTGGTTTGAGACAGATGAAGACGTTAGCTCGGTTATTTATTTATTTTTCCCCCCCCCCGCCTTTTCTCCTCCTCTCGGTGAAACTTTCAAACCCGGCCGTCGTTAGCGCAGAAGCAGGGGAGCCGTGTTTTGTAAACCTAATAACAAGGGCCACATTTGCACATATTGAGGTCTTAGTTATTACAGCGCGCCTTGTATGTATGTCAGCGCGGCGTTTTTTTTTTTTTTTTGAGTAATTGCCGCGTCCCCGGCCTTGTGTTTTTGCTCCGCCGCATGCTAAAACGTCCCAGCTTTAAGGAATTTCGGGATGTGAGGATGTTAACATGGCGCCCCCGGGCAGTCATTATGCAGCAGTGAGCTGTGTGTGTGTGTAGGTGGGTGAATGATGAGGGTTCAGGGGCTTACTTGTTACTTGAGGAGACCGGGGCACGGCAGCCTCATTATAGGCCACATCTTAATGACTTATCTGTGCTATGCGATGCTAAAGGTCAGATCAGCATCTTAATGCGCCACCATCCTGCCTTCTGACCCAAACAGAAACTTTGGCCGCTTCGGATCGGTCGCGCGCGGCATGTTCAGCAGCCTGTAGAATATAGAAATCAGTTTTAATTTAACCGCAGTTCATTTAATTAAACCTTGACATTTGTTCGAGCGCCCCGTTGCAGGGAGAACCTACAGCAAACGGGTCCGTGGCCCCCGGCGCTGTCATAGCTTTATCGGCGCCGCTTTGCTTTTTTAAAAGGAGCGCAGGGCAGGAGCCGATCTTAATATACGTCCAAAAGTATGTGGACATGAAAGTATTCCACGTGGCGCTAGCGTGATAGCGTCTTTTCCCTCTGGGTAATGTGAGGAAGCATCCGTGTGAAGCATCTTCATTCAGCATATGCTCGCGAAAGCATGAGATCAGACTTCGGCAGGCATTCTGGATGCTGGTGGTGGAGTAAAAGCAGCAGGTGGTTGATGGAGCCTCTTCCCGGTCGTCCTCAGGTGCCGGGAGGAGGGCGGTTTGAAATAATCAGGTCCAAAAGACGGTGACAGGGAGGAGACGTTTAACTGAATGAAATCAAGGCATCAAATTTAATTTCAAACTTTTAGATTAGACGTTTAACCTTTTGGTTTGTTTGTCTCGATCCCGGTTCGGTTCGTTCCGGTTAATTCCGGGTTATCGTCGCCGCGTCCCCAAAAAGTCATTTCAGGCCTTTTTGTTGCCGTCATTGTAAACTTTAGTCAGATAACGTTTATGAGGAGGCTGAATGACCGTCGGTGTCAGAGTGTCCTCATTTATCTGAAATTAACATCGCAACGCGCCGCTGAAGGATTTCACCACATTTGTAAGCAACAGGTTTTGCAATTTGATGCTCTTGAAGACTTCTTTGTTTCCCTTTGTCTTTGGCGCGTGTGATACATTTTTCGTACACGCCGACCCCGAGGCTTTGAAAATCCACTTCTTTGCGCCTCTGTGTAAATAATCGGTCGGGTTGAAGTTTTTCTCTCTCTCCTGGCTTGTCACCGCGACAAAACACACATGATCTGTAAGCTCCCTTCCTTTACCTCGGAGCCTGCCTGCCACTCCAGCGCAGTAATTACCTCGTCCTCCTTTACTGCTAATGAGGGGGTAAAATATGAGCGTCTGGCATCCGCAGACGTTTGCGACCCGAGCTCGCTGCCGGCAGGAGAGAAGCGGAGGAAGAGGGAGGCGGGCTCATTTCTACCCACAAGCCCCGTTTGAGCGATGCCATCCATCGCCAAGCCCACCTGTGCAAGTTGCCCTACATATAACCCTAGGTACGGTCAGGCGGTGTTTGAGGAGTCGTATGGATTTGAGCACGTTGTCACCAGATTCTTTGAATAGAAGATATAACATAACGGCAGCCAGTATAAGAAGGGTCCACCAGCAAACCTGAGATCTGAGAAGTAAGCGGCTAAAGTGGAGCTAGTGGAGGTGACGTTAGCCTCTTGGGGACGCTAACACTGCAACACACCTCATGGAATCACACTAAAAACATAAATCGCAATAGCAAGGTTTCATCTTAGTGAATTTGGCCTAAACATTGACTTTCTCCTAAACATAGAGCTAAAATATCAAAATTAAGAGCGCGCTAAGTAGCATGAAAGACGTGTTAGCAAAGGTCTTTAAAGGGGAACTAGAATTTTTTTATTTTTATTTTTTTTACAACCTTGACCTTATTTCAGGCATGAAATATGATCGTTCACTCACCCATATAACTTTGGTTTCATTTGGAGTCGTTTCTCAAATATTTACATCTGCATATATCCATATAGTGGGAGTGAATGGGGCACCGATAAATAAAGCATTATCTGCCGTGAAACTCTGGACTCCGGGGAATAGCACTAGCATATCATAACAAAATATTGGTGAATTGAACGAATTTGGCGGTAGATAATGCGTTTTGTAGAGGCTGCATTTCTGTGCCCCATTCACTCCCAGTATATGGATATACGCTGATGTAAATATTTTCTGAACGACTCCAAATGACACCAAAGTTATATTGGTGAGTATTTTATGCCAGAAATAAGGTCCAAGTTGTAAAAAACAGTAGTTCCCCGTTGAGGAATTGGAGATACAAAACCGTTGTCAAAGGACTACCAGAAAGGAAGAGCAGCTGTTACCTTACATCACAAGACACAAACCAGAAGAAACCAGGAAGCTAGGAATAAGTGCATACTGTCTTACTGTTAATGTGTTGCTCTTAAGTTGATGACTTTGAGTCTAAGTTGGCCAGTATGTGTTGCGAGTAGCTTAATGTTAGCCACTTAGCATGGCCACTTACTCTAATGTTATTGCCTTAGATGAATATGCGCTATATTAGGCTTAGCCATATATTAGCGGAGATGAGAGAAGCTAAAACACCTCCCTTTACCGCATCTTTAACTTAAAGTGCGCTTCTCGTTAGCGTTCAACTCTTCAAGGCTCATTATGCCCGGCTCCGCTTGGCTAACGGCTAAAGCTAGTCGAGAACGCCAATCCTTTCACAACCCAAGGACTTGAAGCGAACTTGTACGTACGCGCTGGTGCATGAACATCTCCCACTTTGTGTGTCTTTTCTTGGATTTTTATCTCACTTATTGAGCATTGTTGGAACGAGGGAGATACTGTGAACCTGAAAAAAAAAAGGTGCAAATTAACTGACACATCACTCGTGCTGGGATGGAGCTGATAATATTCCTCAACACATCTGGCATCTAGGATCTAGGTCACTATCTGTTTTTTTTTGTTGTTTTTTTTAATTGAAAGAATATAAAATATAATTTCATAGAAATGTGGCATTGAGATACCAGCTATTCAGAGTTAGCGTTAGCTTAACTCCACCTGCATATATTAGCAGGTTGCTATGGAGCAGATAATGAGTTTCTCTGAATGCTTCGGCCCCATTCAGTTGAATTTAACAGTTACGATGCACACGTGTGTGTTGAATGCGATCTCTCAAAGGCACCTTTCACCTCCCGTCGGCAACAAAGCGGCTTCGCTCGCGCAGCATCTTAAACGAAATGCTGCTTTATGAGCCCGTAACACTCGTCCTTTTATTCCATTATCATTTTTTTTTTCTCTGATGGGAAACGAATCAAGGGGATTTTCACGTCGAAGGTTGCAGAGGAGCACGTGGATGCAAAGGGAAAAGAGGATATCGGTGCCCTTCGGTTAGACTCCGGTGTCACACATGAGGAGGCAAAGGATTTCGTCGGAGGCGCAGGCGGTTTTCGGAGGCAAGATTGACTCCCAGCTCTTTAGCGCAGGGGCAAAAAAAAAAATATCCCATTAGGTTAAAAAACAGCACGGGACACAGAAAACGTATTAGCAACAATAACAAAAACTGCTTTAGTGGAAATGATGCAGCCAGGGTATGAAAAAAAAAAAAAAAAGATTAAATTCAGAGGATCATGTAAATGCTAATGTTTACCGCTTATACAGACACTTCCATTAGAAAGCCATTAGCAGCACTATTAAAGTGATTAACTTAAAATTGACTTGCCGCATCAGTTCACTGATACTACTGACCATAATGCAGTGAAGGCTTGTTCCGGGGTCTGTTCAATTAACTGTAGTGGACTTCTCTGGGAGGGGACTACTAGCTAGATTCAGAAACGGCGGCGGGGTAGACGCAACAAGTCGATACAAGGATATGTACCATTCAGGAGGAAGTTGCGCTTCATCGCTTGGAGGTCGCGTGAAGGTGAGTTCAGTAACCTCTTCAGACATGAAATATTCAGACATGAAAACCCTATTCTTTCCACTTTTCTGCTCCGAACAGCTTCCTTCGCGTCCTCTCTTCTTTATTTGCTCTTCATCTGGTCCTCCTGTGAGCCAGGCCCAGCTGAATTAGACGGAGCCGTGTCGGATAACCGTGTTTACGGCCGATAATAAAACTTGACTTGAGCGGCGCATTGTTCAGATGAAATCATCCCTCATGTCTCTGAGGTCTCCGGCGCCGCGGCCTCTTTCACGAGGAAAAAACACACCGAACGCGGGCCTTTCTTGCCGCCGCTCGCCTCCGCTTTTCACGTTCCGATGTAGAAATAAATACCTGTGGTAGCCGAACGCGGGTAAGTATTCATCCGAGCGAGTGCCGTTAAGTGTGCAAAAATGCCCGCTGCACGGAAACACACAAACGCAGCTTGAAAGTGGCAGCTCCTCCGGCGGCGTTTGAGCCAAGCGGACCAGAAACTGTGCAGAAATTACAGAGTAGATTACATTTTTTTTCCTTTTTGAATTCTCGCCTCCTAAGAGCCAGCCACCGCCGAATTAGGCCCAAGCCACGTTGGATCACTGTGTTTATGGCGCACGCTGTAATAAAACCCGGCTTGATTCGAGAGCGCTGCGAATGTCCCTTGTGCTTTTTGAATTTGCACTTCCTTTGAGGACTTCCCCACCTACCTGACTGTAGTTGTTTTTCCCTTTCCGACGCGGCATGATGGCAGCACCCTTTAGAGAAACATGACCGCTCAGCTGCTGTAATGATTTCTGAATGCTGTGAAACGGTCTGATTAAGCCCGATGCGGGAGCGTTGACAAATAACCAGCTGCTGTATGAGTTAAACGCCCAATCTCGATTCTCAGATTGGAGTTTGGCGCGCTTGTAAACACGCGCCGCTGCAACCTCTACGCCGATTTCCACTTCTCTCAGAGCAAATTAAAAGTTAACAAAAAATAAACGATATATAAAGATAAAGAAAATCCCACAAGGTGTCGCGTGCTTGAAAATGTGGAGCTTCTCCGAGCAACCCCACCTCCACAATGGCTGTAATTAAACGGGAGCTTGTACATCGCCGCGCGTCGCCATTGTTCGGCCGCCAATCAATTAGCCGCGGGTACCTCTGTCTGTTTCAGCCTTTTTGTCGCGCGGCGTTACCTCTAATTGGCTGAAAGTCTGCCGTTAAACTTCTGAATATAAGCTGAGAGAGACTCTTTAGAATTAAATGGATGTGTTCGGTAAGTAAACACCGGCTGCTGCCAAGAGTGGCGAACGCTGCAAATGGGGATGCGCTTTTGTGCCATTAATAGAATCTGCAGGAATACATTACCGTGGCAATTGTAAAGCAGCTAAACAACAGTATTATAGTTATTTGATTCATATTTTTTTTTTTCGGTTATTCTCCATTTGTCCCTTTTCAAATAAATGCAGCTCCTTAAAATGTGTTTATTCCATTAACTTTTTTGATCTGTTTGCAGTCAGCATTTGTACTTTAGCATCCGTCTGAAAAGATTCTCGTCTAAAGCAAAGTTAAACCAAAGGCAAGTTGACTTGTTTGAGGTTTTTTGGAGACATTCACCAGTTGTCCAAGTTTAGCTTTTAGACAGAAGTTTAGTTTCTCACCAGTAACTCTCAAAGAGGTGAGAGTTAAGCATAGACTGTATATAAATATGGACTATACTGTATATGCTAACTAGGGATGTCCGCTAATATCGGCCCTCCGATATTATCGGCCGATATTGAGTTAAAAATGTAATATCGGGAATTATCGGTATCGGGTTTTTATAATCGATATTTGTTCTGTAGGCATCAGCATTTCCGAGTCTGCATGAACGCAGCATGGGATGTTAACAGGTGCGTGCTTGATGACGTATAACAACAACAACACGCTAGTCTCGTAGGTTGCTAACCGTGGCTAACAAGCTAGCTCGCCCGTTGTATGAGATGTCCATGGTTTGGAAGTATTTCCAAGTGTCACCTACTAACAGTAAATTTGAGTTAAGCAAAGGTGATTATGAGAGGAGGAAACAAGGCGTCTTCCTTTAATACATCAAATTTGATCACCCACCTCAAGAAGAATCATGCGGAGTTATACGCTACATTTGTCTTCCTTGTTTTGATATCGTCTGTATTTTTGTTTGAGGCAAAATTTTCTCTCTAAAAACACAAAAAAATGAATGAATGGCACTTTTTTGACACTTTTTTCGGTAACTTATCTGTCATGTTGCATTTATGTTTGCATCCAGTGGGACATCGCAATAAAATTAGGAATAATGTGTTAATTCCATAATAGGTGATATATTATGTTGTTACCAAACAATTTTGATGTAAAAAGACTGAATATATCGGTATCGGGTGATATCGGTATCGAAAATTAAGAGTTGGACAATATCGGAATATCGGATATCGGCAGAAAAGCCAATATCGAGCATCCCTAATGCTAATCCTAGCATTGGCTAAACTGACGCTATTTTCCCAGGAATACTTGCTTTTGGAGTTTGGAGCTATGGTCCAGTGAGATATTTTACAGAAACTGGTTGTCGCCATTTTGTCACATCCTGTTTGTACGGTGTCAAATAAAATAATAAATAAAATAAAATAAAACGAAACTTATCCTTACTGACATTATATTAACTACCTAAAATGACAGAAACCGTCCTCGAAAAAGAATATAAACATGTTAAGTCTGTTTTAGTGTTTTAGTTTGGCCCAAGTCCCACCCACTAACATGGAGGGGGTGGAGCTTATGGCATATACTGCAGCCAGTCACCAGGGGGAGCTCTACTTGCTTCCGCCATCCATTTTTTATACCATCTATGGAGTTAACAGATCCTAGTCATTTAATCGAGCGCTTTCTAGCTAATCTTTGGAACTTGAAGATTAACTTCTTCGAGTACGATATCTTCTTGGCTACTCATCTGATGTCAAACCAACACTATAAAAGGTAAAAGACGTGACTGACAGAACCAGAGCCGTCACATGCTGTTTGTAGTTTTCTTTATTTTTAATGAAGTTAAAAATGCCAATCCTATCTTGACGTTGATTTAACCCCACTTTGGATGGGTTTTATTCCTTCAGGAGAGATGGGTTGAAGCAAACTAGCTGATTGGCCTGTGATTTAAATCCATTGGGGGGAAAAAAAAAAGAAAGAAAAAGAAAGGAAAGGCGTTTGGGCAAGCGCGAGTCCTCCGACAACCAGCGCCTGATGAAAAACCGCAACGCCGTAAAGCCACACAGATCAGAAAATGACATCTCCCTATTCAGATTGACTGATTCCTGTCGGAGGCTTGTGCGGGAAAAGCGCTGCTCTCCGAGCCGCTCGCACAGAAAGGCTAACCACGCGCAGATAAGGCCGAGGCCCGGCTGGTGACACGCCTGGCTCGGAAAAGGGAAAAGCAAATCATTCGGGACAATCTATTTCCACTCGCTGCCAGTCACTCCGCCGCCGTCAATTCAATGGCGGCTGCTCCGGAGCGACACACTGGCCCGTGAATACCATTTCCATATAATTATTCCCGCATAAATGGCACACCACTTGCTGTTTCATCAACCTTTTGGACCACATGCTGGCGAAGAGATAAATAAATAAATAAATAGGCATGTAAATATAGTGAAGGGGTGAGGAAAAGCTAATGGAGTGGAGTGTCCTGTGAATAGGCAGCAGGAAGTGTTGTGGAGCCGCGGTCGCGCTCGTTGCTGGATGGATGACCTCCCGTTGGACGTTTTTGCCTTTTGCGGGGATGGAGTTTTGTTCTTGTGCAACAAGTATATATGAAAAAAAAAAAAAACGTACAAGGTGTGCTCGAGACCGTTGACTTTTTCCCCGCAGACCTGGCTCACCCCCTCCCCCCCCCCGCTGTGAAGTTAAAAGCATTTGCATTTCACAGCCGCACTGGTGTGACTGAAGCCTTTATCGACCTAAATGCCCTTTTGAATTCCTTCAACATATAATTTGAGTATAAAGCACCCTTCCCGTCTGTCACTCACGGCCAACGTGCGCAACAGCGAAGCCAAGAAACTCAAAGGCTTTAATTAAACCTATGTTCAAGGGGGATATTTTTGTCTTAAACACTTCACATAGTTGATAGAGGGTTTTTTTTTGTTTCTTTTTCCTCCTCGGTGTCGTACAAGAAGAAGTTAGACAAATCAATCACCACGAGGAGCTCGCGGTAAAATTCACGGTTTCCAAGCGACAAAGAAGAACGGTGACAAGAGAAGCATGCGAGCATGAATCAGATACACTAGAAGCCCACTCAATCAAATGTATTAATAGTTATGCAATCATACGCGCACTTAAGCAAATGTCATACGGTGCCTTTGTGCGTTTGTACAGAGGATAAAAATCTGAAAAAGCGCCTTCTTTTTCCTTTTTGCCAAAGGACTTGATTGAAATTTTTACCAAACAGCTTTGCTGTTCTCGCAAATGTCACACAATCCACTTTGAGCCTTCAAATCGAATAAGAGTGATTGATACCGGTGTCAATCTTAAGTCCAACCGCATGGCAGCCGGAGGAATATCATACTCTGTTTCGTAACTACGTGAGCTAAATCGCTCCAGCGTCACAGCCGGCGGTCCAGAGGTTAACGTCATTGTGATTCATTCATGCTGGTGTCGCAGTCTCAAGATGCTGTAAAATAAAGAAACTGTGTGAGTTTAAACCTCAATTTTGACTATTCATGCTATAAATTTATGATTTGTGATATAACATGACATGCTAGTGAGCGCTAACAATATCCAAAATATGCATGTTTTTTTCCAAATACGTGTGTTGAAAAGTGTATTCAGACTACACAATATATGTTAGCGTGTCAATCGCATACAGTTTTATTAATTGCATTTAAATTTGGTTAAGATCACCGACTGCTAACGCGTAAGTGACAAAAACTGCAGTTACACCGATGGCCACCAGAGGCCACTAAATCGCCATAGACTTCCATGTTAAAATATCCAAATTTACAGCAGAAATATTGGTGTTCATAGCCTGGTACGAAATTGAATCACTCATGACAGCTGTAACTGTTTAAATTAGTTCAAGACTTTATTTACTTAAAGGGGCATATCTACTTTGAGTGACAGGCTGCTAGCTTTCTTCTAACCCGTCCCGGCTCCACCTCTCTTATCATTTCTGAATTAGCCTGGAGTTTCTGAATTAGCTGAAGTTTGTGAATTAGCCTGGAGTTAAGCGAAGTTAGCCGCCTCCAATATGACGGCGATCGGAGGCACAACACTGAGCTTCAAAACCGCTCCTAGCCAAACTTTTTGCATGAAAGTATACGGCCTGCATTTCCAACTTTAAATGTGTCACGCTAATTCACAAATAAGCTAACTTAAGCTAACAGAGATCTACATTTCATGACCTCAGTAATGCATCAGTAATAATCTTATAATATAGAAAACAATGCTAGTATAATGCTATACTGTTACACTTTCAATTGCAGTAGAGCTACGGATCAACATACTTCTTCTTAGGAACAATAGTTGTCGTAATCACCATGGAAATGGCGACATGCAGCGACGTTTCTGGCATTTACTGACCATAAAAGCTAAAAACCAGCTTACGAGCTCATCAGCTGTTCATATACTTGCGCTTTCTGGGTAACTTTGCCCTGTTGGAAGCTGCGTTTTTGTGACATTTCCAGGCCGTTAGAGGAGCACGCTGTCATTTACCAGCGCGCGTGCGATGGTGATTCAATCTGAGCTGGTGAACCAGATAAGCCCTGCACCACAGGTGTCTGATAAACCGCCTCGCGACAAAGCTGCAACATCTCAACGTGCTTAGTCAGTGTTACACATCGGCGATTGATCGTCTCGGTCTCCATCACCCGCCGCCCCTTCCACCCCGCAAACCTACATTTACGCATTCCGCTCACAAACATTACTCACGAATACTCTTTGCTGGCAGTCATTAGAGTCCCATGAGCTCCTTTGCTCGTACCCACTCAGTCCCGCAGATCTCCATTGCTAATAATCGTTATAATTGATGTTTCCCTCCTAAGCCACTAATGATGTTTTTAGTATTTATGGTTACAGACAGGCAGGCGAGCTGATTCATAATAGTTTCTCCCTGCCATTTTATCGGCGTGGCGTTTCTCACATTCACATCAGTAAATTAATTTTGACCCGCCGGTGCCATATATCACGGCAAACCGCTGCACGCTGTCTCTGCGTGACCAGGTTTTCTTAAGCTGTTGTCGTAAAGAATGGTTTATCGATCCTCCCCGCTGACGCTTTAATAAGCGCTTTGCATAACAAGTGTTTTACTGCGGGATAAATCACGTGGACCGGGGGTGGTGGGGGGTGGGGGGGTGCGCCTGTCAAATGCACACGCATAAAGCAACGCGGACAGGAGTGGGTGATCAGATTGTCGAGCGAAGAAGTTTTGTTGGACTTAAAAAATAAACAAAAGAGTTATTTTTAGTGCTTTGGCAGGGTGGCGCGTCAAGTCTTAAATGATATCCTGCATGCCAGCCAACACCGGCGGATCTGTTAGGAGCAGGAGGAATTCAATCAGGGAGGCGGTGTGGAGGCCCGCGAGTGAGATCGATGGCTCGAGAAGCAGGTCGCGAAGGGGGCAGCTCCCCCGGTACGGTGTTTCATCCCCGTCCTGTTGCCGCTCCTGTTTGGGAAGCGTGACTCAAGCTGAAAGGAGGAGGGGAGGCAAAAAAAAACCCCGCAGCATCCACGTCCCAGAGGCTCAATCCAGCCCGGGCCTACCACAATAATATCATTTTATGTCAGCCGTGAGTGAAAGTTTCTCCAACTTGGGGAGGCCTGATTGATGGCTGCTGTAAATCACTGCTGAGTGTGCTGCATGGGGTTTTTACAGCCGGGGGAAATGGTGCCGGTTCCGCACAACTCACCCCACCCTTCCCTTCATGTTTACAACCGGACTTCACACTCAAGCAGGTGTTTTAATTGCATACAGCATCTGCACGATTTGCATTGCACAAGCCATTGATTTAAAAGTAATATCTAACTATGTCACCTGCTGCACCCTGGAGATAAAGCAGAATGAGAATGGATAACGTTTAGGGAAATGCCTAGTTTTAATTTTACTAAGCGATGCCAATAAGCACTAACAGGCTAGAACCAAGTGCTCAAAAAACACTACAGTGAAACGCTTTCCGAGCGTCTATAAGGAGAACTTGATTGACTGATCAATACTAAAGACGCGCGGCCCGCTCTTGAGGCTATCACTAACCCCTTGGGAAAACCTTCCAAGAGAGGTTTTGATTAGCCTGTTGATACAAGCGTCTGCGAACCCGAGACTTAAGACAGGAGTGTTTATAAAAATCCATCAAACTCAAAGAGAGAGAGAGACAAATGAGAAATGAAACGCTGGGAAAATTCAGAGTGCATCTTCGCTGTTGAGGGAAACGTCAGGTGTTTCTGTGTCTTCAAAGAGAAAAGGGGAAACAGATGAACTGCAGGGGGAGACGACGGCGTTTGATCGCAATGCTTAAAGCTGGAGCCGGTCTTCACATTTAGAAGAATCGTATAATATTACAACTGCTATTATGAAATATGTATTTTTACCCGCAGCACACACCCAGCGCAAAACAAAGATAGTAAATTTCATTGAGGTGGTAGAAGGAAAATGACATTCCCGCTAATTTGTCTTCTATAAGCGAGCTGTTGTGTCACCCCAGGGTGTTTCTATTATTAAAACCCTGTGAAAAAGGATTCAGATTTATGAGGAACTCGTGGATACTGTTTACAGAGGAGGGTGCACTCTGGATCCATCATCCATACATATTGTTTGCGCCATTTAAACACGTAGAAACAATTAAAATCATAATCTGGTTACGATGTTGCTGTGTTGCAGTTCTCTCTGTGTGCGGGAATTCAAGTCCACTTGCGGCGAAGTAATGTCATCCGTTGTTCGTGGTTTAAGTTCGGATGGATGCGTTTCATGGAATCATACAACATTTCAGTTAAATAAAACCTCAAAAGGTCCTCAGCTGGCCATCTTTCCCCCCATGCCATCCATTTTGACACAAAAGCTAACTGCTAGCATACTCCGCTATCTGAAAAATGACGTCCACTAAGTTAAAAAAATCGCATTTTCTCCATTCATTATCCAGTTTAGCTAATATTATCCCATCTAGAAGTTAAAAACACTTTCCAAACATTTCAGTTTCCGATATTTGACAAAAGAAAATCCTTGTCACTTTTTGTACTCCCCAGTTTCCCGCCATTTTTATTCATGCCTTGGGTACTTGAAGAAAACTAGCCTCACATTGTCTTTAGCTAGGCATTCGTCTTTCAATATAATCAATTAAATATAATACACTGACTTATTATTACATTTCAGTGTTAAGCTAGCTTAACCACATCGTATTGCATACACTCCGCTGAGATCTGCTAAGCTAATCTGCTTTAGCTGTCGCTTAGCTATTTATTTATTTATTTATTTTACTTAAGTTAGCAGTTGTGTCATTTACAGTAGTTTTGTGAATTAAGAAAATTAAAACAATTTTAAAATCGTAGATGTTTTTGGTCACAGCTAAAGAAATGTATCTGTAGTTGTGGCTAGCTAGCTTTAGCGTCAGCTCTTTTGCTGTAGCTGTTTTCTGCAAGATTCACATCTCAACTTTTATCAGACCTGTAGTTCATGCATTTTTCTTTTGAAGACCAGTGTTGCTCTACTGGATGTAAGACATGAGTAAATCAATCTATAATGCAATCTATAGTGCTGCGTTGCAGTAGTGGTTGCAGACGTCATCAGCATGGCTCTTCAGTCCCATAAGTCCTCCCCCGTTCCGACATTCTCCTCAGGTTTATTGATCTCATCTCCTGTTCAGCTAACATGTGTGTTGCTCTGAGAACAAGGATCAGTCAAGATTGCCTCTAAACCTTTAATGCAGCTCCAAATGAGGTCTGGCAGGAGCGCCGCGCAGTTTCACACTTTGTCGTGAGAGCCTGCCAGACACCGTTATTTGTGTGCTTAAAGCTGACAATGCCGTAAATTCAGATCGGTTCGGGTCACTCATCTGCGTCTGGAGATTGTCCCACTTTTGAGATAATACCCTGCACTTGCCCAAAGTTTTTATATTCACCAGCTCTTTTCAAATGGACCCAAACACGCATCAAGCCCTTGTTAAAAAATGTTGGGTTTAGCTTCAGCTTAGATTGTCCTGAAGATCCCTGAATGTGTGGGAGCTACACAATGGCACCCAAGTGGCTATTGTCAGCATATGTAAGGCTACATACAAGAATGTGACGGTCCTGTGGTTGCTATTCAAGGTTCTCACTTTATATTCTCAACCAATGTCACATCTGCAAATGTGGAAAAGGAGTGTTTCTGATTTAGCTTTATGAAATCAATCATTAAAGTGTTGGCCAGTGCATTTACATTTAAAGATCTTCTTAAGCACTTACAGTATGTGCGTAAGCTCTCTTGATTATTGCACTTGTAGCTTGGTCGCAGTTCTACATTGTGGATTAAACCTTGATTTTAACATAGCTACGCCAAAATAGTAGCTTGGTTATGGATCAGGAATGAGAAAAACTGCTCTTCAGCTATTACTGTCGTTCAGCTTTTATTCATTTCCACATTTTTCTAAAGGTAAGTGCCGCCTCGTCATTACTTCACTTTCGTTCCGACGTAAAAGCCCTCGTTCTGCCGCAGCGCTTTAACCCATCTCGCGTACAGTAGTCTCTCTATGTCTTCCATAGTCACACGCAGCTCTAACTCAAACACTCCCAAGTCCTAATCTTTCTCACTGCATCTAGCGATACGGGGAGAGCTGACTTTTCCACATCGAGATGAGCGGGGTGGGGGTGGGGGAGGGAGGACGGCATTATCAGCCGCAGAGAAAGATAAGAGTTACGTCGGTGGGCTAGGAGTCTTGTGTAAAAACCCAAAGGTCACCTGAGCTTGACTTCACACCGGCAGACACGGAGACACTGAAGGTCAGAGAGATTGGAGGGCTAATCCATTCGCAAGGACGTCGACCACGCCTCCGCTTTCACTCCTCGCAGCGCCTTTTGTTTCCCCGGAAAGTTTCCTTCACACCCAGCGATACATCTTTTGCTAAAGAGGAAAAAAATTACAACCACTAGCCACTCGGATAGGCGACCAAGACAACCCCAAGGCCCGAGTACTGAACCACGGCAGCGTCAAGTAGCATATAAATTGAAGCGGAGTGCCCCGGCTAAGTGGGGGCCCCTCGGCTCCGCGCGCTCCAAGTGATAATCACGAAATCGCAGCGTTGGATAATAAAATGTACAGCGCTAACGCGGAGCTGTGAAATGGGCGTAAACAATCGAGATGGAAACTGCAAAGGTCCTGCTAGGTAAGGGCCTCGTTCGGCTCGTCGCGGGTGGAGATTATCAACGCGAGTCTGTTTTGGTGGAAATTGGATCGTTTCTGAATCTTGTAGGAATCCGAAAATAGTAATGAGCTCAGAAACAAATTAAATCCAGACGTGACAGTACAGCAAGCAATTTCTGCCTCTTCTGCCTGATGTGTGCAAAAGGTAAAACAACAGATTTCTGTGCTAAAAACATCAGTAGTACTTCACAATATCCCTTATATTACATACTGGAAAATGTCTGGCACATAAAGCTTCCAGCCATTCTCTAGTGTTTTCTGAGCCCATACTATGGACCATTTACTCTTCCGCTGCAGTTTGTTAGCGCGGCACAGGTCGTCCAAAACAAATAAATAACCGAGGCGAAAGGTCTGACTGTTCGGCTCTCAGCCCTTCTCCGAGCGCGCCGTTGCAGCGGGGCAGTTTGTCAAGAGTGAAAATGCAATACAAACTCCGGCGATTTGTGCTGCGCCAACTGTACGGCCCCCCAACAAAACACGTGGGTTTTCATGGGTGTAGAGATCAATGGCGACACCTGATTGCCGGAAGCCCCTCGCGCTTGAAATGCGGAATTGATTGCAATCTGAAGTCGGGGCAAATGATCTACTCGGCTTGTTCTTAGCAGTTGCCATAAGCCAGTTCCCGGTGCCCAATGTTTGACGCAATGAAAGTCTACTTTGGTGCTTGCTTCACTGACCTATGACCCTACATACATCATGGTCTTCTTCATGAGCTAGGGTACGATGAATCTCAAGTTCCGGGAGGCAGCTTGTTGCCAGGTGTTTTCAGCCTTGTTGGCACTGAAGTAGACTGTTCTTCCAACCATTAACTATGATCATAAGCTCCATTAAGTGCAGCCTACTGTTGCTGGACATCTGGAATGAGCTCATTTGCATTGACAGAAGCCGCTTGAGGCTCTTTCATCTGGGAGGACGGCCCAAGATGGGTCCAGAGTGGGCTGAAAGGATAATGCATCCCACGTGGCTTGGGATTGCCTGGGGATCCAAAGCTGCCGGGATCCTTACTTGACTTACTAATGGAGGGATGAATGAGTTCCTGGTCCCTAAAGCCAAGGACTTAAAACACTGAAGTGGACGTAAGCTCTGTGGAAAAAAAAATAATTTGGTTCTTCGCCATGTGACCGTTAAGAACATCTGGAATGAGTTAATTTGCACCGATATAAGTCAGTTGAGGTTTTTCCAACTGGGAGGACGTGTCCAGAGCAGGCTGGAGGGATAACGTATCCCGTGTGGCTTGGGAACGCCGCGGGATCAGGAGCTGGAGAGTGCTGCCAGGAAGAGGCACATTGAGAATCCTTTTCTAAGCCTAGGACATGGATTGATTGATGTGTGAATAAAGCTTAGTTTATCCATGCGGGATTTTTGGTCTCTCCAACTAGGATTCTTCTGGTGAACATTTTCCTCTTGTTTAAACTGCAAAGTGCAATCAAGTTCCTTTTATTCTTGTATGCAACGTTCCTCCGTTGATGCTACATTCCTCAGATGTCTTTAGTTCCTGGCCATTACCTATGAGCTTGAAGGCACTTGCCACACAGCGTGGAGCCATTAGGAATGAACAGTTCTTCAGCGGCTATATCCCCCCGTTTGATTTCCTCAGCCTCTCGCCCTATGACCGCGCATCGTGTCGGCTGAGCTTAATCTGACAGGAAGCTAATAGACGCTCTAATTAGCATAATGTCCACCCATTAGGAGTGGTTAACCTTTGACTCGTCTCGCCGGCGGGGATAATAGGAGTAGCGGAAGGAGGCACACACACGCGTGAACTGCGAACTCGTGTTATTTACAAATTATTTCCACGCTTCGCAGATGGCAGCGGTTTCAGATGTGCGACATTTGACACGGGCGGATCTGCGGTTACCGCTCAGTCTCTAAGCTACGCTTTGTCTTTGAGCCACCGTTGACGACAGGAACACAGAGCGGTCAAGCCGCGTCCTTGCCGACCCACAGCGTCTAACCGGACCCGGCCGCTTTCCACCGACTTGAACTTTGCTCCGTTCAAACACACATGCGCGTCTTCGCCGCTGATCCTCCATGACGTCTCATTCCACCTCATATCCTCACACCCCTGCTTCTTTCTAATTGAGGCGGCAGCGAATACAATTATGGCGAGAATCATCCCGGACTGATGTGAGGACGGATTAACGGGATTAAGGAGATAATCTGTTGACCCTCTGGCCCCGGCGCAGTATGAGGCTGGGAAGGCAATTTGAAGCGGAGAGGAGAGGAGATAGTGGGGGCTTTAATGAGCGAGCTGACGAAAGCCTCTGACCACAGAGAGGCTCGCTTGGCGTGCCGCTGTGGGGATTACTTCCTGCGAGACGCCCCTCCGCAATCTCTCACCCCGCCGCCTGCACACCAGCTTCTGCTTCAAGGATGTTCAGCAACAGTTCCACGCACGTGATATTAAAGATCCCAGAGTTGATGAACAAAAAACGGAAGCAGCATACACGCCGCATTCAGAATTTACTTCTTTTGTTGGTGAATGTGTGAGAAATTTGCAATGTTAGGAAAAAAAATAAACTTTTTTTAATAACCAAGCAGAGCCTTTAATTTCGCTCAAAATGACAGGATATGACTTAGTGATGTCATCCTGCACCGAGTTGTAAACCAACAATTTTAGCAAAGCATTAGCAAACCCTTTCCTATCCAGCTAACGGGTAGCACCCTCAGCTACCGTTTGTGTCCACCAATGTGCATATAGACTTGGCTAGCTTTTGTTAGCTTAATTTTAATGTCCACCTACTACACTGTGGCTTGCTAGCTTGCTAAAATGCAATGCTATGTCTGTCTTTGTGCCTTTTTTTTCAGAGAACAATGTTATGAGAGTTACAAAATTAAAAATGCAGGCCGTGAATTCAAAAGCTAAAGACGCTGCGTAGAACTGAGGGAAACTGCGTAGCAGGGTTACAAAGTATCACCGCGAGACCCTCTTTTCACACGGTAACGTGCAAATATTAATCAGCGTGGATTGAGCCTTAAAACAGATAAATGGTATGCTATGTGTGGATTACAGGGAAATAAAAGTTGATATTGGCTAAGCTAGACTGTGGTTATAATAGTGTAATCACATAAACTGTGTAAACAATTGTGTTTTACAGCTCCTGGGTGACCAAGATTGTAAAAAACTGACTAATCGTTGTATTCAGAAGAGTCCCACACAGCTCTAGATAAAAAAAAAAAACTGAAGATTCTGTTCTCTGCAAGAATAGTGACTCATGGAGGCTCCAATCAGAGCAAAGCCATCCTTACTAGTAGCACACTTTGTTAACAGACATTAAGCCGGTTTACCTGTCGTCTTTTGTCCGTCTATTAAAGCAGCATAATTCAGATTTCGCTTTCCTTCGCGTGACCCATCCCGTGGCACCGCCCCCTTTTACTTTGACGACGGCTGTCGATCTGCGGCGCCGGCGGATCAATGAGCCGAGATTAAGAGTGATGTTTAACGGACGTTTGATGGGTTTAAGCTGCAAATCATCTCCCCTTTTGCTGTCCGACAGAAATGTCCGCTGACGTAATGGCGACAGGCTTTCCTTTGAAACCCGCAATTAATCATAAATTCCCGAAGACGTGCTAAATGACGAATACCAGAAACATTTCAGTGAAGGCGCCTGCGGCTGCACAACCTCCAAGCCTCGTGTTGTATGCACGACAAGGATTCCCCCGTCCGCTCGCCTCGTTGCGAAGTTGCTCCGCCGTGTTGTCATTGCGGCGAGGCAATCAAGGCTGTTGATTGCTTAGCCGCGGGGAACCTGTTGTGTCAAAGTCCGTGATTACAGAAAAACTGATATTTAGCGTTTCACACGACAATAAAAAGGTTGTAAATATTGATGTTTTCAAGGGTCTTGTCAAAGTGACTTTAAAGAACGAGCGTTTGCCTGCAGTTATGTAGTTGAGAAAATGTTGAATCTCAGCCCTGATAATTGTGCCAGTTCAGACTGCGGGTGCTGTTGTTTACGCCGCCGTTCCTCTTTGAGAATCCAAGGAGTCCAGCAGCGAGTTATGCAGTGGGTTACTTGCAAAACAGCCGAGCTTATTCAGAGCAGAATACCCAGACCTGGAGCTAAACCTGCAACGAGAGACGAAAGAGAAAACAGAGGTTGTTTCACCATCTCAAAATCATCTGAAAGAAAAGCCCGAGGCCCCGAACTCTTCAACAATGACTCCAGCTCCCGCGGAGCAATCGCGGGCTTTGAGGACGTTTTCTCTAAGATCCGTGTTTACCTCGGATGAAACCGAATCGTGCTCGATGCTCGAGACTGAGTGATAAATGCGTCGTCCTTGCACACGAGCAGGGGCTTCGGATATAATAGATTCGTACTCTCCGCCCTGTTGCGCGGCGTGTTTTTGTTGCAGAGCTTTGTCTTTAGGCGTCAGAAAATGAAGTCGACAATTGCGAGTGCGAGGCTTGAAAGGCCAGAATCAAGAAAAAAATAAAAAAGAATCAGAATCAGATTTCCACGCTGCTGCATTTTCAAAAACAAAATTTCAGCTCAGTTTTGAGTGGAGTGCAATTTTAAAAGATGCCATTTCGACTTGAAATTAAAGAGCACTTTGTTTCCGTTGCATGGCAACAGAGAAAGCCGTCGCCGGCTCTTCTCCTGAGCATCCGCTTGCAGCGTGCGGCGCCGGCGGATTGTCCAAATGCAATTAGCCGCGGGGATTCGTAATTGAATCGCACGCGCGGGACGCGGCTGAGGATAGGAAGTTTTTGAGAATTTAAGACATCAACAGGCGCTTGGCAGATTTGCGGCGCGGCCCCTGCAGAAAGACACACACAGGGCGTGAATTTGTTTCACAAAGACAGAGAGACAATGTGTGCGCTCGCCTGTGAGTTTTATTACCAGGGGCTTCAGTGATCCCTCTAAGCTGTCCACATTGTGTGCTGAGTCAGGAGGGCCGTCATGGGTTTTTTTTGTTTTTTTTTCAGTCACAGCCTGGAAGGAGCCACTCGTCTCCTCTCTCAGCCAAAGACGGCACCGACTCTCGCTGCCACTGTTTCCAAGGCTCCATTAAATGCGAGCCAATCAAAAGTGCCTGTTGGCTCGGAGCCCCTCGCTGCTTAGCACAAACACGCTCTCGGCCTTGCGTTCCGCGGCGCCGAAATTTCAATTTTCCACTTTGACACGGGCGAAACAGTGGACTGGTGCAAAAGCGCTAATTGCCTTAATGTTTATACGATTGCAAGATGTTGATTGGAAGCTGATGTGTTGTTGATTTGATGTCCAGAGGTCCTGTGAACATGTTTCATTATCTCATTTTATATGCATATTTGATGCATTCCTCGAGCCGGCCCGGCTGTTGTGAAGTTGGCCCACTTCTTTCACCTGCGATCATCTCATTACGCGGCAAATCGTAATATCGTTTAACCCTGCCTCCTTAAAAATTAATTTTTTTACCCAGTGTAATTATAAAACATTTATATTTAACAAGCCCAGACAACGCTCACTGTCGACAGATTTTCTTCGTCTGCCTCATCCACGGCGCAGTTCGTGGAGTCAAAGCACGTTTTATTCAAGTACCAGAGTAAAGAAGGTCACTGGTGAATCGACAACTTTATACAACTGGCCTCTTTAGTATAAAGTTAAAGCCTTAATGTTCAAGTCTGTTCATATAATGGCGGCGTAAAACCTTGAAGTAGAATATGTCATTTCATCTGCATATTTATAAAACTACAAACAAAATTCATACAATTCAAAATTCAAGCAAAAAACAAACAAAAGAAGAGTACACGCCCCCTAGTGCAGGATGAGTCATCAACATTTTTAAATCGTTTTCCAGGAAATTACTACAATACCACTTGCAAAACAACTTTCTTTCATAGATTTTTTTTAGTCGATTTAGAGCAGATGCTGTCAAATGGAACACTTTAAAACACTTAAACACGAAGCTTGATTTCGTTGGACCTTTAAAATAATAAGTACGCTTCATCGTCGCCTATTTTCTGTGATAGATTTGTATGAAATATGTCATTTCATCTGCATATCTACAAAATTGCAAACAAATTTCAGAAAAGCGTTTCATTGGAAGAAAAAAAAAGTACACGCCCCCAAGTGCAGCATGAGTCATCAACATTTTTACAAGGTTTTCCCAGGAAATTACTAAAATACCACTAAGAATACTTGCAAAATAGTAAATAGTTTTTTAGTAATTTTAAAGCAGATACTGTCATATGGAACACTTTCAAACACTTAAACACTAAACTTGTTTTTGTTGGACCTTTAAAATAATAAGAATACTTCATCATTGACTATTTTCTGGGATAGATCTGCATGTTTTACCGCCGTTAACATACTCTTATTGTGTTGTCCGGTTTGAACCCCCCTGCTGAGGATATGTATATGCCGATGAATACAAATAATTTTCTGAGTTTCTTGTTGTTGTTTTGCAAGCAGGTGAAATAACAGAAAAAGGTCACGGAGCTAGTTATCAAAGGGCAGCCGCGCAACTTAGGAAATTCAAACGCTTCCCGCACTTTGTTAATTAATGCATCAGTCCAGGCTCGGTAACGCAGCGCTGCTGAGGTTGACAGCGCGAGCGTGCTCTGACGGGGGTGACCATCTGGAAGCGCCTTCCAGGCTGACAGACTCTCAATTTGTCCGCGTCCGCATCACTTTAGACCGTTTACTATACACACAATGCTGCAAGCACGTGCAAGCTTTCCGAATCAACGCTCGTACTCTGAAAAACATACATAGCGCCACATTAATCATGATAATCCAGCCACACTTGTCTTGAATACAAAGCATATATTCTGAGAAGTTGCTGAGGTGAGCATCTTTTAATTCATTTATCCCACTGCTTTGGTTTCACTGAATGTGCAGTGTTTTCTTTGTAGCTGAGAGGGGAATGCACTTATACTACTGATGTGCATGACTGCTTTATTAGTTCCATAGGAGTGTGTGGCTCACTTACACCAGACGTTGTGAAGCATCCCGTGGCATGTTTTGACATGTGACACCCGCTCTCCCCTCACTTAAAGAGGAATTCATAAGTATTTTCTTTGGGGAGATGTGTTAATATATTTTGAAAGGCACAAAGAAAAGTGTGGCGGCGTCCCCTTTGTTCCCGTGACTACAGGCTCTACATGTATGTTAAATCCCAGAAGAAATACCATGATGTGAGTTTTTGATTTTGACTCAACTGGAATGCAAACACCTTCTCAGTTAAATATATCGTTTCGGTATGAGCGCTTGTAAGCGCAATGTTGCCTTTTGTGATTTTAATTCAGTCTAATTAAAGCGATCCATCAAGTTTTAAAGGGCCCATATTATGCTCATTTACGAGTTCGTAATTTTATGTAGGAGGTTTAAAAGAATATGTTTGCATTATTTAACGCTCAAAAGATGCATTGTTTCTTTAATACTGTGCATTTTTGCCGCACCTCTTTGCTCCTCTGTCTGAAATGCTCCGTTTTAGCTCCTGTCTCTTTAAGACACCCATCCTGATACGCCCGGTCTGCTCTTATTGGTCAGCTGGCCCACTGTGGTGTTTTCCTTTAACTGTTTAGTTGTTGTGTCACTGACCCTTTGTGCTGTGGGTTTTTCAGACCTTTTACATGTTTACACGTCTGTCATATGGAAACGAGTATAGAACTATAGTAGCTAAAAAAAAACGCAGCAAAGCGCATTGTTTGAATCATAAAAATGTAAATACACCTCTTTTGCAAGTAAAATATAAGAAGATGTCATAAGAAAAAGACACTTAAAGTATCCAAAGTAGGGCTGTCAAAAGATTAAAATCTTTAATCGCGATTAATCGCATGATTTCTATCGTGATTAATAGTGCACGATTAATACTTTTATACTTATTCAAAACAATGACTAACACTGCGCAGAATATTGGAAGCTAAACTTCATTAGGTCCATTGCTGCCCTTTAGTTTCTGCTTGCTTTCTTTATCTTTAGCTTTTGACATATTTTGCAGTTGTGAGTACTTACTATCTTACTATCTTACTTATCCACCAGAGGGCATTACTGCCCTCTGGTGGATAAAACCATTTACTGCGACTGCACTTCAGATTCTGCTTGCTTTCCACAGCGTTACTGCAGCTTTGATCACTTCCAGATTTCACAAACTACAGTTTAGTTTAGCTCCGAAATAGAAAAATCGGAATCTAAGATTTATCCCGGCAGCGATAAACTCGGTGAAGCAGAAGCGGGTGTAAAATTCACAGTGGAAGTAAGTGCTTGAGTAAATGCGCTGTGATATTTGTGGAGGTTACAGTACGTAGAGAGACACCACAGAGCACAAGCGCTAATTTGCTCCGAGCTAATGTGACGAAAACAAGGGAAGACCTCGGATCCCGCTGCGTCGACACCAAACAATACCTCAAGCCACAAACATCTGGAAAACAAACAAACCACGACATGTTATCTCATTCTTCCAGCTGAAGCCTGTTCTCAAGCCAACTTTAAGCGACACACGCGCCCTCGTCGCTCACACGACGGGGGGGGGGGGGGGTAGTTAGTTAGTTAACCCCGGACAAAGACGCCAACAATGATTCATCTGTGCGTCCATCTCCAGAAAAGGAAGGGCAGCTCTTCAATGACGCCATTTAACTTGGTTGCTGCGGCAACCGGGGCTCGAGAGCCGCGGCGACGGAGCGATCGCTGACATTCTGACTTTAAGGCAGGCCACAAGTTCTTCCACAAAAACACTTAGCCCCCCCCGACACACTCCCCCCCCCCCAACTCCCTCCCCAACACAAAAGAAGCTGCATTATGCAATACTTTGCAACAGTGAAGTGGCGGATCTGCAACAGTGGCGCGTTTGCTGTGAAATGGACCATGTCTTTGAAATACAGTTGGACATACCCTGACAGCAGTTATTATGTTATTGTACATTTAAAGCAAGTGGAAAATGTGCCTTATTAAAGCTATGTAATTACATTTTCTTTGCTTCATGTGCACTTACCACTTGTGCACTTGACAGACTAGCATTAATGCCATTTACCGTGACTGGGTTGGCGTGAATATTGCAGTACTCAGACGCGTAAAGACAGTATTTTCTTCCCACAACATTCGTTTTTCGAAAATGAAAATACATAAAAACCAGACACTGAACCTCGAACGGGGAGTTATTCCTTCAACTTGTCTGCATATTTTTGGCTGTAAAGGAACGAGGAGCCACAAAGACGCGTTTCCGGATTCAAACCTCCGTAGACAAAAACTCATGCAATTCATTCTGCTTCCTAACGATCGCAACTTTTATCAAGGGAGAAGCTAAAAGAATATCAAATAGTCGCGGCCTGTGAGTAATTACACCGCTTTTTAAACGACCTACATCCAGCTAAATCGGATCTACAGCTGCAGCGTTTTTGGGTTAAAATACTCTCCAGCCGAGCCCCGCTTGGAAACGTTTCTTACTCTTCATTTTCCCATCATCCCAGTTTCGGCTTTTGACACAAATTGCACCGCGACCAAATCCCGAGAGCCGACAACTAACCTCTGGACGGCTGTTAGGCAGGCCGAGGCTTTTCCTTATCCGCCACAGTTACCTTCATTGCGTCAGTCTGTCAGGCAGCTGTGGGGGAATTGCAGCCGTGGAGGCCTTTTGACACATGTCTGTTAGGAGCTCGACGGTTTGGGTCATGTCGTGTACCGGAAAATAAGTTGTTGTTATCTTGAAATGAAACCCAGAAAGGCCACCGTGGGTTGAGGTCCGTGCAGCAATGAAACGTGACGATACCTCAGGACATCGGTAAACTATTTCAACAGTACTTTGAAGGCTGCTCAGAGTTTTCCCACTTAGACCAAACTGTAGAGAGCATCACTTGTCGGCATACGCTAAAATAAGACAGCACATCTCTCTCTCTGTCTCTCTCTCTCGCTCCTTTCTTGAAGGCTCCATAAGTTTCTGTTTCCAGTTCTGTTTTGCACCTTTTGTCACTTTTTAATTCAGCAGCTCATTTGCTCCTGACGGGGACGCCTACACGTCTGAGATCTTGGATTTGACTGCATGAGAAGTGATAATCAGCTGTCTGCGCCAATCCAAGTATGCTTTTAGCCAGGACTGGTGAAGTCGCTGCACAAAGGCCCCGTGTTCAGTTTTATTTTGCTTGTCTGATCTTACAACATCTTTTTTTTTTTGCTTATAAATTAAGTGCACCAGTAAATCTTGACGCCCACCTGATGAATGCAAGCTCTTCATTTATTCCTCTTGTAGCTCCATTTTTGGTCTCCACCAGCAGATGCGCGTATCTGCGTGTTAAAAAAAATACTTAAAAATTTTCTTTCTAAATTAGTGAGTCTGAACCAAGCTGATTTGTCTGTCTTCTGTCAGATGGTGGGAACTAGAGCTGGGCGATATGGACTAAAAAAAATATATCCCGATAATTTCTGCCATTTATCATAGTAACGATAAAAATGACGATAAACAAACGGCATTTTAGCCTAATCCTTTTGGATGAAGTCGACGCTGCTTCTTGCGCATTTTCTTCATATTCTGGTTTGAGCTGTGTTTTAGTGGCGTTACTGTCCTTTCTATGCACGATTTGTTTGCAAACTTTGCATGTTGTAAATTGCTGCTCTGCATCAGACTTTTAAAACTAAACCAGTTGAACACAACGTAGGTGGAGCCTCGTCTAGGAACGAGCTCCTCGCTGCCGACGTAACCTGCTGCGCCTTTCGGCATTGTCAGTTTGTCAATATTCCACACGTGTTGGGCTGTGAACGTGTCGCACTCAGTGGAAATGTATCGTTTTTATCGCGGGATGACATATTCTTACCGCGGGGAATGTTTTTGATGATATATCGTAAACGCTAAATTTTTGCACATCCCTAGTGGGTCTCCAACATATCTTCTTTTAGCTCCAGTTTTGGTCTCCGCCAGTGAATGCATTCATCTGTCTCTTTAAAATGAATAGAAACTCCACTTTTTCTTTCTAAATGGGAAAGTCCGATCCAAGTCGCTTTGTCTGCCTTCTGTTTGATGGTTGGAACAGATATAATCTCCATAATATCCTCTTCTTGTAGCTCCATTTTTGGTCTCCACCAGGAGGATGAGCTTATCTATCTACTTAAAAATAATAAAATAACTCCGCTTCTTCTATCCAAACGAGAGCGTCCGAACCGTCATTTACTTTTCTTTTAGCTCCATTTTTGGTCTCCACCGGCGCAAAACTCCACTTTTTTCCCCCCTTTCCAAATGACTGACTCCTACCAAGTTGCTTCGCCTAGCTTATGCTTGATGGCTAACAGGTAACGGCTACTTGTTAGCCATTAGCAACAGAAAAGACTGAACAGACGTGAAAACTCTTTGTGGAGGTGCGTGGAGCTCGAATGGGAGATAATGATGTGTGGATTTGTCATTATCATATTCTGCGTGATGGAGCAACTATAAAAAAATGTAGAAATGAACGAAACAGATGCTTTAACTCACACTTATGTCAGTTTTCGTTAAAGATGCCGATTTCAGTGACACATTGGGAGATTTTTTCACAAGCGGCCTCCCCTTCTTCTTTATGCAGGGCGAAGAATTTTGTGCATCTGACTTGGAACATTCCTGCGAAGGTTTCGGAGTCAGCTGGCTCCGGGAGTTTCTGCATAATTCATGGGAGACTTCTGATTTCTTTCTTATTTTGCATGTTTGCCTGGATTTTGGAAATCAATATTTGCTGCTGCCGCTAAATAGGATTGTAGGTGGTGGATTCCAGGTGCCTGGAACTAGACGGGGGTCCACACATATTAGAGACGGCTTAGGTGGCTCCTGCTTAAATATGTGCAGACCTCCGTTTCAAATTGCTCGATAAAGTCGCGCAAAACATAAACATGTTTCTTCTTCCACCAGCAGCAGCTTCCAGCAGTGAGGGCTGGAGACAAGTGATGCTGGTGGGGATGTGGATGGGTTGGGGGGGGTGGGGGGGGTTACTCGGCGCAGAGCAAGCGCGGTGAACGAGCGAGCGAGGGAGCGGGAGCGCGCATATAGGAAGGAAGGGAAGGAAGGAGCTGAAGCAGATCAGTCGCCAGCGGAGCTCAGGACGGCGGATGAGCGGAGCCGAGCGCGTGTGTCGCCCTTGTCGTTTTTGTTTTGCAGCAGCCGAAAGCAGCGTCCGGCGGCGCGAGAACCTGCCCGAGAAATGATGCTCCAACTCGTCCATCTCCTCGGGGTGCTCGTCTGCGGCAGCCAAGGTGAGGGGGGTGCCGTGCGTGGGCGCGTGGAGACCTCGGGCTTGGTGACTTTGTGGACAAGTTGAGTGTATTTGCCATCTTGATCTGCAGCAGGCAGAGAGAGGGGGAGAGAGAGGGAGATAGAGGGAGAGAGAGCTGCTGGGGGAGAGAGAGGTAGAGTGAGAGAGAGAGAAAGAGAGAGAGAGAGAGGGGTGGATTGTTTAACTGGACGTTGTTTTGTAGTTGGGGCACGTCTTGCAGGGTCCAGAATGCTTTCTTACTGAAAAGGGGGATTATGATGGGGTCCTTTTTTTAGGGGTGGGCAAGCTGGTGAGATCCCCACTCTCTGCACTCCGGATACAAACTGTTATCTCCATCAGATAACCCGTCTTTGGTCTTTATTTTATGCATTTTTTCATCTTTTATTTTTCTATGATTCGCCTTTGTGGGGCTGTTGTGGTGATGCCTTTCCCAAAGCGCGCCGTCCTTCTCTTTAATCCGGCGTCTCTTAACTTAAACCGGAATCATACATGAAGACAGCCTGACTCATGTTTGTGTAGACCGCCGCCTTTAACCCCCCCCCACCTCCCCAGAACTCATCCAGTCCACTCCGTCTCGCAGTGCAGAAACATATAGAGTAGATTTAAGATCGCACGGCGGAGCGTCTGCGCCTTGTGCGTAACGCCGCGCATGATAATGGGGGAGATTCGCTACGCGGCGCGGGGCGGCGCGGCGCGGCGCACGGGAGGACGCCTCGGAAAGTTTGGGAGCTTGCGCCGGATTTGTGACACAGCGGCGGAGTGGCACTTGTCGGTTTAATTGGGATTCGCCTCTGATTGTGCGTGCGTGCCCGGCCGGCTGCATGTCGCGTGCAAAGTGTGTGCGTGCGTGCGTGCGGCTGCGGAATGGAACCCGAGACGCAGGATAGATGAATAAGCGCGGATTTCGAGCGCATTTCTTGAAATGCAGAAGCGCCCGTTTGCACCGAGAGCTCCTGAAACGAGGTGCTTCACCAAAAAAAAACACCACTGCACCGAGCCTCCTTCCAGGATGCTAATTATCTCCCTGTCGCGCATCCTCCGCTAGTTACAGGAAAGGTCTCCAGACTAAGTAGCAAACAGAAGGAGTTGTAGATGGGTATTTCTTTCTTTATTTATTCATGCGTTTGCAGCGTGGCCACACTGGCTTCCTGGCGCACAACGGCAGGTGGGGGTAGAGCGCTGCAAAGTGGTGCCAAGAGTGAAGCCACTGGTCGCTAAAGCGTGTTGCATGCATGCAGGCACTGCTTTCCTGAAGTCCTTCCGCCTCTCAAAGTGGGATTTAAAGGAGGATTTAAAGGTTCCCCGACACCTCTTGGCTAGAAAATGTCTCCGCATGCTGCACAGCTGCATGAATTTTAATAGCGTCCGTGCACTGTTTGGCCTCGGCTGTGTCAGTCGGGGGGGGGGGTTTGTTGCACTTTTGGTGGTTTGTGGCGCCAAAGCACGAGTTAGGCGCTCCAGAACCACTGAGTTTGTTATAAATGGCAGCTCGGATCGCCGCCATGTTTAGCCAACAGGCGCTGATGTTATGATGCCGTTACCACGTTTAATCCTGCTCGGGTCAAACAAAAGGAGGGTATGGTTAGCAGCTGGAATATTCATTCCCTTTGTTGCGGTTGTGTTACATCACCCCACCAATCCGCTCTTATCATGTTTTTATGCGTGATAAAGTTCGACCTGTGCACAGGACCTGCTCTAGTGGACGGGGCAGGCTTTATTCCTAGAACTACTTGCAGAAAGACGCCCCGGTTGCTGCTCCACCATCTCAGCTCTATCCTCTCCGGCTCCTGAAGGAAAACATTTGCTTAGAAGTCCCCCCGCTCGTCGCCTTCCCCTGCCCCTGCGCCTCACATCCATCGAAAAGGTTTATGCACTTGGCTTTCGCTTAGCACAATGAATTATATGCTTGCTTGGGCCCGCTTGGGACTCGCCGGTGTGATGTTAAGTGGCGTAATTAAGACATTTCGCCGTATCTCCTGAGGGGGGAGAAGTGTCACTGGCTCTGGGGTTGAAAAAGATTTATGCCCCTGCGCTTGAGCGTCTCTGGTTGCACCCCGAGCCGAGTCTTAAGCGCGGCTTAGGTTTGAGGAGGGCGAACATCACATGTGCTTGTTTTCTTAAGACTCCCACCGCTTGTCTTCAGGTTGAACTGCTCTAAATATCGACGTTTTGATCTGGTAACTGCTGCACACGGTCCTCAACAGCATGCAACCGCCGGTCACAAATTCCCATTAAAGGCATGCAAAGCTGTCCACAAAAGAAATGGCCTGTGTCTTTTCTTCTTTCTTTTTTTTTTTTTTCCCTGTGAGGTGAAATTGATTGCATTATTTGATTAATAGACTGGGACGGGGAGCGCGCGCACAGAGGGCCGGCGTGTATGTATGAAAATGGAATCGCCCCCTCGAGGCAACCGCGTATGAGAAATCAATTTAAGGAACGACCGGAGTCAGCAGGGCCCTGAATTGTACAAAGGGCAATCTCGGTGTTATGGATATGCTATTTATTTGCCCGCGAGCTTTTGATTTCTCGTGTTTGCCCTTTTGGCGCCCGGTCTGACGAGCTCGGGCCTCAGCTTTGAATTTGCACGTCGCACGGGAGACGGGACGAGGGTGTTGGGGACCATCGTTGTCCGCCAAGCTGCTGAAAATGAGAGTGTCAGAAATAAAGCAGGAAGGAAATGAGCAGTCGTTTTATTTTAGGTGCTGCTTTGGCATATTTTTCCGACTCCTACTTGTTCGAGTCTGTTCCCAAAATATCAAAGTAGGCTCTGGTTTCAGCCCGAACGTCTGGTTTTAGCACCTTGTTAGTTCCTGTTGAATAACCTTATCATCTATACAAACCCACAGATACATTAGTGGCCCAGGGGCCCACTTCGAGACTCAAAACAACCGTCAGACACCAAAAAAATTCACAAAGAGACAAAAAGTGACTGCTAAAAGACACAAAAGTACCAAAGGCATTCGAAATGGCCAGAAATAGACAGATTTTGTCCGAAAACCTCAAAATTTGTTGGATATAGCTACCAAAAGACACAAAATTGGCATCAGCAGACCAAAATATTAAGGAGGAGACTTTAAACGGTCACCAAAAGACACTAAAGTACCAAAATGACTCAAAAGAGATGCAAAATAGTCACAAAGAGACAAAAACAACCTCAAAGTGACTTGAAACAACTGTCAAGGCATAGAAAATCACCATCAGGAGACGAAGGATATGTACAAAAGTACAAATCAACCTCTCAGATGGACAGACAAAACCCAAAATGACCATAAAGAGACAAAAACAATCTCAAAGAGGCTTGAAACAGCCACCAAGAGGCACAAAAGTACCAAAACGACTCCAAAGAGACCTGGAAAGCGCCACCATGAGACAAAATCTCCATCAGGAGACCCCACAAATGGTTACAAAGCAATGTAACCAACCTCAAGGAGGTTTAAGATGACCACAAAAAGACATATTTTGACCGCAAAGAGACAAAAACAACCGCAAAATGACTTAAAATATGAACAATGGACAAACACAAACCTCACCAATGGACACAGAAGTACCAAAGTGACTCCAGAGTGACTAAGGGGACTGGAAAGTGCCACCAAAAGACACAAAAATCACCAAACATATGCACAAAGCAACGTGAACAACCTCAAGGAGGTTCAAGATGACCACAAAGAGACAAAAACAACCGCAAAGAGACTTGGAAATAGCTACCAAGAGGCAAAAAAATGCTACTAGGGGACTTAAAATATTAACAATGGACGAAAACAACCTCACCAATGGACCCAAAAGTACCAAAATGACTCCAGAGACATTTAGAATGGCCACAAAGACAAAAGAGCAAGCTCAAATGGAGTTTAATAACCACATCATAGATAAAGTTTAGGCAGCAGCCTTGAAGAAGTGGACTGCCTTGCTCATGGGTAGCTTTCAGGATCCTTGCGCACAAGCTGTACCGCTCCCGGAGCTCGGCTAACACGATTAGCATCAAGGATTAAGAGCCCTGCAAATATATTCACGCTCATGAGAAGACTGATTGTCTTGTTCTGACACATCTTGGATATTTTATTTTTATTTTTTTTGGGTTTCTCGAGAAGCAGCAGAGGTGCCGGGGGGCGGAGAGAGCGATTGCGGTTCCAGCTGCAAGCTCCAGTAGGTGAACATTTGGCGTGTTTTGAAAAAAGTTATTTGCGAGCACAAACGGCAGCGAAGCTCGGCGATGGCCTCTGCCAGCTCCAGCCCGTTTCGCTCAAATTAACCATTATTATCATGGAAGTGACTAATGTTCTCCTCGGGGAGCCTCCACCCAACCAGAAGCCAAGAAAGCGCTGATACGCCGAGCAGTCGGGGGGCCGCATTCAGGAGGCGTTTTGGCGCTGCTCATTTCGCTCTGTATCCCCAATCCCAGAAAGAGAAAGAGAATCAGGCGTGATGGAGTGAGCAACGGCAAGATTTATATAGAAGGAGGAAGAGATTATGTTTAAAAATTCATTCAGTTCAAGTGAATCTGATTGCATCTGGTTAAATTGCATTGCCTGAGATCGAATCAAACTCTATGGAGTCGCACTGTGCCAAAATTAATAAAATGTAATTGAATCCTGTCGAGGTGGAATCAAATTAGGCTGGAGTGATGCGATTGGAGGAGGCAGCTGCTGCATGTTGCCGCGGCGCTCCTGTGGGCTTGTCTACGGTTTTACATCCGCTTGGTGCTCGCCAAGCAGGAGACCCTTTGGCTCCTGCGTTTGCGCGCCCTGCCAGTCTAAATGCCAGTCTAACTAGCAGGCTAATGGGCAGAGCCAGGATGCCAGGGTGACAACAGAATCAGTGGGCGCACTGGCCGACTGACAGATGGACGGAGGAGAGCGGCTGCATCGGTCTTCATCTCCCTCTCCTGTTGCCCGCTACGTTTCGCGCGGCCCCGCACTGGGACGCAGGCGCTGCCGGTCCGGGGCTTCCTTTTGGGTTAGGGGAACCGGCGGGCATTATTAAATGAGAAACAGAGGGCTCAGACAAATGGCAGAGGAGCTTGAGGAGCACTTCAGTTTGTGCTGTGCTTTTTGAGTGACCCACTTAAACTGTATTAATAACTACACTGAAGCCTTGGGGTCTGTTTCGCGCCCGTTTGACGTAAATCACATGTGAAATCTAAATTGCGGGAGAATTATTATTTTTTTTTTATGACATAATTCATGAACTTTCAAAATTAAACCAGACTTCGAGTTTCTTTCATAGACAGTGTAAAGATGGGAAGCGGATCAGCTCCTCTAAAGTGAAGCCAAAGCAAGTAGAGCTCCCCCTGGTGGCTGGCTGCAGTATAGGTGATAAGCTCCGCCCCTCCATCCAAACTAAAACAATAGTACACATCAAATAAATTCTTTTTCAAGCATCTTTTCTATCATTTTAGGTAGTTAATATAAAGCATGTTCAATTGTAAATTTTTTTGGATAGCTTTTATTTTAGGATGTGATGTCATCATGGGGATGTGACATAATGGCGTCGTTTTGCGGCTCTGCGTGTCTCCAATCTACGATCGTACTGCGCAGACGGACTCTGGCTCCAAAGTTGCAAGGTGGCGCCACCTCTATCCCTAGGAAAGTAGCGTCAGTTTGGCCATTGCAAGGAAGTGGTGATGCATCGTCCATATTTATATACAGTCTATGCTTTCTCCTCCTGGAGAGACTGCAGGGATGCATTGATCTGTTATTGTTGGGGTCTGTAGTCACCTAATCAATACATATTGCAATTTGTCTTAGCTCAGATACCTTTTTTAAAAGTTGATATTGACGCATGCACGAGGGTGAGAGGGTTCAAAGACGTTAGCGGGAGTCTCAAATTAACTCCGATGCGCGCTCGAACTGGAAACTTTGCGCGCGTGATATCGATTTCCCAGCGACGCGATTTGATTAGCGCCGACAAGATTTATGTGCGAGTCGGCTAAATAACACAGACAACCGTGAAAGATGTTAAGCACAGTGTCTCCTTGTGTTCCGACATGAAAAATGAGTTAATTATGCGGTTTTAGAGGTTGCCCGAGCTCCTGGAAATTGCCGTTGCTTTATCTTCTTGACATAGTTTTCCAATTTGTTTACTTATTTAAATGTATTCATTCTCAGGTGAAAGCAGTGGCAGGATGTTGCTCCCGAGGTCTGGCAGTGAAAAGGAAAAAAATGAGTATCGGGTTAAAATATTAAAACACAGGCAGTGTGTTTATGAAAAGCTTATTTTATTACATTAGGCGTTACAGGCACATTGCAGTATGTTCAACATGTTTAAGACACATAAAGCTTACTATTAAAGCTTTGTCTTGTAGAACAAGTTGTTGAAACAGTGTATTTCCTCAAACGGGAAACACAACACTTGACATCTGTTGCTTTCGGTGCACCCTGATGACTAAGGTACAGCTCAGGTCAAAGACATACTGTGCCAGAAACAGCTTCTCAACAGCACTTGCTTGGGTCACCAGCGCTGCGACCGCTGAGCGCACACAAGGACTTATTCTTTGCACGTCAAATTCCAATTGCTGTAAAAAGTTTTAAGCCCTGTGCGGCCTTTTAGGATTGAAGCGAAAGGGAGACAAGAACTTCACAGAAATTGGATGACGGAAATAAGAGGCGATGTGGTGACGGGTTGCCGGCACAATACCAGATGAAGTTTGGACTCGGGGACGGGTGACACATTAACGGATAGCTCAATGTGCTAAGGCGCAGGTAGAACCGTAATGAAGAGGAGCCGCGTACCGTCAGGGGAAGAACAATGTTTTTCAACTTGGCCGGATGCGGGCCCAGCGTCGATTGAGCATTAGTTAGTCTGAGCCCGCCGAGGCTCCCGAATGTCTGTGCGGTCCATCACGGTGATTGAGAGAGGGACTAATGCTAATTGTAGCTGGGCTGGCTAGCGGACGCTAATGAAAAAGTGGTGTGGGCTTTTGGACGCACCTATCAATGTGATGAGACAGGCCAGGGAGTGGCTTCTGCTACTGTAAGCTGCCTTGTGCGTGAGCTTGTGGAAAACCTTGGATTCGGAAGCTTTACTGAATACTAAGACCTGAACCAAGTCCTGGACATGGTGTTATTATTATTGGACGTGGAACTGGAACTCTCAGCTGGACGGCGTTTGCACAGTTGTCACATAGTTTCAGCATAATTGTTTAGTTTAAAAGTTCATTGTTTACCCTTGAAACCGACACAAGGTCCATTTTAGGAACTTCAAGACGTATCTGGAACAGACTGAAAAGTCTAAAAATGGCAAATTAATGTCTGATCCCTTTAAGTTATTCCTTGTCCATGTAGTTCATGTTGTAAATGGCAGCGTTGCCGAGTATTGACTGGCCTAACCCTAGCCCTGACCCTAGCCCTAGCCCTGACCCTAGCCCTTACCCTAGCCCTAGCCCTAGCCCTGACCCTAGCCCTAGCCCTAGCCCTAGCCCTATCCCTAGCCCTTACCCTAGCCCTTATCCTAGCCCTTACCCTAGCCCTTACCCTAGCCCTGACCCTAGCCCTGACCCTAGCCCTGACCCTAGCCCTGACCCTAGCCCTAGCCCTGACCCCTGCCCTAGCCCTGACCCCTGCCCTAGCCCCTATGCAGACGAAGGTTTACGGAACCTCGTCCAATATCTGAGTAACGTCTTAGAAATTGTGTTATTTTTTATATTAAACTGAAACTCCTCTCCAGATGGAGTTTGCCTAGTGGTCATTGGTTTTTGCCTCAAGTTTGGAATAATTATTCACCATAGAAACCGATTCTGGAGCTTAAAGATGTATTTAATGCAGACTGAAAGCTTCTGAAAATGGCATTGATGTCTGACCTTGTTTATTTACATGCTGTCCTTATAGTTCCTGCTGCAAACCTCAGTGTTGCCGATTACTGAAGAGGTTTTTGTATGTATACATGCTTGGACTCAGAAACGGTATTATCTTGGATGTGGAGCTGAAACTGTTCACCCGCTGGCCCAGTTGTCACATATCCTTAGATGTTCTTATCATTGTGTTTACCTAAGAGTTTAAGTTCACCCTTGAAACTGATGCATGGCCCATTTAGCAGCTGCTCTGTAGCCTGAAGACGCATCTGGAGCAGGCTGAAAGCTCTAAGGCGAACGGTTTCCGACACATCTGATGGAACAAACTAAGACTTTTGCATTTGTGTTTCTCAAAGTAATGGTGTCATTTTGAATTCTTAACCGAAATTCCTGTTTCTCATTGGCGTTTAGACAATAATTTAGAGTGAAAGTCCATTGTTCAACTCCGAAACCAACACAAAGCCTGTTTAGTAGCTATTTGGGAGATTTCCATTTTCTCCAAGTGTGTTTTAAAATGCTTCCCGAACGCCTCTATCGCCAAATGGTCCTTCACCTTTGAGGATGACATATGGTTGTTGCATCTTACGTAATCAAAGCGACTGTAACTTACTTAGGAGAAGTGTCTCCACATCGTAATTCTCATCAGGACCAAACTTGTGCAAAGCTTACTTAATAAGATATAAGAACACCTGAACCAGGCCGCCATTATGTTCTCTCTCCTCTGCCGGCCTTACGATGTGAGTTTCCCCGCGGGCTTTGAGTGCTAAGTGATCTCCTCCTGTATTGTGCTGTATTATATCTATCGCACTTCCCTTGTATCCATTCATCCGTCCATCCATTCAGACAGTGGGCTCTTGGCTCGCCGTTCTCGCTGGTTAATTAAGCCAAATTGTGATTGATGGAGTCTCCAGTGAATAGCGTGCGGTGCCGCCGCTGACCCCCGCCCGAGGAGATCAGCCCGGCTGCCAATCACACCTTCACAATACCTAATGGCTTTGTAAGCAGCAGATAAGATAGGCTTTGTACTGTCGAGGCCTTGTTCTGCTTTAACCCTCCCTCTCCGCCTCCCCCCTCACTACTCCCTCTGGTACCTCCCAGTTGTCCTTGCGGGGTTGCTCCTGCTAGGAAACGACGCCGGGCCAAACTTGAAAAGCGATCGCTCTCCTCAGATTTCTTGCCTGGTGGCCGACATGCTTGTTTATGGGAGGCAGTTCTTGATGATGGAGCAGATGAGAGAGAGCGAGGAGGAGGAGGTGGAGGAGGGACACTTGAGATGTGGCCGTTGCACCTCGCGGCGAGGCCGAACAGCCTCCTCTCTCCCGATTGCATCTCCATCCCGGGCGATCTTCAAACGGAATCTCCTAATGCGTCGTGGGCCCGCTTCTTTTCCTTTCTATCCCGTCTTGTTCCACTCTTTCGCGTTCTTCTCCCTTTCATTTCTCCCCTCTTTTCATGCACTCGCTCTGTTTCGCGGTCCTCCCACACGAGTCTCATCACCAGCGCCTGTAGGGGGAAGATATCCTACCCCCCCCCCTTACGTGGGAAGCTTTTCAAGCAGCATCCATGCTTAATGTTATTTGCTCTGGAAAGCTAATGATGTTTTTGTTCTATTCCTCAATATAGTTATTAAGACCTATGGATTTAACGTTACGAGACTTTCCTCTGAACAACAGAGGTCAGGAAACTTTCAAGTGTAGCCTCGCCAATGTTCCGTCAAGCGCACTATCGTCTCCCAAAGTCCTAATGATCACCTCGCAGGTGCTCGTCGGGCGCGCGAGGCAAACTGTAGGCGTGTTTTTAATTACTCTGTTTATCTGCTCAGCATCTCCTCGCTCCTCGTTGGCCTACTCCCGATGTGGGCGCTCTGGGATTGTTGTCTCCACGCCCACCACCCGAAGAGCTCCCAAGGACGTGCGCCTCCTTGGGAATACACAAAAGATTTCTCAGTAATTAAAGAAGCCGTCTTATCTTTACTTAGATCGGTGTTTACCGACGGTGCCGGCTCTCTAGGTGAAACAACTTTCCTCCTTCTTTGTCTTTGAAATCGGTTCGCCCCACATGAGGAGCCCTGCTATGGATATTTTTGGATAGACTTCAGCGCCCTGCCTTCTCATTTTCTTTTTCTGTCTTTTCTTGCACAACCTTACCGGTCCCGGTCCTTCCCTGCGCCAGTCGTCGACCCGGCACACGAGCGCCGTTTTCCATCATTTGCGCTCGTTGAAAGGCAGGAGATAAGCGGCAGAGATTAGCAGGAAGGGCGCCAGCATTGGCCGTCCTTTCATGTGGTCGCCGCTTCAGGGCGCGAGTCTTAAGAGAGCCTTGTGATCTCGCGCATGCCTCTCGGAGCCAGGTTGTTGCAGAGTCAGATCCTCAAAACACAATCCAGGGAGAGACCTGTGCAATTTAGAGCTCGTGATAACGTTGGTTCTTTTAATTCAGACGCTTTACAGTAAAGCTGCCGGCTCATTCGGTTTTGGAAACCGGTCCAAACACATGAAATGTTACAGCTGCTATCCTGTTGTCCCTGTAGTGGTCATACTTCAACGGGACTTTCGGGACTTTGCGACAGAACCAGATTAGATTTCTCAGAGCATGCCGTGCTGCAGGAACAGAGTGTATTCCACCTAGCGAGAGCCCGTGTATTTCTCCGAGAGCCGAGATTACTTTTATTTCACGCTGCTTTTCATCCATCCTGTAAAGTCTGGAGTGGGCGACCAGAGAAATGATAGATCGTCTCGGCGCTTGAGGCCTCGGCCGCGGCCGCGCGGGAACATTGCGGCGCGGCTCCCCCGGTCAATAAGCAACGAGGAGCTTTCGCCGGGAGCTGCCGCGCGGGACGTGGCGGCTCCCTCCCCGAGGAGGCGGCCCGAGCCACAAATTAATAGAGCGCTCCCACATGATCGGGGGGGGTTTCATTTGGAACCGTCACGCTACATAAAGCCTCACAGAAATGAGGAGTTCACCGAGGTCCACCTCCACTTCCCCCAGAGTCCCCAAATAACCTGTGTGATTGTAACACTTCTTTCCCCACCCACGAGCTTCCACCTTTTCCCTCCTAAAAGCTCAACACAACAGTATTGTCGTACACGCTTTCATAAAGTCCCTGTGCGCCACAGTTCGTGATATTTTCTAAAAGGTTTCCCCCCAAAAATTAAGAATGCTGTCGAACTTAAATCCCTCACCCTCGTTCGTTCATTTGAAAGCGGCGTGAAATTCTTAGTGACAAACGTGGAAGAGCGGTGCGCCGCCCCGAGGCCCTCTCCGCTCTTATCATTATCTTTGCAACGCCCGAGATTAGACACAGCAACCAACTCTCTCGCAGCGGCGCGCCTCAGGGCGAGGATTAACACAATGACTAATCACTCAACTCACTGGACACAAAACATCCAGCGCCGATTCATAGTTTGTCACAAAGTCTGCTTAATTAAAAACTGGCGTCGCTCGTGGCACAGCGCGGTATACAAATATATATATATAGACGGAGAATAACCCAATCGTCTTTGTTTCTGTTAAACAATTTGCACAATAGTGGTTTTAGGAAATATTCAAATGAGAGCCTTTGAGCATATTTTATTTATTTTCCCTGTCTCACAGTGTCTGGAGAAAAGATTTAGAAGATGTGTAATCGTTAATCTGAACTCATGGTTCAAATCAGTACATGTTCATTAATAAGTAAACTATTGGTATTTTTTTTTTTAGCTGCTCCAGCACTATTGATTTGTTTTCAATAAAAGTGGATGCAGGCATTGATGGCCTGAAGCTTAAATAGCAAAATGTAACATTTTGATTTAATGCCCCGGCTCTTCTTCTAGCATCAGCAAACTTTTAATTTGACCAATACTTTGTTTACGACCAAATGCCAGCAAAATGAATAACATTATCGTCAGCCTTGGCTGTACTCTGTCTTAAAGGCCCCATGAAATCAAATTTATGAATATGTTTTGTGCTTTACGATAGGACAGTATCTACCCCAACAATTGACAAAAAAAAAAGAAACATATAAGTGTTGATCGTATATGAGTTTCGCATCTCCTTGAAAACGATCTAAAAATATTGATGAGTCATCGTGCACTTGGGGGGCGTGCATAGTTTTATTTTTATACAATGAAAATTCTTCTAGCATCATATTTCGTCTCACTCTGATTGGTCAGTTCGGTCCTTGCTTTTTGCTACCGAAGGTCAACTTCCTAAACTTCCTGTTTTTCTAGGAAGTGTATGAATGTTTTGAATTAGCAATTAGCAAACGTTAGCATGCTAGTAAAGCAAACCATGATGGTAAACATACCGGCAGCTAATTTTATATGTATTGCCAATGGTGTGTTAGATGGTATGACTCATCGTGTACTAGGGGGCGTGTACGCATTTTGTATTCAATGAAAATTCTTCTGGCGTCATACTTTGGCTCAAACATTCTGATTGGTCAATTCAGACCGTTGGAGCTAACTCAGACTTTGCTTTTCATACCCAAGGGCAACTTCCCAAACTTCCCGTTTTTATAGGAAGTACATAAATGTTTTGAATGAAATAGCACTTTACTAGCTGACAATTAGCAAACATTAGCATGCTAGCAAAGCAGATGCTGTGCATCAAATTGTATATCTCATTCTCATTGGTTAGGTCAGACCGTTGGAGCTGACCCATCATAACAGACTTAGTTTTTCACTAGCTATGGGCAACTTCCCAAACTTTGTGTTTTTATAGTAAGTGTATAAATGTTTTGAATGAAATAGCGCTTTGCTAGCTGTCAATTAAAACACAGAGAGATTAGCATTTAGCTTAAAATGCTTCCCCACAGAGCTTTTAGACAACTGTAGACGCTTTGTCTTGTTGAATGAGAATTTAGTTTCCAATCCGTCCGTTGTGGAAGCCACTCTATTGCTCTGGAGATGATAATAGTGAGGTTAAAAAAACCAACTAATATGTTTCATCCTCTTCTACTGAGTTTACTCTCAGTAAAGACGTTCCATAATGAATTCTTCCCACTATGATTCTTGTGTGACTGAAGGACTTTTCTCTCTTTCGCTCCAAGTGCGTGACAACAAACACAATATTTAATGTTGATGCTTTAGCTCGCTCAAAAAAAATATGTGTCCGCCTTCAGTCCGTCGCGCTCGCTATCTACGCCCGGGCCAATTATCTGTGGGAATTTAAAAACAACAACACCAAAACAGAACAGTCCTTGAACTGAAATGATTATCATTCTATTGCCAAAAGGGTTTTTAACATTGCTGAAATGACTTTAATGTGGACTATTTTACCACAGTTTTGAGCAATAATGGCGCGACTGCAGGGACCCGGTATGGAAGTCCTTTGAGGCCAAGGTCATGGATTTATTCATTCATTGTGCAAGGCCTCTCATAAAAACCACAACTCCCCCTTTTTATTTCAAATGCAACCAACATACAATACCGTATAAATGTATCTCCACGAGGGAGGCTTCTCATGGTAACAGATTCATCCTGCAGCACGTCATTGAAAGAACGATCTCCAGCGACGAGAACAAAGACGAGTCCTGCGACAGATACGTGGCCCCAGCGGAGTCTCAGGATCTGAGATTATATGAAGGGACGGGAGACGTCCTGGATCCGCAGAAGGGCTCTCCGAGATGTTTGGAACAAACCGCATGCTTTGAAAGAATCGTGCAAACAAGTCGGTGCCCCGTGTTTGAAGGGTTTTAGAGTCGGATCTGGTGGAACGGTCGGCCGCTAGGCCTCGTTGTGATCAGATTGTTTATTAGTCAGGCAATCTCTGGTGTCAGGACAAGGGACGAAGCGTGACTCAATTATTTATGCCGGCGGGGAGAGATCACATAGAAGGCGCTACGTTTACAGGACATTATTCAGAGTCTCCTTCAAAGTAGTTGACACAACATGAAGGATTTGGTTCAAATGGATGTTTTTAACACATCGGAATTACAGACAGGTCCACACTGGAGCCTGTTGTTATCGTTTCATATAAAATAATTACTTTAAATGGCTCAAAATGCTCATTAATTTGGCTTATAACCTAACCCTGTAGATTTAACTATGGCCAGTTTAGCCAGTCTAGAGATACAGTGCAGTTACCAGATGAATTAGACCGGTTCATGTCTTCCTTACACGACCACAATGTTTGTGTAGTGTTGCCTGAGCTGTGTACTTCCGTTTTTTACGTGACACATGAAGGATCCCTGCGCGTTGTCTGCCAGAGATGCACGGCGGCCCCTCGCCGCCCCGCAGACTGCCCCATCGATCTTTCGCGGCAAACTATTTTTCGCCTCTCTTCTTTCGCTCCCTCCAAGAGTGAGTGGCTGTTAGCTTTATGAATACTGATCCCCGGCTCTCCCGCTCCTTCCATCCCGAGCCCGAGAGCAGTGTTTTCAACACAATTATTGCCCCGGAGAGGATAGCGCGTCGGACTTTTCATTCCTCGATGATGATTGACGTGTTTTCGCATGTGGGCTGCAGACTGATAGAAACATGACTACTTGTAGTAAAAGCACTTGTTTCAAGCTGTTACACACACACAAACTGTGGATTTTACCCCACCCCCGCCCCCGCCCCAAACCCCTGCTCGACTGCTCCACTTATCATTTTCAGGAAGGTGTGTGGCTTTCAGCTTCTTACATAACCGAAAGCAGAGAGTTGCTGCCGTGCCCCGGGGTGCGCCGTGCCTCCCGAAGCAAACCATTTGTTATGTGGCGAGGTGGCGCGCTCCGGGTTCTGCGAGCCGTGGCGAGTGGTTTGCGGTGATGAAGCGCACGGAGCTCGGCGTGAAGCGCGGGCCGGATGTTGTGCCGCTCTGAGGTTGTTTAATGGGAGTCTTTTGCCCCGTTATGGATTTGGGAGGCTGAGCGCGCGAGTGCAGAGGATGATCCGAAGCTCATAGGTCACCCTCGCTGTAAAGTTGCACGACTTGTGTGTAAATCAAATGGAAAAAAAAAACTTCCAAGGAGCTGCTAACGCGGAAAATGAGTTATAAGAGGGGGGGAGGCTGCGGCTGTGTGCCTTTGTTTGCGCGCGTGTTTATTCCGGGTTTTTGCTTACGCTTGGATTTTTTTGCTGTTTTGGGTTTTCGCCCCTCTTTCCAGCTCGAGGCTCGCGGCGTTGAGCGAGGATGCGGCGCCCACATCTGCCTCCGTCAGCAGAACCGCATGCAAAACAGCAACATGCGCGCGCGCAGCGGGGCCGCGCGCACATTTTTAGGTTTCCTCGAGTCTCTGTCTCTTATTAGGCTGGAAATCCTCAGATAATCGGCGAAGTTTTAATTTAACGCTCAGCCGCGCGGCGAGCAGTCGAGGGGAGATCAGATAAGCGGGGGAGAAAGTTCAAGGGCTGAATCAGAAGCCGGGACCTCCCAGTTAGCCGCCGATTACGGCCCAATCATAATCTCCCGGCGGGATTCCCACTTCAGTAAGTGATCACGAGAAGGCCCGATAGTCCATCAGCGGCTCGGAGGGAGGGAGATGCGCTCGGTGTGCCCCACGCTCAACATGTTCGACCATCTGCGGCGTCTTCCTGGCCACGCTGGGCTGCAGATCCCCTGCAGGTTTTGGGAGGAATTCAAGAAAACTGCGAGGAATGGAAAGAAAAATAATAAAAAATTGGGAACGAGTGAGGTTAACAGTGCAGCGCTTACAGCCGAGTCCGACTCTAATCAGTCGTTTTGCTCGACTAAGGATCAGTTGAATAATGTTACAATCCCTGGGTAATCCCGGATGCTCTGCAGCAGCAGCAGCCAGTGTGCGATTAGATATGCTGATTGTCTGACAGCGTGTTTTTGGGTGTGCGCTTGTGCGAGGCGGCGCGTGCGGCGGGCCCAGCGTGAACCTTCGCGAAACAGCTTGGCATCCGAGCGGCGGGAGGAGCCGGCTGCTCCCACCCCTGCAGTACCGCACCGTCGTTCCGGATATCACTCTCGCCTCGTTTCTTGACACCTCTCTTGTAGCGCTGTTTCACCTGCCGCCGCTTGAAGAAGAAGAAGCGGCGAACTTTCACCTCCCGGCGCTCGAATCAAACCCCCCGCGCCACGCGGGGCAATCCATCAAACTGAAAGCACGCGTCTGACAGGCCCGTGGAATGTGAGGAGGCTCGTCTCTCTCGTTCGCTTTGGCCACAGGAATCGCTTTGTGTACACCGTCACACGAGACGGGCCCAGCGTCAGCGGTCGGAGCGGAGAGAGCGGGCATTGTTTGGCCGGGTAGGCCCGACGATGCTATCACTGCTAATCCACTGACTGGGTTATTGTGCAGGGGAGATGCCAGAAGCGACGGCACCGCAGCATATGAGCCTCGGTGGGGGCCAGTTAGAGGGATCAGAGAGCGGAGCAGAGTGCATGTGAGCCCGCTGAGCGTGCTGTAGCATGGAGATAAATATAATGGCCTTGCAGCGAGCGTGAGCCCGACTCCGCACATGTAAGAGCGCAAGCAGAGATTGAAAGAGAACGCCTTTAATTTCTTGTTTTGGCTGAAAAATTGCATCTGATTGCAAAGCCAATTAAGTCCCAGCATCTCCATTTCTGAACAATCCCTGCTTTCATTGTCTTACATGATTTATTGATTATGTTCTGAGCTGTTGGTCAAACAAGCAATCTGCAAGTCATCATCTTTGACCTTCGGCAATTGCAATTAAACAGACTGAAAGATTTATTGATTCATTGAGGGGAAAAAAGTCCATGGAACAGCCGATAATGACAAAAAATATCATTAGCTTAGCCCCAGACATGACCCCACTTTCCCTCCCGGTGCAGATTTATATATAGCACATGAAAGGAGGAGGACGTGTCTCCGGATTTACTCATGCGTCCACTGTCTTCCAACGTGTTTCGGCCTTTCCCGCGTGCATTTCCTCGTTCCGTCATGTAAGGAAGATGTAAACAGTAAACGTGGCTGGCGGGGAAAATCAATAGCGCGGGTGTTAGCGTCGACGAGTGGGACGCATTAATGAGTTCTGTGCTCGTCACTGAGATTCACTTTGCAGTTGTGTCATCCTGAAGCCATTCGTTCCCATCGTGCGGGCTCCTGATGGGGGTCGTTATTGTCCTCGTTGCATTTTTATTGCCTCATCACGCACAAATTAAAGGATCAGCTCGAAAGTAGTCTTTGCATGCATGTTTACAGCTACATAATAACAAAATAAATAATAAAAATGCGCCATAACATTATGACAAGGTAGAATTTGTGTTGTCCTTAACTTTAACAGTTTGTTTTGGTCCTGCGTCTCTCATCTGCGTTATTTCTGGAAGCAGTGGGAACTGTTTTCAGAAAACAGTAACCTCAGATAAACCCACCCGAGGCTACTTCACTTGAGAACAGGCAACAATCAAGCAACAAGCTGGTGAAAAGTGGAGCATTTATCTGCTGTTGAGCCAGATAATTCCATCAAGAGGTGGAGGAGACCAAAAAATAGAAATATAGATGTTGTAGGTATAGAGTCTAAACGTGACCGAGCAGATTTTCATTAAAATAATCTAAAGCTGCAATGATCAATATTTTTTTTGTTGAGAATGGACTAAATGACCAAACCCAAGTGTTGCATTTTCACGTTTTGTTTTGCAGCCAACAGCTTTATCATTTTGTTTACTCACCCATGTAACTTTGGTGTCATTTGGAGTCGTTTGTAAGATATTTAGATCCAGTGGAGCGTCGCGTATAATCTATATAGTGGGAGTGAATGGGGCACCGAAACGCACCCTCTAAATAACACGTTAAACCCGCTGTGGGTAACGTTACCTGACGAAATGAGCGCAGCCTCTAAATAACAAAAGCATATGATAACAAAATATTGATGAAATTAACAAGTTTTGCGGCGTTATTTAGAGGCTGCGATTCGGTGCCCCATTCACTCCCACTATATCGATATATGCTGATCTAATTATCTCCCAAAGGACTACAAATTACACCTAAGTTATATGGGCGAGTAAACAATCAGATTTTATGCCAAAAATATGGTCTAGGTTGTAAAAAACAGTAGTTCTCCTTTGGGTGATTGAATAATTTGACGTTAGCGTTGCGCCCTCTTGTGGTCGCTTGTTGTAAAAACCTCCTGCCTTTCATCTGAGCTCATCGGCATTGCTTCGGAAATGGCAGAAAATCCCTTTTGCATCGTCTTGCAGCCATTCGTTCCCTTTGTGTGGACTCCTGATAGAGGTGATTATTGTTCTGTTTGCATTTTTATAGCCTCATCACGCAAATTAAAAAGATAAACCAGGAAGTATTCTTTGCGCCTGTGTTTACAGCTATATAAAATCTATCGCCACGCTATAACATTATGTGAAGGTATAAATATAATTTGCTCTGTCTTTATGTGACAGTGAGACAAGGTGTGTGGATATGTGTGTCCTTCAGGCTTTCAAATAGGTTGTACAGTATTTTAGTGTGTATTAAAGGCTGATGGCTCTATTTGTGCCCGGGCGCGTGCGCTGCGCAGATACATGCTCGTGCGTGCGCATAGACCCATGTGAACAAGTGATTTATGGGCTGTTTTTAATCAGGCGGTGGAAAATGTTATTAGACAGGCTTCCTGCGCTCCCTCCGCCTGCAAATGAGCCGGCCCCCGCTGCACCCTGGGATAGCCTCCTGTAATTAGTTCTGGGAACTCACCTGTTACTGAGTGAGATTGAGGGAAGGGGGGACTTGAAGAGGGGATGGAGTGAGAGGGTGACAGGGAGACTGATAAACAAACAAAGAAGGGGAGAGTATTGGGGAGGAGGATCGGGGGACATCAAGGGTGAAGGAAAATGACCAGAGAGGAAGAGGAGGGGGTGAGGCTGACCCTGAGCTCCCCATGCGGCTCTCAAATTGCTTTTTCTAACAAGATTTCCAGACCGCCTGACTTCTCCGTCACTTATTAGGCTTGAATAATGCCAACAACAAACACTTTTCTCTGTCTCTCTGCCATCTGTTCCTTATCTCCCGATTTCTTGACTGCACAGTTTGCGTGAAAGGCGTAAAGACCCAAAATTTTACATCTGCAACAGCTGGATTTTCTCTGCTTTCATTCACTAATAAGTTGTTGCCAGGGAAAAATAAAAACAAAAAGGCGTCAGTTGGTTTCAAAGCAGTTAAAAAAAAAAATAATAATTGTCCTCCTTTGAAAAACTGTGATAAATAAAATTGGGTGTCGAATTTTTATATGAAATGACGCCGACTTAGCCAGGGTATTGTTTATTGTTTGAGTCTCAAAGGATTTATTTTTGCTCGATCAGTGTTTTTGAAGAACAGAGTTGTAATTATCTCTGAGCAGTAAGCTTTAGATTATCGTTTGCAGATATAATAAAAAAAAGCTAGTTTTAGTGAACAGCTATGCGGTTTCAGTTTTCAGAAAACAAAACCCGCTGAAAACCCACCGTGTTCTTCTTTACCTGACAGTTTAGCTACGAGCTGGTGCATTTAGCTCCTGTTAAGCCACATGATTCTCAAAGGAGGTGGAGGAGACCAAAAAAGAGCTACGATAACAAATTATCGTGTACAGTGTGTCTTCTGCTGCCCCCAAGTGGCCAAAAAATAAACCACGCATTAATGTTAGCTAGTGTAGCATTTAGCTGCTATCAGAGCCAGATATTTCCTTCAGGAGGGGGAGGAGACCAAAAACGTGCCTAAACAATAGTTGATGTTTACATTTATCAGGTGGCCAGAAACATCTGTAGCTATGCAGCCTCTTGTGGTCGTGTCCGAACCGTGTAGTTTTATTTCCTAAAATTGACTTTTCAGCTTTTCAAAAGTGCATTTTTCCCCAGCTTCTCCCAGTAATCTCGCCGCCCTGCCAGAATCACCACGTGGCCTCCCTGCTCTCTGGTGCATCACTGAGCCCTGATGAACTGACTGGTAGCCGGCCACGGGGCCCTCCAGCGATCACTCGCCTTGACGGCCAATCACAAAGGCAACCTGTCACTCCCAGTGTAACAGCAGCCCGCACGAAAACACCCTAAACCGAAATAGTCAGCACACGTGTGCACACTTTAAATCTGCACATATGGAGAAGCAGACACTGTACTAACACACACACACACAGACATTGCACTTCTTCTCCTGACAGGCCAGTAAAAACATTATGAAATATTCAGTAAGCAACTCTCTGCGGCTTGCTTCTACCTGTCTCAGCTTTTCTTGTTGCTTTGTTTGTTTGCATGAGAGACGTCAGGATGTGCACGCTGGCACTAGCCTTCTTACAGATGCCCCCCCACCTGCACATTCAGCATCAATGAGTGTTCGTGCACGTACGCGGCTGTGTGTAATTGGGTCTGAGCCAGCCAAAACCTTTTGTCTTGAGTGTTGCCTTCCTTGCGCGTTTGTTGTGTAGTACGATGTTGCTCTTAATAAGTAACATAGCCGAGTAGACAAACTTGGAACCAGACATTCAGGCTCTCATTTTTTTTTTTTCTTCCTTTAACATCTCAAGGCTGTTGGTGAACTCCTTCTAACCCAATATAAAAGGATGATCACAATCTCATGCATTTGCTCGGTGCCACTTAGGATTATTCCTTTAAATAAATCATTTTTCTCACGCATCGTAAGTAGAGTCATAGCACAGCTGTGTAAAGCTTTGGTGTCCCACTGGGCTCTATTCTTGGACCCCTCATATTTTTATTCCTCTTCCTCAAATCATGTAATTCTGAGAATAATGATGCCAGAGATAGTGCTAAAGGTCTTCTTGTACTTTAGAACTAAATATTGTCTTCTGATTGAGCTGTAACCTTTGACAAGGTGTTATCTGGCTATGCTTCCTGCTGTTGGGAAATTAGACCTTACTGGTGTCCCACTGGGCTCTGTTCCTGGACCCCTCACATTCTGCTTATTTACTCCTCGTTCAAAAACTCCTCTGCTCTTGAGATTATTGACAGCGATGATAGTTTTAAGTGTCTCCCTGTAGTTTTGTGTTGTCCTTTGATTGCAGTTTAACTTTTGACAAGTTGAAGGTGCTACCTTGTTGCCCCACCCGCTGCTGGAAAATTACACCTCTTTTCCTCCTCGTCCGTCCTCGTTGAAGGTCTTTTGTGCAGTAATATTCTCATGATTGCTCCTTTGCAGTTCTGTTTCCTCCCACTTGACTTAAGAACTTTCCCTCTGTCTGACTCAGACAGCGGCCGCTGGGAATGCCGCCTGACGATTAACAGACCGTATCGCCATTTTAGCGTCTCTGTGCAAATGAGGGAGCCAGTACAGAAGGGCATGTGTTAAATGACTGCAGTAATCATCCTTGGCAGAGCAGCAAAATGAACATTTATTTATATGAAACGCATTAAGTATTACTGTGTGAATATATAAGCATATCCATCCAGTCAAGCACTTTAAGTTTATCTAATTCCTTTAAAGATTTTGAAAGTAAGAATCGAAGCGTATGCATTAATAATAAAAATCCACCATGTCAGTGCAAACTTCCACCTTCACAGGTGGTTTCACACCAGTTTGACAGGTTTCACATGCACAAAGCTGATCAGTGTTCTGCGAGTTCACACTTCACAGGAGCTACCTCAGAGATTGGTTCACACAGAACTTCAGGTTCACTTCGTTATTTTTTAATGACCCACTCTGAGCAATTTGTTTTCAGTGGAGCCTGTTTATACGGTCATTGCCACTGTGGCGTCATGGCCATACCCTTGACCACTTCCATGTATTTCACATTTCTGGTAAGAGGCTTCAGCCTAGTGTGTTGTTGTTTCGGCTTATAGGCATATTTAGCATACAGGGGTAGTTTTTTATTTTAATGTTTTGTACTTATTGTTGTAGCTAATAGCTGCATTCTCTTTAAGTTACACTAATTATGACTATGTTGCAGGAAGCCTGGCGGTTGCTTCATTAACTCACAGTCGGTGACTGTATTATATGATTATTCAGTTCTTCTATATTATAATAAGTGGTAGTGGGCATAATTACACAAACAGCACATTGATCTATAAGGAAAAGTCCAAATAGCACAAATACTTCAAAAGGAAACAAACAACAACAAAAAAAATGTAATTCTGGAAGAAGTGCACGTTTCCCTGCCAGATTGCTATCGCTAACTTAGCTTAGCATACATTTGCTGGGAGAAACGGCTAGTGGTTCAAAATTAGCAGCCGCTAAAGCTCTCTGATCTGATTAACATCTTGTTTGGTAAAAACCCGCGCCAAGTGTGTGCAAACACCGTTTTGCAGCGTGCCAGAGAGTTTCGGCTCGAAAGAGTAACTTCCTGGAGTGTCGTCTGGTTGCCTGGCAACTGGGACTTGTTAAAAACAAAAAAAAAAATCGTAATTTTTACACTTTTTTACAAAAGTTACCAAATCTGCAGAAAAAAAAAAAAATATGTAAAAGCGGGATCCTTCACTGCTTGATCTTCTAAGAAAGCAAAAATTTTTAAAAGTGTTCATAACCCTGCACTTGTTTCCCTCAAATAACCCTGCCTATCTCACGCTCTGAAAGAAATGATTGACGTGGCTCGAAGCCTGTGGGAGCAGAGGACTTTTTTCTTTTTTCTCTCAGTCAAATAGGAATATTGACACGACATTTTGTTTTGTTTTTTTTCCCCTCCCTCCTCTCGCTGTGCATGTTAACAGCTTCATTAAACGTATTCCAGCCCAGACTAAGAGGCGGTAATTAGGCGACTGTACACGTGTAAAAGTCAATTCGACAAATCCCTGCACGCCACCTACAGTATGCGCATTATCTAAACATATGTCACGCTAACGCACACTCTCGCAGCTTTTGTCGTCCCTGGGCGTTTGAAAGGATCAGCATCCCTCCGGAGCCGATCGAGGGAGCGCGTACTGTTAAAGAAAGCCATCTGTGGCGGCTTCCCGGGCCCCTGCTGTGCTTTAAAAGCCTGCTCCCATTCACAGAGACGTATCATCCCGCGGAGGACCGTGGAAAAAAAATAATAATAATAAAATAAGTAAATCAAAGGATATGCTTTGCACAGTCCTGCAAACACCTTTATCGATGATTGTGTACTCTGGCGCCTGTGTAAATGTGCAGCAGGTACGCCTCAAATACAACAGGGTGTTTGTGTTTGAGGCCGTATTGACTCTGGAAGGAGCTTTTCAGACGTGCACGACGCGAGGAGTTGTTGTCTTTAGATAGATTATTATTTAACAGCAGATTTGTGAAAACTACGCGAGATGAGACGACACGCGTCGCTTTGAAAAAGTGCTTTTACGCTTTTTGCACGGATTAAACGAACTCAACTCGAAGTATTTCTTTAACAAAAAATGCTCTCGGGTTGTAAGTTTATAGATTTTTACCTCGCTTTTAGCTCCCAGCTCCAGTCTGATGACATTTAACCGCCGAAACGGGTGAAAATCATTAAAAGCTCTACGTGTTTTCTCTCAGATCGGGGGATTACGTGGGCCAAGGAAACATCTGAATCCGCCTCAAAGCCGGGTTCACTTTTATAAAACGGCAACAAAGCAAACACCTTTTTTATAAACGCCGCAGATTTCCCTTAATTCCTTGAAAGTTGCCGTTTCTGAATGCGCCGCGCGTTATGCATTTTCACCTTCACCGCTAATGCTCACCTGGAGCGTGGGGCCGGGTGGCAGCGCCAACGCGCCCGTGTAATGGGATTACGCTCGTGTGCTGTGAAAAACGCTACCTGTGATCATCTCTGAAGACGAAGAAGAAGAAAAAAAAGCTCAGTAATCGCATAAGTAGTCGACAAAAATAATTACTCTTGGATTCCATCATGGAGGGGGATATTTGGCGCAACATGAAATGCATGCTGTTTGTCCAGGTGCAGAGCAATGGCTGCCGTCCGGCCTCCCGTTCTGGACTAAAACTTCAATGTAATCAGCTAATTAATTCTGCAAATTGAATTAATTTGTCATGCTTACGTTCACAAACCCAAGCACTGTTCCTTTTAGGGCTTGTTTTCTAGCTGCTCTGTTTGGCGTCCATTGTAGAGGATGGATTGCAAGCTAGCGCCTAGCTTTCACCATCCATTAGCGCTTATGATGCGGCGTCCGAGCCCCCCCCCCCCCCGCCCAAAGACGGAGTGATGGCCGAACACAGTCCCTCCGTCCCAAACACATGTCGAGTAGCGTTCATTAGTCCCGCCGTTTGGAGAGGTTCATAAATCACAGCCATCTGGAGCGCTCTCGCCGCTGCAAGCCTCGCAACGCCTCCCCTTCCCCCCTCCCGCCCGTCGCCCTGTCCCGCTGGCAAACGGCCAATCAGATAGCGGATCCCATCGTGCCGCGTCACGGCTGAGCCCCGGCTGGGAGCAAGACAACAGTTTATTAAAGCTTTAATTCCGTCGGAGATGGGCAGTTTCTTTTCCCCGCGGCGTCCGACTGAGGCTGATTGAGAGGGGAAAGAGGCTCCGGCATGGGCGCCGCATTTTAATCACGGACAAAGTAAGGCTTCAACGCCGGAACCCAACACAGAATCAGGTTAAAGTCGCCTCTTCACTCACATTTCTTGTCGCTGAATCACAACAACCATTCGTTTTCTTTGGTTCCTGTATCTTGAAAGAGGCACTGAAGGCACAAAGAGTTCCTACGGGACCGGCTGTCAGCAGCAACTGTCAATCATCATGAGGTCACGTCCTGTTTTTTTTTTTAATACAAAACCTTGTTGCTTATATCAGCGATCTAAAATGGGATCCAGTAAACGTAGAGGGGGAGGAGTTTGCGGTCTATACTGCAGCTAGCCACCAGGGGGAGCTCCACGCGCTTTGCCTTCACTTTTTGAGGATTTGTCATGGTGTCCAATTTTTATACAGACCTCCATGTTAAAATTAACATGTCTACAACCTATTTAATATCTGTCAAGGCCCAAAGTTATGCACGATTACGGACATGTTGTCAGCTGAGTTGCATCATGGAGCATGTAGCTTGCCTGAAAATAACTTACGTTAACGCTGCAGCGGAAATTGGTGCAGAAAGCAAATTTTACATAACTAAATGTCCTTACTGTGCATTGACAACGCTACCTGAGGCGGCTCAGCTACCTTTAATAGACTCACTTGAAACCGTGTAAAGTCTTATGTCACTGGAACATGTTTGCACATATGTACTCCAGAGAGAGTGGAGCTTTTAGCGTGTTCTTCACATCTCCCTAGTCGCTTGCCTCCGCGCCGCTCGGTGTGCAAATCCAGATTAATTACACCAATTGTGCCGCAATTAGCATCAACCCGCAGCATTGGCTGCCGTCACCGGTTCAAGGAAGGAAAATTCATTAACGGGGATTTTTGTTTTCGAAAGCCGGATTTAGCGTGGGCGTCTCCCATTCACGTCCGTGTGCGCAGGTGTTCGCGTTCTCCCCGCCACCTGTTGCTCACGCTGAGCACGTAATGGCTTATTTGCTCGCACCGGCTCGCTCCTTTGCGTGCTTTGCATGTTCTGGGCCTGCACGCAAACACACACAAACACACCCGGCAGGCTTTATGTCATTTATCCTGCACACATCTTGATCTGTTAGCATTTGTATGCTCTCGAATGATCTGCAAAATGAGCAGGCTGATGGACGGGCGCAACCGGAACATGTTCGAGGCCTCCGAACGGACCGAAAGAGACGTTCCCGAGCAAATTCTCCCTCTCCCTCTCCCCGCTGCCGCTCCCCCTCCACCTCCTCCTCCTCCTCCTCTCTGGGGAAATCACCAGCGGGGGAGAGAGGTGAGATGTTGTTTTCTTCTCGCTCAAGTGCTGTGTTACCCCTTGCTTTCTCCCTCTTCTGTCCACCTGTGCCCTACTCATCCCATCCAGCAGCACAATAATAATCTGCCCATCTGCCGTAATCAAACTTCCCCCCTTCTTCCTTCTTCCTCTCCGCCCTTCTTCCACCCTCTACCCGACTTTGCGCCACCCTCCCCTCTGTCTTTGTTTTCCTGTGGCTTTCCTTTCCCCTGCCCACTTCCTCCCTCAATCCCAGCCTCATCACCCATTCCATTTTCCTCATTATAGCCTCCCCCCCTTCACCCCCGCTCCCCCTCCTCCTCCTCGTGATGCCGGCGAGACTCCGCCGGGCCGTTATTGATCAGCTTAATCGGAGGCGTTAGAAGGCAATTCCGCCCGTCTTCTCCGCCTCATAGCTCCGCGGGCCATTCGATAACGTTTAGACGCTCGGATGCAGATGTGGCCGCGCCGGTCGCCGCCGACAAAGGCCGGGGAAAGGGGAGGGGAAGGGGAAGGGGGCGCCGCTAACGACGCACTGCTCCCTCTCTCTTTCTCCTCGTCGCTTTTGTCTTATTTACCCGCCCGAGTCAGTTTTTCTTTATCTCCCCCTCTAAATAGTCTCATCGTGGCCTTGTTTCAAACAGATCCCGTATTGATATTCAAATGATTCTCCTCAAGACGAGAGGGGGGACCATTGTCTCTCCTCCACCGATGTGTAAGCTAATTCCCATTTTCTCCACGTTTCGCGTGAATAAAATAACTTGCGCGTACCCTTGAGCAAGACGCATAATCCCCAGATTTAATCCCTCCACTTTTGCAGATTAACAAGCGTCTCGGGCTGGACTCAGGCGCCAGAGCCGGTGCGTCCACCTTGACGTCCACGGCGGGAGGTGGCCGGCGCGTCAGGAAGTTAGCAAGAGGCGTCGTGTTTACTGACAACTCCCAGGGCTGAGGAGTTGGAGCGAGTGGGAGTTTAGCCTCAGACGCCGTGTCGTGTTTCAAGTTTTTTCATTTCACTCGGGGGGGAGGGAGGAAAAATAAATAAATTTGCGTTTGACAAAAGAGGCCGTGATTAAATCAGCGCATGACGCGTGAACACACAGGAGAGAGTTTATGCTTCTGCTCCTGTTTGTCAGTCGGAGCGTCACGAGGAAGATTCGCCCTCGGGCAGAGGCACGTGTCTTTTATCATTCGTTAAGCAGTGAGTTGGATTTGTGGCTGGCTTTTTACATTTAATGGCCACAACATTACGACCACTGACAGGAAAAGAGAATGGCACTGACCGTCTTGTGACAACACAATGTTTTTGGCAAACTTTTGTACCTGGCATTCATGTAGCAACCACCAAGACCAAATTCCCTAGATCCCAAACTGATCAAGTATCCGTGGGCGTGATCCAGATGCCCCCTCCCCTCAACCCATAGCCCAACCCAAGTGCACACGGCCTCTCGCCGCCTCGCCGCCTCCGGTGATTAGTCAGGCTTGCTCAATTTCACCCGAACAACCTCCTGGACCTCGGTACAGTATGGCTTTACCGTCTGATGGTAGCAGTCAGTCACATACGGGCTCTGTTAAATTTGCCCCGTAATCTATTAAAGGCTTAAAAGCCACAATGGGAAGGCGATATCAGGAAGCGCACCTTTGACATAACTTTCTATTATTTTAAATTGAGCTCTTCTTTTTTCCCCGGCGCTCCGGTTTCCACCCCACCTCTCCTCTTCCTCGTCTTCTTTTCCGTCTCGGCAGCGGACCGTCCTTGAACCCGCCGCTCTTTCTCTCTCTCTCTCGAAAAATCATTTGAGCTCCTTTCACAATTCGTTACTCCCGAAGAAAACCGCTCGCCAGTTCTCATCCCGGGCGGCTTACAAGAAAAATACAACATCCTCGCCGAGGGAATTTTTGACCCAGCTCTCATCCCCCTGTTACAACCGTGCCCTCCTTCACACCGATACTGTGACACGTCGTGACAGTGTTGCTGCTCGGTGTAAGTGCTGTCCGCTCCTGTCGGCTGGTCCCCCGGAGCAAACATGGGGTTCGGTGTCTTGCTCAAGGGCACCTCCAGCGAAGACGTTAAGGGAGCGGAGAGGCTTTCTTTCTCGCTCAATTTCCCCCCCTGCACAGATCCTCCCAGTTGGTCTGGCACTGAAAGAGGCGACCTTGGCGTAACAAGCTCGGCGCTCAACCCCCGGGCCGCCGTCCCCAGACTGCTGACTGTAAGGTTCACTGGAAGGACACGGGCTGCAGTGTGTGGAGGGGGTATGCGCCGGTGTGGACACCACAGCTCCGTTTTATCTGGTGATGAAGTTGGTAGTTTGTAAGCTAACAGAATGCTAACAGTAATGCTAACAGAGTTTTGCGTATCGATCCAATCATTTTGATCAGTATTTGAGCTGATCCTGGCATATTTTCTTTGAAAGACTTCACCCGAACCGATTGAGTGGGATTGTATTTGTAATGCTAGCTAACAGCCGGGCTAAGCTAGCGGCAAAGCTAGCCTAAAACCTAAAGTTGAAAATGTGGGAAGGGACCAACTGGAAAAGGAAGGTGGACATAGATTTCTGTGCAGGGCTTATTAGCCACCATTCGATTGGCTGACGTGTGATCGGATCAGCTAGCTCTTATAAATCTCTCGTAAAAACGCTCGATTGCGACTCCCCTGTTTAAAAGAGACCTAAACTTCAAAATAAGAGCCCCCTCTCTTTCTTCTCGAGTTGCTAGCAGTTTATTTTTCATTAATGTTGAAGAGGCCTAGCCCTTTACATCCAAAGCTGCTGAACCGATAGATCGTAGCCATCTAGTGGCTGGCGGTGGTACTGTAATCTGAATTAAACGTCAGAAACTGATCGTTCAGTTCGGTGTGGCAACGTCTAGGTGACCTGAAGTTAATTTACCCGCCGTTTAGCGTGTTTTGCCAGCAGCCGTCACGTCTCATTTCTAATTAAAGCTTCTGTGAGCAGTTTGCTAATGAATTTAGTCATTTCGCTGCCTTTCAAATTAAAATGACTCTCAGCGGGAGATGTCGGCTGGTAGTCAAGAGACAGCAGTCGGGGTGTGCCAATATGTGGAGAGGACATCTTTTTATTAGCGAGAGGGCAGTAGCTGCAGGTCCACTTGTTTTGGAATGCACTCCAAAAACATTTATTCTCTCAGTGCCAGCCGAGGAGATGCTGGAACACATTCAGGAAGGTGAAGTTTTTTTTTTGAAGAACTCCTTCCTTTCTTCTTTTCACCTACCTTCCCTTCCACAAGTGTGTTTGTTTTGTCTTTATGCCGCCCCCCCTCCCCGGCTCCTACTGCGTCCCCAGCCTCTTCCCTGCCTTGGGCCTGCCAGGAGGCCGAGCCGGAGGAGGAGCTGTCCAGCTGCCGGTGCTGAATCGACCCTGTGCTGTGGATGCAGTAGCTGCACTGTCCGTGGTGCTGAAACGTGCCTCCCTCACCTTCAGGCCTCTCCTCAGCCTGGTCCTGTCAGTAATAACAGCAGACGGGGGAGGGAGTGGATGTTCTGTGATGCTATTTTCATGTAACTGCGTGGCTGACATGAGCAACACTGGCGCAGTCTGTCTTTATTTATTTATTATTCTTTCTTTTTTTTTTTCTTTTTTGGAAGTCTTTCTCAATCGAACAAGAAGCGTAGAAGGATGAGGGGATGTGTGTGTGGGGCGGGCAAGGTAGGAGGAGAGGCTTAAAGATGTGACAGGAGTGTGTGACTCTGACAGGAATACAACATTTCAAGGCAGGCAGGTGAAGAAGAAAATGTTCCCCGCTGGTTGTCGACTCAGGACTCGGTGACACATTCAGCGCCTCCCTCGCAGGAAGAGCGTGCCCATTTGGGTCCTGAGCCGAGTCTCTCTCTATCTAAATATATATGTGTGTGTGTGTGTGTGAAGAGGAAGAAAGAGGAAAAGAGGTGTTTATCTCGAGGAGGCTCAGAGGTGAAGTCGCAGCGTGGACGGAGCCGCGTCCCCGGCCTGACGCGGCGCCCGTCCGCTGTGGTGTCTGATCTTTTGAGTGAAAGGCTTTAACCTTGTGACGCGCTGTCGGCAAAACCCGCTCCCCCGCTCCTTTACGTCTCCTCAGAAGTCTGAGAGGAGGTTTTTTTGGCCGTTTATTGGTGTCGATGGTCCGATTTCCCTTGTAGCTCTTCCTGTTTCCCCTTTGAATGACAAATATAGACTACCGCCACCTGCTGGTAAGAAGAGTTACCAGCAGGTGGCTCCAGTGGATTTCGCCGCCGTTAGTTCTTCGATCTGTGCGTTCGGGGTCAAGTGACTCCCGCGCCTCCTGCTTTGCCTTCGCATGTCGCACGTTGGGGTTTAAAACAAGCCGGGGTTAATAATCTTGGGATCGTTTCTCAATCTTGCGACTTAGATGAGAAGCTCGGCGCCTGGCGTTGGCTCGGCGAGGGCTCCTCTGGAACAAGGTGAACATTGTGCATGTGGGATTCAGCTGATCTCCCTGCTGAGCCTCAGCTGATATTCCTTCCTCCAAGGTCAGCTGACTGCGAAGGAGCGGGTTGCACCTTAAGAACAGCACGTCCTCTGGGACAGCAGCAAATCGCTCTAATAAATATGTTTTGTTTTGGAAAGTAGAGTTGAAAGCTACTAAGCGTGTGTGTTCAAGTGAAGCTTCCTGCATTGGGCTAATTCAGATATCACTTTGCTTTGAATCTTAAGTTGTCAATCGAATTTCTTTGTGTGCATTTCTTTGGGCTCGACCAAAAAGACTGGGACGTGTCCTGAGTGGGCCGGAATGAATCAAAGCGGCTCCTCGAAACCCAAAAATCCGTCACGCTGGAGGGAAGAGAAAGGGCGCCGTCAGCCAGAGAGAATGACAGATCAACCCCCTACCGGTAATCAAACCCTTTACAACGCCCGGGACGCCATTAGCCTCGACTTTGATTTACTTTGAACCAGCTCTTACATAGAACCGGGCTATTTTTACCCCGGGGGCCTGGCGCTCGGTTTGCGCGCGTGAAATCCCGAACCATAGCCGCTTTGTGTCGTGTCATCGCGGCAGCGTCAGCAAAACATTTATTTTTTTTGCATTTTCAAGGAAACCGTCGAGAAGCTGTGTAATCGGCTCAGCCTGTTTTTATTTCCCCCCTTCCTCCTGCCAAAAAGCGGAAAAAGTCGCCGCGATTACCATAATCGCGCAAATCTGACAAGATGTTTAATTAAGATCAAACAGAGGAGAGATTAGTGCCTGCTTTCAGTCTTTTCGCGCGCGCGCGGCTGGCAGCGGAGGTAATCCATGGAAAATTGCCGCGACGCTCGACGCCGCGCATAAAAAAATCCCCCGCGAGCGCACACCTGACACACACACTCCTCGCAATTCCTCCAAGCGAGGAAACAAAAAAGGGAAACAGATTACCAGAGAGATGACTGAGCAGGAGCTCAGTAGGACTTCATTAATATTAAACTTCTTGTTTGAATGCTTAATTAGACGCCTCTGTGTTATTTTTTATTTATTTATTTTTCGCCCCCGAGCTCATAACTTTCAAATGGACTCTGGCAGTTAACACAAAGCATTTCATGTTGTTCAGGACGACTTTATACGCTCGCAGTAAATGTCACCGACAAGCCCGTTCAAGGCGCTCACTTTTTACCAACGGGGGCCTTTAATCATTTTGATTTTACGAGGATTATTTCATCGCGTCTCATCATAAAGCAGCGGGCATTTATTTTTGAAGTGACAGCCCCCTGCTGGTGCGAACGCGGCCCGAGCGCGCGACAAAAGCGGCCGGCGAAGAAAGCCTCGTCAATCAGCGTCACGTCGACGCGTTTTTCGCGGGCTCCGGTTGTTTCCAAAATCCCAAGCAATTTATTCCCAGCTCCAGCTCCCCGGGCTTCGAAATCTGCTTTATGAGCAAAACTCGTTGACGTCACCGCTTGACTCCCATCCAGCCAGAAACCTTTTGTTGACTTTTTATCCCCGCGGTTATTAAACCGTCGAGCCGTGCATCCCTCTCCTTCATTTGCGTCTTCATCTCAATATTTTCTGTTTTATTGCCGCCGCCGACGAAAAAAAATAAAAGAAACGGCACAACACACTGAGCAAATAACCGAGCTCCCGGCGGAGGCACTTAATCAACAGCCGTCCTCGCTCTGAAAGAGAGCAGACAAAGGCTTTTCAGGGGGGCCAGCGCGCTAATAAACGCCACGTTTGGTGCAAGGGAAGATCGAACAATCGCCGAATCCGTCTCTGAAAGACAAACAGGTGTCGCTCGCTGACAGGTGAGGAGACGGAGCGTGTTCTTCTTTATATTTACATTAAACCCGCCGCACTTCAAAGCCCCTTTTCAGATGTGTGAAGCTCTTTTTAATCCTTTGTTTTTTTACACTCTTTGCTCACTTCCCCCTTTTTTTTGTCTTCACCTCGCGCGGATACACAAGCCCTCGGCGCCTCCTCCTCCTCTAAGCCTGCTGGAGAGCGTGCTACAGGAAGGTGAAGTGTCGGAGTCAAACGCGGCGCTAACCTTGGCCTGCTCGAGGAGGAGTCGGGGGAGGGGCGCCGCTCGTCTGAGCTTAAACACCTGCACGCGGCCGCCCGGGAACAACTCCACCGACGCGCTCCCTCTCCCCTTCCAGCTCCCTATTAGCATACGTGAAGACAGGCACGGGGATGCAAATGAGGCCAGGCATGCATATTTATATGGCTGGGCCGGGGGAGGGGGAGTTGGAACGTTGACCTCGGAGTGGTGTTCAATTTTTACATTAGCCAAGAGACACTCGCATGTAAACAAGGGCCGCCTTGATGGAGACCTCATTTACCTATTCACGTTCCAGCCGCCCCTCGCGGGAGGCGTTCGTGGGTCTCGTGGGCGCCCGTGGGAAGGTGTCGTGGGCGAAAATTGCGCGCCGCCCGTTTGACACCACTTCCCCGCCGCTCGGTGGATATCTTCGGATGTGATCCGGAAAAAAATAAAGGGAATAAAGGGATCTTTAGCATCAAAAGCGAACGGATTCATTGTTCTTCTCTTATTGAAACGCACTGTCACTTTAAAAAAAAACAACAACAAAAAAACACATTTTTTTTGTGCCTAAATTCCACCTCAGCGTTCGAGCCAGTCTTCTCTCAGTAAAGCCCAAAGCTCTTACTTAAATTCACAAATCTTTCAAAAAAAAAGGAGACTCTGGAGACTCTGGAGACTGGCTGAGATTCAGTTTGAAGGATTTTACTCCTGATGGATGGCCGACAAAGACTCCCGGGAAACAACTGTGCATCTTCTCCTGTTTGCAAATCCTGGAAATATTTGTGGATTCTTGCATCTGCACCGCGCGCTTTAATCTCTCACAGCCTGGACATTTCCAGTTGCCTCCCGGTATCTTCGAAAATGGCGACACAGTTCCTCATATTCACGGTTAAACACGCCTCCATATTCTGTAATAAACTCTTTCTGCGAACTTTCTTTGGCTTCAGACTCAGCCCTTGATTGAATTTACCTCATGGGGGATGTCCTGATCAAGTTTTTCTGCCCCCTGATCCCATTTGAAGTAGAATTTCCTCCCCTTTCCTTATATTCTCCTAGATGCAGCTGGATTCAGTCCAACAAAAAAAAATCATTCTCTCAAAGTAAATGTAGTGTGGAAAGGGTAGCTCGCACCTTGCCTCCAGAAATGGGTCATAACCCTCTCTGGTAAATATTTTTTTTTTACTTTTAAATCGTGCAGCATTTGCCCGAGTGTACGCCACGTATTAGTGTTTTAAGTAGCTGTTGAATGGTGGTGGTAGTACTGAATGGCGATCACCTACTACCATCTCGCCAAACATCCGCACTGCAAGGTGGACACACTTACAGTCTCTAATATATGCTATTTAGAGGGGATGTACTGCTTTCGTTTGAGAAAAACATTCTGGTAGTACGTGCTGAATGTTAGCATTGAATGCCGATCAACTACTACCACCTTGCCAATCATCCACATTGCACAATTTCCTCATTACTTTCTGACTGACTTTATTTTTTAGAGTGTTTAGTCGCATGATTTTTGCCTCTACTTCTTCAGTTTTTGACGGCTTTGATGTTAGCCTACCGCCACTAAAACAGAAGAAGTTTTGACGCTAAAGGGACGTGGTTTTGATTGTATGGCAGATAAAACTAAAGACCGCAAATACTGAACGCTGCCTGAAATGAAACGAGGATGATTCCTTTCCTTTTGGAAATCTTGCAGTTGCAGAAAAACTGATCTGAGTGGAGCATCTTCACTTTGAAATGATTACTTGAGCGCAGAAGCCGTGCTGCAGGAAGCTCTTTAGCACTTAGCGCTAACGTTTAGAGAATCGGTGCATGTTGCTTCCATGCGCGCATTGCAGTGGTTTGAGTTTTGTCACCCATTTTCTCTTCAGTTTAAATTATAAAACTACTTGATGGAGTTACCAGCAGCAGTCAGAGAAGCAGAGGAAACTTTTCATGGAGTGATGTAGAGGGCGTTTGGCATTTGAAAATAGAGATATTGCAGACCGCGCCAGACTCGCCACTCAGGCCAGTCCCACCATTCATCCGCTCCTCCGTACAGTGTTTTTCATTCAGCGGCTGTCAAGCAAGCGCGCCGGTCGAGCCTTTTTTCTCGAGTGAGTTTGCTCGACAGCGAGCCCATTGTCCGCCCGCCGGCCCCCGGGCAACAAAGGCGCGGGGCGACACCCACCGCACCGGCGCGCTCCATAAAGAAGGGGCTTGAAAAGGCTGGATTAGTTGAAAGGTTTTCGGGGCAGGCGCGGCGATATCTCCTGTGGCTTCTGTGATTAAAAAGAAAGAAGAAAGGGGTCAGATGTGGACGGACGTGTGCGTAGTCCTTTTCCTCTTTATTTAACGAGAGGACGCTCTCAACTATTGCACCTTTACATAAGAGCAGGATAATGTAAGTGGTTTGTTGGATCGCCATCAATGTAGTAGTAGCATATTTCACAAGTTGCTGCTCATTTATGAGATTGTCATGTTCCACCTTTTGTTTGTAGTCATCTCAATTAGCTCATCAAAGGATCCTTCACAGTACACGGCAGAAACTTCGTCATTTCAAAGATTGTGTGATCAGGGATCCGACAAAAGAAAAGCTCAGTGCACTTCCTGTGCAAATGTACACATTGAAATGCTAAGAGCAGTGCTTCACCTGCAGTTATCCTGCAAGAGCATCACGTGGCCATGTCTGTTTATAGGCGTCAGGAGGTGTGGTAGAAGAGACGAATCCGTTGACATCTTTTCATTATACGGCCAGAATGCCCATCTCGGCAATTAGGTGCGTTTAAGTGCAAATTAATCCCTTCAGTCAAATGTACGGCGCGTTAGCTTTGCATGCTAACATCTTTGTTGGCGGTAAGCGCAGGGGACGAGTGTTGCGAAAGGTGACTGCATGTTTCGGTTTGCGAAAATGAATGGAAGTCAATGGCCAATGTCCAAAAAGTAAAAAATAAAAATACAACAACAACAAAAAACGTCTTCTGATTGTAATTCTTCCTGGAAATATTGGTTCCTCATATTCATGCTTAAACACAACACCTTATATTTTGTCTGTAGCAGATTCTTTCTACAAACTTTCTTTGGCATTCCAAATGAATGGATGGAAGTTAATGGATTTTTTTTTTTTTTTTTTTTAATTATCCAGGATTCATATCTCTCTTTTACCACATTTTAAATCACCTTATTAGTAAAAAGAACATCGGATTTGTTTACTGCACCCACTAATGATGATTTCCTGTACACACACTGTCTCTTCAAGGAAAGCACTCCAGCTGTGAGCCGCGGGGCTCTGATCCATTTTTGTGGTGCGCTGCCGCCGCCGCCGCATGTGGCCGTGATTGAAAGCTCGGGGAAGGAGTTTTGGTGAGAGGACGGGTACACCAGCGGCTCTGTTGGGGCCTCTGATCCTTGTTAGTGGTTAGCAGCCAATGGCACGGCGAAGCTAGTTGGAATAATCAAGGGTGAGCGGGGCGTCTTTACTCAACAATGACGAATTCTAACCCCGTCCAACAGCATCCATTAGCCATCCATCAGGAGGACGTCGCTGGGGCTGTGATAAATCGAGCCAACAAGGTTCTCATCGCCACATGGCCCCGGCGCCCTCATGATATGATGTGTGGGATATTATTACCCCCTAAGCCCTGGCGTTTGTCTGAGAGGCCCTTCGGTCACATGCCTGCAGAAGAGGCGAAGTGTGCGCTCTCTGAGGCCAAGCGACTGCTCGGGCCAAGGTGACTTTTAATGCTACGGCTGATTTTCTACTCCACTCCAGGAGTAACGCTCTAGTGGTCATTAAGCTTCGTTAGAGTGGGCTGCCTCGGGCAAGAGAGAGAGAGAGAAAGGGATCCAATAGCATGTGAGGTGGGAAATTAATGAGTGGGCATTTGAATTAAAGAAACTGAAATATGAAAGCCAAATATGAAGGTTTTTGTCCTCGTCTTGGTGCTTCAGAATCCAACCTATGACTCACTGTGGTGGCTAATGTGAATTTATTTATAGATTTACTGGAAAACTACTATTCATTCATTGGAAATGGAAAAAAAAACTCACCTTGAATTCCATCTCAAGAGCACTTCTGCACAGAAATTTGCACTTTTCTTTGCATGACGTTGCTCTGCTTAGATGTTCCCTTGGAATTTTGAAAAAAAAAAAAAACGTGTTTCAGAGTTTACGTTTCACCTTGGAGGCAGCAGATAGCAAAGCAGCTTTCCAACTACACTGTGGTTTCTTCTTTCAGCAGGCCGCTTCGAGGGATCACATGTACGTTCATCGTTTATTGGCCCGTTTGTCCGCTCCCTTTTAGCTAAATGTTTGGTCTCCATCGGTTCCTCTTGGAATTGTCAAGCCCTTTAGCTGCTGAACGCTCCACTGTCTCTGGACGCTAGTTGCTCAGAATCTGTCTGCTGTTTGCCGCTTGTGGAAGTACAATCACATTAACCGTTCTCTTGAGAAGTTGAGTTAACCTCATCTATAAATTGCGTTCTGTGTTCAGTAAGAGATGTTTTTGGTAGGAGAAGCTTTTTTCCTTTACGTGGATCAACATGTGAGATCTCCCTAGACCCAAACAGAAGCCATTTTTAAAGAGCAATCATCTCGGGCGATGCTCTGCTTACCGATTTACAGCGCTTTTTATTGTGTTGTAGTTTGCGTCTCGCGTTGTTCCGTCTGTATTTTCTTCTCGAGTTTTACAGCCGGCGTTGCGTTTCGGCTCGTCCATTACGCGTTTGTCGAGGTTTATGTATTTTACAGGCCCGTCCGGGGACAGGCGTTGCAAATTAGCTTGCGGGGTTGTGTAGCATTGATTCAGGCTTTGCGCTTGTCTCTGTACAAAAGAGCATTAAAGAAAATAATCGGCCGCCTATTGCGGCCAAAACCGACGCTGCAAGAGTGAATTAAAACAATAAAGTGTGCGGCTGGACAGCTAAACATCAACTAAAACTCGCTGTTATGGTGCATAAAGTCGAGGAAGGCTGCAGGTGATAGCCCCTTTCACACTGTTACACTGCAATATGATTAACTGTTCTTATTAAGAAAATCAATTCACGCTGCTTTCTCTCTCCTCCTGACTTAAGTTTCTAGTTGCAGCAAGTTGCTCGATGACGCTAAAGGGAGCTGATAAAAGGCGTGAAATACCTAAAGGAGACATATATTTAGACGAGGAGCGCTGTGCGGCGAGGCGGGGCGGCCGCCGACGCCGAGTTCACGTCCTCGCAGAGTCGCGTGTCTAGCGGAGGTCGAGGAACATTTATCACTACCTGCGGAGAGCGCCGGGAGGTTGGACGGTGTTAAACGGGCAGCGCGCGTGAATAAAACACAACTTCCTGTCTTCGGCTTGATTTATGGTTAACTTTGGAACGTGTTCAGTCGCCTGTTTGGCTCACGGGCGGATAGATCTACGTGGACGCTGGTAGGAAAATAAAACCGCACCAATAGACTTGACCTGATCGTGGTGAGTCGCGGGTGCGCGCCATGCTCAGAGACGACATCATCCAGGTCAGAAATCATGAATAGTGATAACAAGAGACTCAACGGGGAATAGCACTAGCGTATCATAAGAAAATATTGGTGAATTGAATGAGTTTTGTGGCAGATAATGTGTTATTTAGAGGCTGCGTTCCGGTGCCCCATTCACTCCCATTATATTGGATATTGGAGATCTACATATCTCCTAAGTGACAACAAATGACAAAAGTTATATGGGTGAGTAAACAACCATATTTTATGCCAGAAATAAGGTCCAGGTTGTAGAAAAAACAGTAGTTCCCCTTTAACTGGTGTTTGAAACGATAAACAAAGTCGTAATCAGTGTGGGCAGCAATGAACACAGTGTTTTGACAGGAGGGAAAAACATCTTATTTCCATCAGATCTGAAGCTCCTCAACCAGCAGAAACACTTCATCAAGCTGTATTTTGGTTCATTGTTTTGGGGGGGGGGGTAAACACATATTCCAACGAAACCTCTAGGTTCTAATCTGTAATCCGTGTGGGAGTATAATGGGGCATCAGATCGGAGATTACGCTTTAACCCAAGATGCAGGCAACACAAGATCAGCTGAAAATGAGGAAACTACGATGAAACGTGTTTAAGAAAACTCAACCAAGTCCAGCTGCCTTTGGTTTTCAGCTTTGTTTTAGGCACACCGGATGGTTTCAGGACCTGGATGATTGGGAGTCTTCCCAAACTGAGCGTTTGAGAGAAGATGAATGGTATAACGCCAGAGCAGTTTGAGCTGAACGACTTAGAGAAATCCGTTTTGTCGTAGGGATGTTCAACACATGTACCGATGAATCATTCATGGATTTTGTGAGCATTCATGACTAATTAAGGAAGCTTTTAAGCATTACTACTTAATATTTAATAAATAATCCCGAAAGTGGCAAATTGCAGCTTCTAAGAACATCTGATTATGACTTAAATGGAGTTGAGCTACTTGGAGAAAAATGCTTTTACAAACGCCCAGAACCCTAAAGGTGTCTGAAGATGCCGGGACGTCGGACGGTGTTTACGCTCTCTCCCAGATGGAGTTTATAACCACCTTGTTCTGCGAATATAGTAAAGAAACAAAACATAAAATCGACAGCTGGTGGATAAATTTGACAACCGGGCAAATAAAAACCCAACGAAACCAACTCCGACGACCCAGCTGCAACTTCCGCACGCCCTCCCCCTACGCCTTCGCCTCGTCGCACTGTTCCTCCGCCCCGTGCCCTGCGGATGTGACAGGAATAGCGGGACTGATTCAGATGCATGGAGCCGGGGTCCCGTTGCAACCAGGCAGAACCCGCTCGCTGTCAAGTGTGCTGAGGATGGATAGGGGGCAGGGAGAGCAGGGAAGAGCCACGTTCGCCCTGAACTCTCGGCGAACCTTGCACTCTCGGCTGACATTTCGCACAACCCCCCCCTCCCGCTAGCGCACACGCACTTTTGTCCTCACCCCTCCGAATGAATCACATCACTGCACATTGTTCCCTCGCACGCGTTTCCACCTGCTTTGAGCTCCGGGACCGCTAACAGGTTCCGGTGGTTGACTATTTGCTTCATTTGACCGTCACTTTGCGCGATTGGGAGTGACAGTCTGCCCTGGTGGCACTCTTGCCCCGCTGATTGAGGAGGTCAGCACGGGATAGGCATCTGTCTGCTATTACCAACAGGAAGAAGAGGTTGGGACGCGGAAGACATTTAGGAGGAGACATAAAAAAAAACCCTGCTTTACATTTTGGCATGCGCACGAGAGGTTTGCCGCGGTACTTTCAGACAAAGAGACTCCCCAGCTCCTACTCAGTGTCATAAGCGCTTTCGTCTTAAATGATTTGGAAGAAGGCGCCGCGACGGCCCTGATTGTTGATGATCATTGCCACCGATTCAATTATCGGCTGCAGTTTGCGCTCCGCCTGCGTAATTTAAAGCACTTCAGCGGCGACTCTCGGAAGAAGCGTCGGCAAAATGGATTCGATCTCGTTCCATGAAACTTCTGGGACCTTTTAGAAAGGGCTACGCCATCTGCGATTGAAAATTGAAAACTGTAGCTGTTTTGTTGGGGTTTTTTTGGTTGTTTTTTTATGAACGAAATCAAAGCAGTTGCAAGGTTTGCAAGCTCACAGCATGTGCAGGATATTGACGAGGCAGTTACAGAAAGCAAATCATCGGTAAACGTCTCATCACTGTCTTCTTCCCCCATGTGATATGATCAATAATGATACTAATTTGCACCTGACCACTGTAATACAAGGACACCCTTATGGTAGAGTTACGTGGAAGCTGCTAGGATTGGGCGCCATTAGCTTCAGCAACGTGTAGACGTTGAGAAAAAAACTCATTTGCAAGGGTTGCCACTCATGAATTGAGTTTTCTTGACACCACACCGATACTTTAGCATGATTTATTTGTGCAAACCAAATCTCAAAAGCAATCATCTCTGCTTATGGTTGACTTTATCATAAAGTAAGCCCCATTTAAAAGCTACGATCCGACCATTCGGTCTCGATCTCTCAGCAGGTTAGGCTTTTGTTGGCTCCAGCTCACACTGATCGACCACCGTTGCTAGCGTCTATGCTCCGTTGCAATATGACAGTGAGTTGCTAGTACCAGTTCAGTTGGCAAGTGTCCAAACTAAAGTTGCTGAACATAGGCGGTCCAAACTGGTGAAATCTGTCGTACTCTTAGGAGGTTTGCGGGGATGTTGCCGATTAGCATTAGCACCTTCATAGGCTTGATAGGGTTTAGAGTTCAAAATATCTCAAAGGATATCCATCTGGGGATCTGTAACAAATGCCTGGTTTGTCTTTCCTTGATGTTGTACCACTGCTTATAGTAGCCAGTTGTGGAGGCTATGACATAGCTTATGCTATGAGCTCATAGACGACGATAAATTAGCATTAAGAGGGTTTATGGTGTTTATTTTTGGGTGTTTTTCTTGTTTTATTGAAATTTCTATGTTCAAAAGGGAAAATTGGGCTTATTCCAGGACACCTTTGGGGAGTTAGCTATTAGCTTTAATGCAAAATATGTCAATGACCGCAAGTTTTGACAGATGATACATGTGTTTATCTTTCAGTGCACGTTAAAGATAAAACGTAAAGCAGCTTCCAGATCTCCACATCTAAAGTGTTTAAACTTTCATTCAAAGCAGGTATCAGTCAAGTAAATTCCCCAAACAAGCACAGACACGGTTGCATTCAATGCAGCCTAGCATATGGCACCGGGGAGCGTCTTGACCCCTCTTTGCATTTGAGATGAATCAGCACATTTGGCGTCGCACGGCGCGGCGTCTCCCCGCATCGCTGGCCGCTCGCTTCTCCTGCGCCCCCGCGGGGGACTGCTTTAATACTGCTCAGCGTTAATGAAGACGAATCATCCGGCGAAATCGATCGATGATGGAGTCACTGTACTGAAAGCCCCCGAGGGTTTGCGAGGGAAGACACGCCCGCGGATAACTCGGAGAGGGGGAGAGAGGGAGCACAGCTGGTGGTTTCGCAAACTTTGTTTTAATTTTAGCCTCTACGAGAATTTGAATTCGCACCCCGGCCCGTGTTTCCAGGACACCTTCTCTCGTGTTGTGGCTGGTTGTCAGCAGGAATACGGCATCGGCGCCAGATCAAAGCGAGCTCAAACTGCAGCGAAGGAACGAAGGAAATCTACCTCCGTGAACGTGCGCGCACATTTACTTGAAACTTCTTTTTGTTTAACTTTCCAGGCGTCGCTTCTAAACAAGATGCTTATATCTCAACATATGTAATCCCTTTGGGAATTGAAATCCGTGCATAAGAGCAGCGCAGTCGTCTAGCTGTAATTCACATATGATGGAAAGGGGCTGACTAGCTGCCAGCTCTACAATAGCCCGAGCACCGAAGGCGAGGTGCTCGAATGTTTTCTTTTTAAAAGCATTATTTTTGTCAAAATCCAATTCTGTCCTGCGAAGCAAAGTAAGAGATTGATTTCTTTCTCGGGCTTCCCTTTGTCATTTCCCATCCTTTCAGTCCACATAGAGGATGCGTTTTCGCCTGCACACCGAGCGAATCGGATACTTTGTTATATTTGTTTTGAAATAACATATTTTCCTGCACACATGCGGGCAATCAAACACGGGGGAAGGCGGGGGGGGGGCTCGGGATGTGGGTGCCAAGCATCGCTGTGGCGACCTCAAACAATTCGGGGGTGGTTTCAGTTCAATATTTACCTGAAATGACAGAAACCTGTTGTGGAGAGACATTTCTTTACATTGTTATCTTGTCAACAACCCAATGCCCCACAGCTCTGATTTAACAGCGTACGTCGTCAGGGAGAAGTCGGCCTTTGCAATAGCAATTCCTCTTATTTGACTTCTCCGCTATTAGCAGACGAGGGAGAGCATTGCCTCGGGCCTAGTGCTGCCTTATTTTATGTGACATGGCAGGCCAAAACCTGCACAGAAGCCAGAGTCGCCGCTCAAGTTTTTTTGCAGTGGAAAGTTGCTCTGGAGTCTCTCCGTTGGGAACCAATCACGCTCCTGGGATGATCTGTCGCGCCAATCGGAACATTTGGGAGGGCTTTATGTGGTGATGGACGGATTGGAGTTGATTGCTGCTGCCGTGGAATGGGAAAGGGAGGAAGAGAAGATTTTCTGGCATTCCCAAAAATAAACTTTTGGATAAAAATGTCTTCCGTGTTTTAGAAAGTCCTCCAATCTTTTACGTCTTTATCCTGCTGTAGAAAACACAACGCGTTGCCTAGGGCCTAGCATTGTTTTATCTGACGTCCAAAGTCCAAAGCTAGCCTAGAAGCCACACCCACCTCCCCGTCCCCCCGCCCACAAGTTTTTCTTTTCTAGTGCAATGTTGCTCTGGAGCCTTCAACCATCTTCTGCGCCAATCAGATCATTTGGCCTGGCTTTACGCGGTCATGGACAGAAGAGTAGTAGTAGCAATGTAGTCGTCGTCCGAGCGCCATGGAGTGGGATTTGTTAGCAATAAAATGTCTCAGATTGGTTGCAGGTCTGTCCCGTTGGTGCAGACATGTCTTTTGCATTTTTCCCAGCCTTCTTTTTGGTTGCAGTGGTTGTAGAATTTGCAGGAAGTGAGGGTATGTTTGCCGATACCCTGATTTCTGGCATTCCCAAAAACTAAGCTTCCTGTTTGCTTGCTTGGGTGGCGTTTTCTGCCAGCGTCCTTTAGGGATACGTTGGAAGTTATTATATCCTATTTAGCTACGTTATAAGCAACGTTGAAGCCACTTTGGAAACTTCAGTTCCACCAAGACGTCATTAGGCTAGTTAACCATCCAAACCTTGGAGAAACATTGATTTTGTGGACGCATTAATGCAGCCGACGTGATGTAACACGACGCTGAAGTGTTTTCGTACAGTAAGCTGCCGTCGCCCTTATTGATCTATCCCTCAAGACAGATGTTCTGGGCGTTCGGGGCTCGGCAGGTGTTTAATTCAGACACTGATTGTACACAAACGAGATTAAATTAGACGTTAACGGTTCCCACGGGGACACTGGTTAAAGTTTGCCTCTACATCATTGACCTCTGGGTTATGAGCATGTTTCCGCCGAGCCCTCCGCTGTCAGTCAGGTCCTAACGCCCAGCTGGCGTGTGGGGGAGGGGGCAGGGGGAAGGAAGGGGGGGGGGTGTTTTCACACCTTTTCATACATGCTCCATGAGGTCTAGAAATAGGCGCAGGCTGGCGGTTGCTCATCTATCCAGGGCGGCGGGGGTTTCGCTCGCGCGCAAGCCAAATCTCGAAAGGAATCGCCTCCGCTTCAACTTTACCACGCAAAAGTAAGCCCGTGCAATTAAGCCAGAGCCGGCTGAAAGGAAATGATTAACTCTTGAGGGCATTCCGGCTGCAGCTCCGGTGTTAATAAATCATACTAACGAACACAATAGTTAAATGTGTGTGACGGATCTGCCGAGCTTTTTAATTCACACCTGACTGTTTCACTGGTGATGAAATTAGGTTATTAAAGTTAATTAATCAGATCTGAAACTGTGCTCGGGCAAAAGACAATCGGAGCGAGCGCTTTAAAGCCGGCGCCGCGGATTTACAGCCGGCAAGAACATGCCGCTCCGATTCGTCTGGGAAACGCGTCCGGCAACGCACGAGAAGGAAAGGAGAGAAGATTCCAGTTAAGAGCCGTGTCTCCACGTCATCTCTTTTGTGAAATTTGCATTTGGGGGTTTAGAAAAGGTGCAAAGGTGGATGCTAGAAGGAGAAAAAAGCAGGGAAAGCGTTCGGTTTCAAATGCAAACAGGAAAATGTGACTCGCTCTTAAGCCTTCAGTGGAGCTTCTTCTCCGACAGCATTCTTGCTGCTACACTTTTCTCTCCAAGATAAAGAGCCCCGCGGCGCCTCGGAGTATAAAACGAGGGAAAACCTCAAGGGAAGCAAAACTTTCAGTTAAGTGATATTGTAGGTTAATCCATTTCACTCTAATGTGTGTATTGCTCCGCTCTGCTAAGACTGTGGGGGAAAAAAACTGTTAAGGAATATATTTATGGCACAGTTAGGGCTTGTTTTCAGAGAATTCCTTTAAAAGTCAAACCATATCCTCATAATATAAACCATACATGCTGTCATTTGGTGTGTTGCAGCAGTGGCGCGTCTTAAAGGTTATGAACATATCTGTCTCCTCTTTGGACGTGAAAGGTCTTGCTTGTCTGATTCTGATAAAACCAGCGAAACTCAAAGTCAGAAGCTTACGTGCGTATTCATCAGGGCTTGGTTAACTCATCATTTTCTAATTGTCTGAGCGCAAACCGGAATAAACGGGGACGCTCCAGGTGGAGATCTGAAACCCGGCGAGGAGAGGGGAAGTCACAGTGGAACTGGCTTACACCTGCTGCAGTGGCACGGCCTGCGAATCTGAGAATCTTACCTTTGATCGTACACCAACAAACCCAAGGGTGGAAGCTGCCCGAGTCCGACATCAAACACGAGACAGTGCTGGCGTGGAAAATAATCCCTGTTATGGCTGCGGTGAGAGATTTACCACCATCGGGGGGGGTACATGTGGCTAATGTGTTGGCAGACAATCCTCTTTTGACATCTGTCAGATGTGGAGTATCACGAGCACCCTTCACTTCAGTATTCACTGAAGTTGTATTCCTGGTTTGGCTGCCAGGGCCTCAGAGATATGTCCAACTGTCTTAGGCTCTTTATAGTCTAGATTAAAGCAGACAGTGAAAGAGGACGGGCTAGCTATTGAAGAAACTCAGACATCATGTAACGTATCCTAGCTTCACAGGACTTGCAAGATGTGCCTGTCACAACACTAGAATCCGGCAGAAGAGTTGATTTTTTTGAGCTCGTGTGGAGGACGTAGCGGCGGTAGAGAGTCACCGACAGCATTGTACTGTCAGACCTGACCTGGCTCGAAAACAGCTTTGAAAACTAGCCCCGTCCGTTAAAAACCATCGCTGTCAAGTGTTTTTCGAGCTCCACCAGCAGACACCGGTAGCCCACATTGACCTGCATCATTAGAAACACGTTTTTCTCTTTTGTGGTCAGAACACGAGTACGGAGATGACCGTTCGTGCTTCGAGTGAGAAAAAGTTGATACAGTTGCTGATGTGCGTATTTGCATTTGAATGACACTCTAGTGATGAGAGGCAGACATAGCGATGTGGGCAGTTGTTGGAGAAATAACAGTTTAGTATGCAGTAAACCACTGGTTGACACAGTCATACTGTGTCGAGTGTGCTGCTTTTATACCGACCCTCAGACGGATATGCTAAACTGAAAAAGCCGTGCTAGGCTGAAATGTAGTACAGTTGCTGCAAAAACAACACATGAACCAAAGCTACTGCAGCAAACCGTCAGAAAATCGTCTCTTTTTGTTATCTAACACAAAAGCTTTACAATTTCTTAGAGTATTTTTTTAAAACAAAAAGTTTTGGTTTCTTTTTCACTCATAAAATAAATTTCTTTGCTGACGACACCCTCTTATATGAGTCTGACTGCACAATGAAAACTTGCTGCAATCGTTCACTACAATGCAGTCAGTGTTAAATTAACTTGTCACAGCCTTGTTAAAATATGTGTTAATAATTATGTGCTAAAGCTTAAATGGGAACTACTGTTTTTTTACAACCTGGACCTTATTTCTGGTATAAAATACGGTTGTTTACTCACCCATAACTTGTGGAATTTGCATTCCTTTGGGATAAATAGATTAGCGTGTATCCATATAGTGGGAGTGAATGGGGCACCGGAACGCAGCCTCAAAGTAACGCATTATCTGCCACGAAACTCATTCATTTCACCAATGTGTTGTTATTGTACGCTAGTGCTATTCCCGTTGAGTCCTGAGTTACCTGTAATAACGTTAAGGTGGTTAAAAACAGAAGTTCCCCTTTAAAGCTACAGTGCCACGCTTTTGTCTCCCCCTTCTGGCAGTTGGAGTAACTACACAATATACGAGTCCTTTTTAGCCCTTTCTCTTGTTTGAGTTCTCCACTTATGATCCGTGTTTGTCCTTGCTGTCATTTGCTTACAATGCTATTGCTAACACCATAGCCTTACATTCTGTAGCCATAATTTGTGTTGGTCTAAAGAGGCATTTCTGTTTGTGCGCAAATGTAATTATGTCGCTATAGACAACAGATTTAAAGCCATGTTTTACGACCAAGAGCGGAGAGATTTACCTGTTCTTGATTAGCTTGAACGTCATTGTGTGAACTCACTCAGCAAGGCACTCGTTTGATTTTATCCGAGATACAGTCACATGTAAACATCCCGTAGCTTTATTAGCGTCGCAGCCTCTCGAAACATCTATGAGGCTTTTCATGTGCCGGTTTTCTCTGCAAGTTTTCCAAGAGAATAGTAATGGTCACGCATGGCCGGCCAGGTTGGAGCAGCAATCACAAGCTCAAAGATTTTATTCTGTAACCCCTTCAAAGATTTCCAACTTCTCTCTGTTCCTGCCTCAAAGACATCTAATCCCCAGAAAGAAAGAAAATCTAAACCAACGTCTGTCTTTGTATTAGTGGCTCAGCAGCTTCCAAGGTAAAGTTGCTTGTTTTCAGCATATTCATGAAAAAAAAAAAAAAAAACCGAGTCTGTTGGAAGCAACTCAGCTTCCCCTCCGTTGGGATTTTCTCAACTTTAAAACTGCGTTTTAAGGCCCTCGTACTTTTCAAAATCACTTCTTAACACACTTTTACAGTACTCCTACACAAACAGGAGAGCAGATTCCCATTTATTAAATATAGCCGTCACAGCTGGAAGCAAAGTCAGTCAAAATCCCACTTGATTTATAATGGAAAATTGGCTGCAGCAGCTCTTCTGGAGGCAATGTGATTGGGAGTTTGGCTTAACAGTGGTGTGAGCTAGTGAGAGAGTTTGAGGACGGATAAAAAGAATGTGTTTTAACCCTTTAACGTATATATATCGCACCAATTTGTCTTCCGTTTACAATAGAAGTTTCACAGGGCGAGTATTTTTCAGTCAGATTTTGAGTTTATTCCCCAAAAAAAACACACTTTGTAACTTAATATATGTCCTTGCTTCTCAAAATCCTGAACGCTGCTTCATTGCGGGATTCGACTCAAAAGGCTTTACACATTTGGAGGAGTGTTACAGCACAAACACCCCAGATCCATAATCACACACTTGGCAGGCACGAACTGTAATTTACTTATACTGAGCTCCTTCATTTGCATACAAAGATGCCTCCCTTTGCATAGCGGCTCTAATGAAATTAGCATGTAGTGTAGAGGCCCTTGGAGAAGTTTTATTGCACTGCCGCAACATGTTAATACTTAATGCATTCTGTCATGAACTCTTTGATGGGTGTCTGTGGCACGTCACTGCGAGCGTGGAAGGACTGAGTAATCACCTCTTCCCCCATTCTCCCTCAACCTCTGTCTCGTTCTCGCTCCGTCATTCTCAAATTGAGGTGCAGACTCTCTCAGATCCTTCTTTATCCCGAAAAATATTTGCCTCCCATTCTCACTCTGATTTTTTTTTTTCTTATTTCTTTCATTCACCACCAAGTCTCCATCCATCTCTGTTAAATCCAATTTTCTTTCAAACTCCAGCGCCAGGTTGAGCTAGAAATCTCCCCCCCCCCCCTGCTCTGTTTCCTCTGGTGTCATTATCTGTATCAGCTGCTGCTTTGCCCTCGGGGATACTGAGTCATACTTAGCCGAGTCCTACTGTAGTTATCAAGGACACACAGCTCCCATTATAAAAAGAAAGAGAACTCAATTGCCTCACTCTAAAATAAAAATTCGACTCTTAAAGGCCGCGACTTGCCCTTGGCTGATGTAAACATTACTCTGAAATGTACACCTGAACTGTAGCATTAAAAAAGTCTGAATAATGCTTCTATGTCCCTGTTTGTGTGGAGAAATATCGTGTGCTGCCTTTTCATACAGATGAACCTACTCCATATGACAACAGACTTACAGTAACATACTGTCTATAACTGTATTAGGATGAGAGTGAAAATTTTAAAGGTCCCCTATCATACCCCTTTTTTTCAAGTTAATATGAGTCTCAACTGTCCCCAGAATGTGTCTTTAAATTTTCAGCTAAAAATACAGCACAGGTAGTTAATTCTACTACAATTTAAAGCCTACGTTTTTTGCCATGCGCCAAATGGGCCGTTTTGGCGCCTGTATCTTTAAATGCAAACAAGCTGATGCTGGCCACGCCCCTTTCCACAAGAGGGCTCCGCCTTTCCTGCTGATACCATACCAATATCTAGGCAAAAACAAGGCAGAAGACCCAGTACAGCTGGGACCAAAACAAAATGCAACAATTCAACCATATAAACCAGCTAGGGGCGTGGCTTACCCTTCATGAGGATTTGGTTGCTTAATTTAGACACACCTGTTTTGAAAAGAGAAAAACAAAAAGAAACCAGGGTATCACGTACAGTTGAACAGAACTGAAAGACACATTTTTAGACAGATTTATGGACACTTTTAATTAGCGCAGTCAGTTAATTAGCGCGGCAGAAATGCTGTTCCGCGTTTGACTGGTTCTCGTTTAATTGTCGCACCTTCTTCTTCTGCAGTTGTTTAGCGGCAGTCAGCTGGAGTATCGTCCCCGCTATCTGTTTATAGTGACGCGCCACGCTCAGAATATTCACAAGCCAGTAGTGGAGGGGAAAGATATTTGCTAACATCCGTCGAAAACCGAATTGAAACTTGAAAATGTGATTGTTATAGTAAAAGACAGTTAAATAATGAAATAATTGTGTTGCTGAAATGAAGATAAATGATTGTGATTAATAGCTGGCATCATGGTATTTAACACAGTAATCAAGATGAGTATTTCTGACACAATCATGCAGTCTTACATCTATTGTGCGTCTGATTATTGTTGCCTGATTATAACCCTCAATCACTGTTTTGATAATATTGTATTAATGACAAGTGGGTTTCATTAGATTCTGACATAATGAGATGTGGTCAAAGACGTGCTATACTCCGACACAGAGAGCTGGATGACGAGAGGGGGCGGGAGGAGGAGTTGAAGATGGCGGGGGAGAAAATGTGAAATGACACATTGACAGCTTCTCAACAAGACACAATCAGTGGTGCGCTCCATCATATTTAAATACGCCGGAAGGTCTCTGTGGAGCTTTACCTTCAGCTCTGTTTCCATTACGGACCCAATTATCCGCCGCGATCGATGGAGTCCTACAACGCCTTAAATGCTCCGATTGCTGCTTTGTGATGGGATGAGCCGTCGTCTCGTGTTGCCTTCCATAACCCCTTAGGAAGGAGCCGGCGTCCTCAAAAGTTTGGTTAGCGGTTGCTCCCTCTTAATATCCCTCCAGTGCACTCGGGAAGGTAAGCAAATCCGCCAGTTGGGTTGCAGGATAATGTGTTCTGCAGCCCATTAGTGGAGAAAAGAGGGTTGAATGCCAGAACCTCGTCTGAATATTGCTCTTCTTCTGACCTCCAGATGCACGGCTCAAATAAATCAAGACGGCCTGTGGTGTTTCTGAAGTGATTAGTGACGGCTGCCACCCTGTAATTCGCTGTTATCTGCAGCTGGTGTTTCACGTTGACAGGCCGGGCAATTTTATTCTTACTCTAAAACGTTTCAAAACAATGCAAGCCGTGATCAATTTGTCTACACAACCTGTCAGAGCTCCCGTTGACAGGTTTTACCTCATGTTCATCAGCATATTCCAAGGCCAATCTCTTGAAATCAGGCACTGCTGGTGGACGCACGGCAGCCGGTCACGATTATAGTCAATCTTGCCAAATCAGGTCGGGGTGTTGTTGACTTGTCTGCCAACAGTTTTCTCTAACTGGGGAGATTCTGGAGATCCTGGTTTACACCCCTGCAACAGATCTACGCCTTTAAACTTGTGCGCTGATGTGTTGGCTTTGCTTTGTTTGTGCTGAGAGACGTGGTTGAGAAAATGACCAATCGCAGCTGTTGGCGGAGCTACGACGTACGTCCGATGTAGCTAAGTCTAGCTTAGTCAGGGGAGATCCTGAGGAGAGATCCTGACTAAGCAACTTGCTATCAAGTGTGGTAATGGGGACTGGTCAATAATTACTGGTTATTTTTTGGTTTCCTTTACTTTTTTTCTTCTTTGTGTCCTTACTAAGCAGGTTGGGTGAGGCCTTCTGGTTGGCCACTCCTGAAGTTTCCCAGCTGCTGCAGTTCGTCTCTCATTTTTTTGACGTTTTGCAGGAATGACTCCTCGCTCTGCCGGCCGGAGACGGCGTGCATTAATGTCAGCTTTGATGCCGTCAAGGCCACATCTTTTACAGCTTGCTTCCTCATTGCCCACTGCCTGTCTGGTAGTCTGTCAGCGTGCGCGGCGGTGTGAACAAACGCAAATTGAAAGTTGCGAACGTTTACATGGGCTGACATTGGCTTGGTGCGATTTTCTCAAGGTTTATCGTCGCACTTCACGATGTAAAAAAACAAAAAACTTTTGTCTGAATAAGGCAGACGGCTTCAACCAGTAGCAGATCAGCTGTGATGAGGCTGGACTTATGGCGCATGATGATTGCACGATACGTTTGTTCTTAAATTTCCTTTTTTGTCAGATTGATTCCTGAGAGAGAAAGTCTGAAGAATCGCATTTTTAATAGTGAACTCGTGAAATCATGTGAATGCTTCCCCGTGAAAATCGATGTGTTGATGGAGGGAAGTTGGTGTTGTTGGCGTTGCCTTCTCTTGAGTGTCAATTTGCTTTCGGCAATGGTATTTCAGAGCGCCCGAGAATGCACAGTAAATTGCTCGAGTAAGTCCACTGACAACACACTGGTCAAAAATGATTGCCGTGATGGAAAACAAATGGGAAAATCACACAGAAGGACAAGCTGACAGAGGAGTGCTGTAAATATCAGGATCCAAAGGCCTGCAGCCGTCGTGGAGGTAATAGTCTGGAGGCATTTTGGAATAACTCTTAACAGTGTCCAGGATTACTCTCCACCCGCCGCCGGGGGCATTTCATCCTCGGCCCAGGAACCTCACTTATTATCCGGTCCCCGTGTTACCTCAGACCCCGGGGCCGTCACATCACCAAACACGAGCGACAGGTGAAAGATAAATGACAGCCATCACGGTGGAAGTAGCAGGAATGATTGGGGGAAGTGTGCAGCTGTGTCACGGCCAAGAAAAGAGACTCCGGCGGTGTCGGGTTTGATCCATTGGAAACTGTCCAGGAAGCCCTTGACCTGATGACTCATTCCCTCGCATCTATTACTCTCCCTTCTCCGTCTCTGCTCTGCTGTGGAGCGTGTAGGTTTCCATTTGCGAATGTGAACCGAGAGCACCAGCTGTTTTGTTTATTGAGCTGAGGAAGGCGACAGTTCCACCTTTTCTCTTGTATTTTCGCACAAACTGACGACATGAAGCATCTTATTTATAGGAAATGTGATTTTTTTATTTTCTTTGTATATGCTCCATCTGTTCGCACGGCAAACGCAGCAACAAACCGAATATCCGTTTGCGTTTAGCTTGTAATTTCCTGACCACGGCGGTGCTGTGTTACACCGACGGGAGGAAAAAACGATCACGCATAATCAAGAAATTACAGTGTGCCTCATTTATTAGACATTAACGACAGCGTTTTGTGGGACGTGCTAATTTAATTTCGCAGGGCTAGCAATTAATTTTAAGGACGATCAATTAGTTTGCAGACAGAAAATTAATTTACGGACATTTTTAATATATATATATATATATATATATTCATTTATTATTTATTTTTAGCTTCTAGATTGTGACAACTTCCTGCTTATGTCCCAAACGATTGTAAAATGTGCATATGTAGTCAGCTTTTTCTTTAAGAACAGATATATAACTCCTCTTCCTTCTCAAAAAGTCTTTGGACCATCCCCCGCTTCTACATATTTGCGGTTTTCCCTCCAGATCCGTCAAACGGCACAACAAGGACATCGGCCGCGTATCGGCAATCATTACCCTGCCCGCCTGGCTTTATTTTACAAGTTGCTAATTACCTCCCGCGCCTCGCCGCTCCCCCCTCCCCCCGACCCACCTCGGAGCCGTCTCCCTCTCTCTCAATCCATCGATCACGTCTCGAGGAAAAGTAAACTTTCCCGAGTTCCGTCTTTTTTGTTTTCCCCCTCCCCCCGCCCTCCTTCCGCCCCGGATGATTCCCAGGTGAGCGGCCTGATTGTGGGAGCGCGAGCGGAGATGCTAATTTGTTCTTGACGAGTGGAGGGAAAATCATTAAGGAGCACCTCGGCACCCAAGAGGGGGGTGGGGGAGAGGGCAGGTGTGGGGGGGAGGGGCGCTTGCGGATTCCGCTGTGGGACTTCCGGCAATAGTTTGAGATCAAAGATGAACCAATATTTGCAAAGTGTATCGCGCAGTTTCCAGCTCTTGATGTGCTTGTGCTGAAGGATCTCGTCATTGAGCTAATTATTCTTTCTCTCTCTTTTTGTGTTCCATGCTTCCTCCCCCATGTGGATTCTTCTCTACATAGGTAAGTCATCCAAACACACACACAAACACTCCTACACCCATTGTTCGCCTTTGTGCGAGCGTCGAGCGAGCGGCTGTCGGCCCCCGGACAGCATCTCCCACCATCTGCACCTCTCCGCGTACTGTACTGACACCTGCGCGGCGCATGGCCTCCGCCGCGGAGAGAGAGAAGACGCTGCTGTTCGCGAGCCGACAGATGCCCCCCCCGCCGCGACAGTGGCGGAGGACATTACGAATGCGTGCACAAAGCAATCCATCACTGACAGCCGCCGCGCTTCAGCTGCTGTGGCTGGGAGGGCGTATGATTGAAGCGGGTGACGTTTCCGGTGGCGGTGGCGGGCGTTCTCACATGTGATGAATTTCCATCATCTTAAAAAAAAAGTAAGAAATATATATATGTATCAACAGGCTGCTACGAGGTGACTTTAAAATTTCCAGGAGGTGTTTGAAAGCAGAGAGTGGAATGATATTTTTGGGGTTTTTGCAGCAGGAGTGAGCTCATGCATTTTCTATCAAGGACCAGCTCGTGGCTGTGAGCGCGGCAGTGCTCGCCGCATCGCTGTTTTATGAATACCGGCTTCTTATTTTCCCTCCCACCTTCTGCAAACTTGAACCAACTCTGCTTTGGCTTCGGTGCGTCATCAGATCGCACGATGCAGCTCACGCGCCGAGGCTTAGCTTGTTAGCTCGCGGGTTTATTCGGACGCCGCGAGATAGGGTTACTCAAAACCCCCCGATAAACACTGATGTTGTTGTTAGTTTTATATTTCCTGTGAAGTCTTAAGGCGTGGGCACTCCAAACCAAACCAAAAGAGCTTGTACTTCGCCTCTGGTCATTTATGTCTGGACCAAAAGGTTGCTCTTGAACACAACGCAATGCCTACAGCTTTGTAGGAGATGCGTGTATTTGCGCAGAGCCGACATATTCCGTATCTTCCAAATCAACTGGCCTGCACTATATTCGTTCTAGATCATCAAGTTGCCGTGGAAATATTTGCGTGTCTGAGTGCGCGGATGAGGTACACATGATAAACGAGAGGAAACGTTCTGCGCGACGTTCGACCTTCCTGAATTGGCCTGAAACCCGGCAGCGGTCCGACTAGCGCGTCACGCCGACAAAACCGGGCTCTCAGACGCCTAATGGCTTCGGTGTGGCGCGTCGTGGCCCTTAGCAATCCGACTGCCTGAATTCGTCTGGCTGAAAATGACAAAGCAGCTCCCGAGACGGCAATTTCCAAGACAAAGAAAGCATTTACCCTGAAAGTTTTGATTGTTGCGCTAGTCAGACAAAAACGGCCGAGACGGCTGAATGAATGGCTGAAGTGTAAAAACAGTTTTGGAGGGGTAGACTTCTGCACATAATGAAACATCAGTTCAACGTAATAAGAGCCTTTCCACTCAGGACACGCAGCCTAATGTACCATTTCTGGACTTTACAGTGTTTACTCTCTATGTAAGAGCACAGTAATTACACCCTGTTCAAAGTTAATGCCTTGTGATTGGGTGCAGATCAGTCCAGCTACTGAAGGCCTGTTTTGGTCTTTGCAGCTAGACCAAGACCCCGCCAGAAAAGCTTTGACATAGCGTTATTATTTAAATGTAAATAGCTGCATAATGATGCTTCAAAGCTTAATGTTTAAAGCACAAAACTGTCAAAACTGACAATTAGAAGATGCATCGTCTCAATGGCGAATCTTCAATTGATGCATTGCTTAGTTTGCGCCAAAAGAAATGTAAGATCTGGAGTCCCATCTGTAAAAACTAATTGAAACTGCAGGGTTATAGATGGAGGAATCATTTCCACTTCAGCGTCTCCCTCTCTTTCTCCCTCGCTCTCTGCGTTAGAAGTGAATTTTGCCCATTCTCTCGCAGTAATCTAATTAATTTCCCTCCCCTCTGTCAGTGACTTGTCGTCGGCTAAATGTGTGGGCCGAAAATGATCGGATCCCTCTTGGTGCACTCGAGCGGCGCTCCCTTAGCTGATGGCAACGGTAATCACTTAGCCCGCCACCAGTGCTCATTTTGCAGCACGCTTGGATGGCCTGCAAGCTGTTCTGGAGACATTTGGTGGGCTCCTGACATCAGTGTTTTCGAGCTACGCCTAGAGGGCAGACGATGAAGCTGAAACCAAGATGCTTCGGAGAATTCCTTGAAATATATATAAAAAACCAAAAAACAAATAAGACGGCCTCGCTGAGTCAAACCTTGAGCCTGGGCGGAAAATTTCCACTCGTCTTGCGTCAGCTCATCCTCCCCGCATCACTTCCGCCGAGGACGAAACTTCTTTTTGAACTCGCTCCCGAGTTTATGGCCGTCACCCATTCCGCCCGCCTCCACTTCTATTGTGCCGCGTCTCGCTCAAACACAGCCGGTCTAATAGCGGGATCGTACCAGCCCTGAATTTATTGTCTGCCCTGTAATTTCCTTCCCCAGGAGCTGGAGAGGTTACCTTTTATCCTCAAAGATCACACATTACTGCGCTAAGTGCTTTTTTTACGGCCACGCGCCGTCATCCAAGCTTAAACTGGCTGCAGATATATTAAAAGCCCTTTTTTAAAGCGTCGGCAGGCAAGGGGGGGGATCATTTAAGGAAGCGGCTGTGGCAATCTCATCTCTCGCATTTGTTTTCTTTGGAGTGTGTACGGCAGCGACGAGGACTTTGTCTTTACGTTAGAGGATTGACACTGAGCTTAAAGTGGGGAAGCTTGGAGGATTGCATCATGATTCTTGCTAACATCCAGGCTAGCTCTTCCTGTTTCCACTTTTGACAATGCAAGCTACTGCCCCCTGCTGGTGTGGAGTGTTATTTCCTTTCGACGCAGGTGCGGAATTTTACAAACTAGCCGGCCGTTGGCTGTAGCCTTTGAGGTGCGTTCAGGTGCAACTTTTTTTGCGGGCGGCATTGCAGTTGGTGCCTTCGTTGGTGGTAGTTTTTTGATCGGTGTGTCGAGACGAGATCTAGATCTAGTGACGTTTGCACCTGTCACTTGTTGTGATTCAAAAATACCTCAAGATAAAAACAAAAAAAGTTGGAACGAGGGCAACTGGACTTGTAGAGCTTCTTGAAAAGGGTTGGGGTTAGGGCTCATCGACCAGTACTAGTAACCTTAACCCTAACCCTACACTTTAGGATGTTTTCAAGAAACTCCAACTCCATTTGTCCTTGTTTGAGCTTTGTTGCATATGCCTTGACCTGGACAGCCAATAACCTTCAGGGTTAATAATCCCCTCATCATTTCTCAATCATGTGTTGGCCCTGGAGATTTAGATGACGACGGACCAGCGCTCCCCTTGAACAAGGCGAGCATTGTCCGCCTTGGATTCAGCTGATACTCCCACCAAGCCTCAGCTGAATTCCTCGAAGGCCGTTCGACTGCGAGCCAGCGTGTCGCACCTTAAAAATAACATCCTTTGTGATAGCCTAAAAGGAACCAGTTAAATACTTAACTTTTAAAATGGTTTTCAAGCGCGCCACAAGAAAAAACAGTGATATATTAATGAAGAATTACCATCTGGGCTGCGTGCATGCATCATTTATTGCGGTTTCAATGCAGCGGGAACATGTAACGGAATCCAGAGGCGTTTGTTTAAAGCATGTGACGTAAATAGCATCAGAAATGGGATAGGATGTCATGAAACTTTAAAAGATTACAACTCAGACGCGAGCATGGGGGGAACGCGTTGCCGTTATCTTCCATTGTATTGACCTCGGAGCGCTGGAACGGCGCTTCGGAGCATCTGATCTGAATCTAATGCTGTAGCTTTGGGTCGTCCATTATTTCACAGCTGGGGAAAGAAAATCACAAGGCGGGCGGCTATTTAATAGCAGATAATGGGCCAAAACTAGTTTGTTTTTGTAGTGTACTGACTCAAAAGCGTTCATTTGAAAGCCACTCCAACACGAAAGCGTACATGTTTGCTGTCTGCAAGGCGTCCTAAAGCTTGTAAAATCACTCCCGAAGAGCTAGTCAGGGTTTCAAGATCACCTCTGCAACGCGGGAGGAAGTCACTCGCCATTTTTCCGGAGGAAGGAAAGCCAAGCCAACAGGTGGAGGAGGTAAAGGCGGAGAGGGGAGAAGGGAGGATATAATGAAGGGCGGATTTCACTGGAGAGGTTTCTGGAAATTGGCTGCCCCTGTGGGGTCCGTGACATTTCTTTGAAAGTGCTTCGGCAGCAGATTCAAGCTGTGACTCACGTCGGGCTGGCTTGACGCTCAGACGACGCAGTGTGTCTTAGAAGAGCAACCGCGCGACAGAATTACAGCAGATTTCCTGCAAATTTAGAGGACTTAAGCACCCGGAGAACAATTCATCTAGAAAGTTAATTGAACACGGCGGCATTTAACATCTTTTTTTTATAACTGAGTTTTGAAGCCGATAAACAACTAAATAACAAGACTCTGCTGCTTGAAATAACTCATTTTTGGAGTTTATGCATGCCCTTTTTGAAGGAAATAACACAATGTCTTTTGCTCTAGCCCTCGGGCTGTCTCCGGGGTTGTCTCCACCCGTCTAAATACGCCATGCCCTGCGGCGTCTCCCGCGTTATCACAGGGGATTGCGCCGAGAGGGCCGAGAGGGCAGAGAGGCGGCGCCTGTTTGCCGCTTTTTCAGGCTCTCGTTGCGGGCGGATGAGGCTTCGGGAGCGCTGTAAGTGCTAGCTTGAATTGGTCATTTGTTATATTGACTGCGCACTGAAGGCTTCCCATTGATTCCCCATCGATGTGTAGGTGAGCAGTAGATAAGCCGGCAGACGGGAGGAGATAAGCGCCTGTCGCTTTCCCTGACAGCTATGGATGCCACGAAGGGCGGCCCAAAGTCACATGCCTCACAAAGTCACCCGCCGAGCGCAAAAACTGCCGCGCTTCCTCCAAACCCGGCGCTCTTGAGCCCTGACAAGGCTGCTATATTGAATTAGCCCTCGTCTCTGTCACATTAGAAGTCCTCTTCCTGACAGGAGCGTATCAATCAACTGATTCATTCTTATTAGATTAAACTATGGGGGTGTCACGTCGTTAATGTGAAAAATGGGACGTTGGAGCGGGAGGATGGAAAATCTATTCCAACAAAGGGGCAAGAGTCAGGAGGAGAACGTCAAACATTACTAATGGTAATGTTTGGAGTTTGAACTGAGAACATTAATATTGATTGAGAGACACCTTAATCTGTCTCCATGCACTGGAATTCAGATGTTGGAGTTTTTCATCGGCACAGTAGAGATTAATTCTACCAGCACGGTTTTTACAGTGTAAACCCATTACATTTTGAGCAAATGCAAACGTAAATCCATTTAAAGTGTCGTCCCCTCATAAACCTCGGCTACAGTCACCCCGTGTCCCACTTTGGGAGCGTGAGGTGGAATTACGAACGCAACAAGCGGCTTGGAAACGGCGACAAATACCGCTCGCGAGCCTCGCACTGGTGATAGTAATGAAAACGGTGTAAAAATGTCGTCCTGGATAACACTCACAGGTGCAATGTTTTTTCATATTTATGCAAGCAGTCTTCTTCCTCGCTGCATTTGTTTGCACGTTCCCTGCAGTTGTCGGCGCGCGGCTGAGGACAAATGTGATTTGCGTGCACTTCTTGTGTTTTAACGTGTACTCATCCACCCAGGCTCTTGCTTTTTAGCTCAAGTGTGGAACAACAGGAAGGGAAGGCTCAATTGCTCCCTTAAGAGTTCGCCCTCCCCCGAGGTGTTGCCTGGGAGGATGCGCTGCCTTAAAGTCGGGGAACAACAGCATCACCTCATGAGCAGTAACAACACCCAGAGTACACGGCGTGCTCCGGTACATATCTGTGGCTATTTCTGGGCAGGTGTACGGCATATAAATCGATAAGCAGGTATGTGCACGTATGTGCCACTGCATGCCTTGACAAGATGATGGGTAAAGCACAAAAGCACAAGAGGAGAGATTATATTTACGTTTGCAGTCGTGAGCATGCTTGAGCAGCTTTTAGCAGCCCGACAACCTTTCGTTCCAGGGTGAAGGACGTTTGTCAATTATTGTGCACTACCACCCCAGTCCAGCAGGTGGCGGTAATGTAGAAGATCGTATAAAGCAGCAGACGGCTTCACGTTTAAGTTGGGCTGTTTGTGATTTACTGCTTTCCAAATGAGGTCAAGGATGTGGTCACTCAGGTATGATGTCATTTCTGAAGCAGAACAAAATCAGAAATGTTCCGGAAGCTTCCTATAGAATCTTTAAAAAGCCCAACCGCCATATCAAGGGCTTTTTTTTTTCTTTTTCTTTTTTTGAATAGTTGAATAGTTTTCCTGGAACTTATTTTCTACCCTGCTCCCTGCGGTGGAAACTTACTGAGTACCTCCAAAGGGTTCCTTGTCCCCGGAGAAACTTCCTTGTGTGGAATCACAGCTTTTCGCCTATAAATAGTCGTCCCTAATATATCTTCTTTCAGACACGCCGGGAAAATCTGCTTAGTCCCAGATCATTGAAAAGGCCTCCTCTCGCTTGATTTATTATTTAAAGATTACCCAGTTCAGCATGTTTCGTTCTCGGCGACGCTAATTTTAGAGGAGCAAACCAGAAAGCCTCGATTTCGCAATTAGCCATTGTCCCGTCACGGGGTTGAGAGCGTTTAAAGACATCCTCTTAAATGTAACACAACCGCCTTTTCGAAACAGTGAGGCTAACGCGCGCCGAAACGTTAGCCTCAAGTGGTCTTTGGCAGCCTGAGTGATAGCTTAAATAAGGCATTGTTCTTTCTGGGCTTTTGTGTCAAATTTCACAACCTTGTAAACGGCCATTAAAAAGGGTTGTGAATTATGCATAGGGGCTGGTTTCCTCCGGTGCTGCCTTCTCCAGGGGCGAGCCGAACCACGTGGTCGGACGAGTGCAGTGGGGGCGCTTTGTCTCCGCGCCTCTCGGCTTGTTTTTCCGGCCTCAAAGGTCTGCAGGCGTCACTTTTGTTCCTCGAATGCTCCCTCATTTGCTTCTGGGTTTTTGTAGGAGAGGGAATGCAGCTCGATAAGAGCTCGTCTGAAGTCATCTCCTGTGGCTTCTGCGCCGCGGTGGGTGACCATGTGTCTCCCCTTCCCCTCCCCCGGGAGATGTGAGCAACGCCACCACGGCGCAGAAGGGAGTGGGAGTCCGAGGGTGGCGATTAAAGGATGGGGGGGGAGTGAAAAAAAGGGGCGATTGTTGGTGGAAAGGAAGAAAAGAAATGACGCGACCAGAGGGAGCTGCAGTGGGAAGTGTGTTGTGGCAGCAAAGAGGCTTTGGTACCTACTCAGTGGCCTTTTTTTTTTTTTTTTTTTTTTCAGTCCTTACGGTATCATCCAAGACACGAGTCCCTTAGGGGGGACTTCGAAAGAAGTGATTTGCCTCTTTTCTGTGGCTTTGTTCCAGTCGTTCATGCTGTTGGCTGAAACCTCAGGGGGACTTCTCTCGCTGTATTTGTGCCACGTTTTTAGACACAATGCATTTCCGAACCACGCACCGAACTCTGCAATGGAGCCGTCGCGGAAGACGGCCCATCTCCGAGCTTTTGATTACTAACCGAGGAGACTAAACGCAGTCAAAGACTCGTTTGCAGGAAATTATTTTTGGAAACAGCCGAGCGCCGAAGCCGATGGTAGTGTTGCGAACTGCGTGTTTTTTGTTTTGTTTTGTTCCAGATAGTTTGAAGAAAGCAGCGTTTACACCTTGTCTAAGCACTCGCCGGAGAAGGAGCTCGTGCGTGGCGTCTCGCAGCAGCTGTGAGTCATTTGTTAGCGCGTGTGCACTTGCTTCTTTGGGGCATTTTTCTGCTGCTCGCTGTTCAGCGATGAGTTTAGAGACTTTGTCGTCTAGTTGCGGTCCGCGCGCGACGAGGGAGCCGCTTCTGTTTCCGCTTTCACAAAGGTGAAAGCTGATCTGCAAAGAATTGATCATCTCAGTCTCAAATGTGCGGTTAGGAGAGTTGAATTTCCGTTTAGCCGAAACGAGCAAATTTCAAGGCGTAGGTCCGCGTTAGCGCACGTCGTCGGAGGTGGAACGCGGCCCTCCCGGCAAGCTAACGGCACGGAAAGTTGCCCGATGCCGCTTTAAATCCTCGTTTGATAGATAATAATTGCAGACAACAGTCGCTCAATGCAGACCGCAGCGGAATCAACGACTCCCGGCGAGGCTACAAATGCACAAACCCGTATACTGCGTGCTCTCCCCAAACAAACACACGGACAAACCTCTTCCCGCTGGTTGCTAGGGGATGACGGGCAGGTGTCCATGTGGTGGAAACGCAGTCGTACTCTTGGCAGCGGCCGCCAGGGTTATTGATGATTCTTTGTGGCGGCAGCGACGGGATCTTGCTGAATCGGAAGGACCTGCTGCTGCTGAGAGGGGCCGAATCCCCTTATTGCACCACCCACACGCTGATGCAACCCTCGCGCGCTTGAACTCGGGGGGGTAAGATCGTCTGCGTGCAAGCTCCGTGCAGACTCGTGCATCCGTTTGGCTGCTTGAGCACCAGACACTACACATGGCCGCGCAAGGAGTCTTCTCAGCAAGGGTGTAATCGGAGCTTTGGCGCCTCCGCGTGCGCCACCTCGCCCCGCCGCCTTTGCGATTTTCTCCAGCTCCTCTACGTCGTGCTAACTCCCCCACGGCGAGGGTCATTACCGCTTCCGCACTACAGTGATTTGTAGCGCGGTCTCCGCTACCAGCTTTACTGCTGTAATAGCGCCGCTTTCGACTCCAATTAGCATAGGTTTCCATGTGCGTGCAGGAGATCTCCATATATTACGAGCACCGCCAGAAGAGGCCAGGGCACCGAGAGCTAATGTGTATTATTAGCATGGCTACTGAAGGGTAAGGAGGGGGGTGTGGAAAGAGGGAGCTGCGTGCCAGGCATGGAAGGCCGGTGAAAGATGCAGTTTTGATTTCTGCTTCCTGTCAAATGAATCTTGGCCTCGGGTGACCTAATTAGGCCGGTAATAAATCAAAGCGCCCCACAGGCCCTCGCATTCTGTTGATGTGAGATATGTCAGTGACCCTCGGGGGAGGCCGAGGCAACCTTCACATCGCTTCCCTGAATCAAGGTTAGCGCGGGATATCAAGGGCCGTCTGCAGACTCTGTCAGGATTTAAGGGGGACAGTTGCCTATTTAACTCGGTCGTAAAACGTCGGCGTGGAGAGTGATTTAGAAAGAGCCGGCGCTGACCTGTGTTGTGTTTGAATACTCTCCGTTTAAGTGGTAGTAACCAGGGGGGGTGGACTGTGCCCGGTGACGATTAACGGGCATAACCTCGCTTTTTAAATTAACTTTTTTTTTGTGGTTTTAAAGCACAGGTGTGAAACATACGGGCTGCGGGCCAAAAGCGGCCCACCAGAGGGTCTAATCTGGCCTGCAGCATTAATTACATAGAGGACTGCCATTTTTTAATGAATTTAATTGAAATTTGTCCACTATTTTAGTCGGAGAAGTGGACAGAAAAGCAATTTCCTTAATTTGCACTTTAACATTTTTTTATTGAAGGATAGTTCATTAAATGTAAAAATTTTCCTAATTTGTTTCTTTGTCGTTACACTAAAACAAATGGAATACATCTGGAGCTGTTGATACTTATAGGTTATTATGGTGCTATCTTACTGGTCCATCCTGCTTCAGATCACATTGGAGTGTATGTGCCCCCTCCCTGAAGTACAATGAGTTCCCCGGTTGTAAATGTTCCCATTTGAAGCGATACAACTTGTGACAACAGCAATATTAAAGCTGCACAGTTCAATATTTTAATATCATCACTGTCATTGTAATTTATGGATTCATTACGAGAATTTTGAAATACATTTATAACACAAGCCAAGCTGTTAATTAGATATGAAGGAGTTAATTTAAGAAAAAAAAAGAACTTCAGTAAAATTAAAGCTTTACTTTTTACCATGTTTCAGCTCACTGCTGTGCATTTATGAGATTTCATGTTTTGGTTCAGTCTCATCAGCAGCATTGCCAGCCAAACACCAATACCATTTCCCTCAAGACGTGATGGAAAGCGAACCATAGCCAGAATGCTGATTGTGCGTTTGACAGCTGAACATAAACACAACACAGTTTCTTGTCCCAGCCGCCTCATTATGCCTGTTAAATAATACAAAAAAAACATCTTTCAGCTCATTGTTTTGGACGTATTATGAAGATAGACGGTGGAAATGCTAATCAAACGTGAAGCCAAAGCAAGTAGAGCTCCCCCTGGTGGCTGGCTGCAGTATAGATCCAAACAAGAAGCTCCGCCTCCTTCATTTTAGTGGATGGCCCAAACTACAAACACTAAAATACATGTCAAAGATGGCTTCTGTCATTTTACGTAGTTCAGACAATGTTGATGCAAGTGTCAACGTTTCTGATAAGTTTGATTTTAGTTAGCTATTTAATGCTATAGAAACAGGAAGTGCTAATGGCGACCATCAACCATTACTGCACAGACTCTGGCTCCAAAGTCGCAAGATTTTGCCAACCGCGTCCCCAATGCAAGGAAGTGCCAACGTGTTGTCCATATTTATATACAGTCTATGGTTTAGAATGCGTTTCTTATCCTTGTTTTTGTGTAACGACGTGGAGTAGAAGTGGAGGCAGTAGTCATGATGTGCGCGCGTTTAGCCTCGCTGTGGATGCATACAAAAACAGTCGCTTTGCTGCTGCTGAAGTTCACTGCCTCTGTCTCCATGACGACTTTAGGCCTCCTCTGTATGTCTGACTCCAGTGGGAACTTCTCTCTTCTGTGCATGCCTCTCTATTTTTGTCATTTCAAACGCAGACCACATGTTGTTCACTCCCTGCAATGCTTGCCTCTCTGTAGATTCTTCATGCTCGGTGTTAAAGTTAAAAATATTTTATTTTATTTTTTTTGCGAAAGAGCTTTTTCAAATTTGACTCTCGGTGTTTCACGTTGGTTAGCAGTGGGCTTCCAGTAACCAGCAGTGCAGTCGACATCTGAGTTGCTTCGTGCTTAAGACGAATGCCCTGTGGACACGGCTTGGGCTTATGAAGTTAATACACTTGAGATGTCTGCAAACCAACAGTCTTCCAAAAGTTCTTTCCAAAAAATGTTCATTTTTTTGCTTGTTAAATAACCAAAGTAGTCGAGAACAGAAAACAGAAGTGTGCACTTTTTAGTAGGAGCTGATGGAGATTGATTGCACTCAGGCCAATTGAACATAATCTACCTTATGTGCTGAACTAATGCAACCAGCACCACAGCACTCCCCGAGTCGCTTATTGAGCCGCCTAACCGCACACAAATACCGCAGCGCGCCTTCGCAAGTTGTTTGGCAACTACATCGCCGGTTAAGGTGGTCGGCGGGGCGGCGGACTGACAGGTGTGACGGCCCTTGCGCTCCGAGGGAAGAAAAGACGCCGCACGCTGATAGGCCAATACCTCAGCCCAGAGCCCTCCGGGAAATGTCCAGCTGCTGGTCCTATTGGTGGAAAGATGAAGCTGACGGGCCTCAGAGTACAGCGCTCAAATGAAATGCCTTTCTTTCTCACTTAGCCTCCCTTTCCCTCAATCGCTCCCGCTCCTGTTTTTTTCCTCGCCTCAAAGGCTCCTGGTCGGTTTGTGATCCGCCAAACCAGAATCATCTGTCATGTCGATAATGAAATCAGAAGCTCAAGTAATTGTCATGTACAGTGCATGCCGCCATTGTGATTCACAGTGCTAATGCTGCCTCAACCTTTACGCTTCTCCAGTAAATTGGTAATGACTGGCAGCCTTGTAGATCTAAATGATTTAGATTGTCAACAATATTGGGGCGAGGATTGAGAATCGTGCTTTAATTTCGCTCAGCACTCGTCACAGTTGGACGTATAGCGTCACCTGTGGAGGGAGTTTTCTTGGCTTGGGCTCGAGACTTTTAAGTTTTCACAATAACCTTGCATTAGTGTGTGTATTTATCAGGGGTGACAGGATGTAATGAGAAGTTATTAATGGGCTGCATTATGGTTGTTGTAGTGTTTTTGGATCTTGACCCATTCTCGAGACGAAAGTCAGAGGTTTCTCAACTTTTTAAGCAATGTGTTCAAGGGATAAATGCTAAGTGTGCTCGGTAATAAATCACAGCTTAATTGCTAATGGACAAACCTATTCTGACTTATACATGCTAATTTAGATCAAATTGTGAGGGGATGGGATGAAGGGATTGAGGGGAGGGGATGGGATGAAGAAACTGAGGGGATGGGATTAAAGGGGTCAAGGATATGGGTGGAGGGGATTGAGGGGATGAGATGAGAGGGGTCGAGGGGATGGGATGAAGAAACTGAGGAGATGGGATGAAAGGGGTCAAGGAGATAGGGTGTGGGGATTGAGGGTATGGGATGAGACGGGTCAAGGGGATGGGATGAAGAAACTGAGGAGATGGGATGAAGGGGATGAGATGAGAGGGGTCGAGGGGATGGGATGAAGGGGTCAAGAGGATGGGATGAAGAAAGTGAGGGGATAGGATGAAAGGGGTCAAGGCGATGGGATGAGGGGATTCAGGGTATGGGATGAGATGGGTCAAGGGGATGGGATGAAGGGGATGAGATGAGAGGGGTCGAGGGGATGGGATGAAGGGGTCGAGAGGATGGGATGAAGAAACTGAGGGGGATGGATGAAGGGAACGAGATGAGAGGGGTCGAGGGGATGGGATGAAGGGATTGAGGGAATGGGATGAGAAGGGTGGAGGGGATGGGATGCAGCGATTGAGGGGACGGGATGAACTGCTCGAGGGGATGGGATGAAGGAGGATGTAGACCAATGGTGGTCCTCTGATGTTCGGATGGGGGAACCCATGGAGTGAGGTTGCACTTTAAACAATACAAACATGCACTGGAAAGACTGCTGGGAATCCGTGTTAAGAGCGACAGGCCTAATATAAAATGTGTGGCTAATATGCTTACCTTCCACGTTCCCTTACCATAGACACTCACCCCGAGGTCACGCTTAGGTTAAAACATATTTGTCACATAAATTTCAGGCTCCCGTTGGAAGCGGTTTGTTCTGTAACGTCTGTAAACACCTCTCCCACTCACAAACAAATGCACACCAGCCTCCGGGCCGCTTGCTCACGCTGACCCATTTAACCTCTGGCTGCAAGCTCCGAATGCGCGAAGCGTAACGGAAGCAATGAATTGTCACGACGCCTCACCGTGTCTGCTAATATCTCCACCTCAACAAGACTTTTTCCTGACAGTGAATATATGTACACCAAAAAAAAAATAAAATACATGAATAATTCATACTTTAAACGTAAAGAGATGCTCTGGCAAAGGGAGGAAATGCATTCCACAGCCGCAAATCTGTTATCTGCGCGCGGGGGTATGTAAATGCTCAAGTGCAATCTCAATAGACGTCAGATGACACTGCAGGCGGGTCGTGTATTCCTCGCCGTCAGCTAAAGCGAGGCTTTATTTCCCACAAACAATCTTGTTTCCGTCAGACAAGCGCCCAAGGTTACAACTGGAACTGGGGCGCCGCGCCCTTCAGTATCCTTCACCGGGGCCCCGCGCTGCTTCGCTTACCCCTGTAGCGGGGAAAGAAGAAAAAAAAAATAATAAAAGGGGGTGAAAGATGAGATGAAGCAAACAAAGGAAGTAAATAGAAACAGTGTGAAGGAATGAGAGAAAAGGAATGCTGTTGAACACCAGGAAGACATTACGTCCTCAACTTTTGTGAGCCGAGTCAAAATATTTTCTCGGTGCAGGTTTATTATTTTAATACACATCAGTTTTTGACTGCAAAAAATGAAAGGTTAATGACGACCTGATGATTTCTTCTCTGCATATTTTAGCAGCTTCTCTCGCAGCTTCTTTTAAGGCCTTGAGGGAGCGAGAAGTGACATTGAAACTATTGTGGTTTTAAACAGATGTAAACAAGTGACATCACCCCCCTCCTGCCGCTAAGCTCCTCCCCCCGTGGTTTTGAGTGGCAGCTCCTGGCGGCGGGGGCCCCCCCTCCGGGCAGTGAGTCTTAAACACAGCGCTCGGAGCCACAGAGGCCCGGCGCCCAGGGCTATGCCAGCTGCTGCGATGATGCCCCTCGGTGGGGCGCCGGAGTGGGTGTACGTGCACGGCCGGAGACTTCAGTGTGTGTGTGTGAGACGCCGCGCATGTGTGTGTGTGTTCAAGCAAAGGATCAGAGATGGAGCAACCAAAGCAGTTTTGAGGTGTTTACTTTTAATTATGTCATTTTTTTTCCCCCAACAACGAACGCAGGGTTTCCGTGGGTTTTCGCAGACACCGAGACGTTTCTTTTGTTTGCCCGCATTTTCCCTCTATTGACTTTGAGCAGATAAACGAGGTATGTTGGGTTCGCATTCAGCGTCTGTCAATGGATCGCGTTTAATGTCTGCCATTACGAATGATTAGCTCTGGATTAGCCGCGGCTTTTGTCCCGTCTGCCTGCTTTGTTTTTGCTCCCCCCGTCCCTTTTCAAATCCGAGTCGTTTGGAGAAGTGGCTCTTCAGGATTGTATCTAAACCCAATCAGACAAAAAAAAACAAAAAAAACTCCGCACTGCAGGGCTTAACTGTTGTTAAGCGACTTTGACGCGCTTGCTGAACGTAAAGCAGGCCGTCGATATCACCATTGTTAATCCAGACTCTTTTTTTTTATCAATTCGTCGCAGCGTGGGTGTTGTGGCGTTATCAATTTTTTAATTAAGGCTCAAATCAATACTAAATCACACAGCTGCTCTCCATATGCTGACAAGAAATGCTCTTCCGGCCAATCGGTGATATCAAAGCAGATGTTTTTCATCTGATATCAAAGGCAGCCCACACGGGACATTAATTAAAATACTCTGCATAGAAAAAAAAAAAAAAAAAACAGCAAAAGAATCCAGTTTTCCTTTACATGCTTCTATAAATCACAGTTTTGCTAGCTTGCACACGTTTACAGGCCTCGTACCAGGCCCCATTAACTCCCGCAATTAACAATAAACGGTTAATGAAATGGTTGTTGAGGACATTGCCGCGCATCGAAATGAGACTGTTGTCGAAGGAGAGAGTGGAGAAATCGAGGCCGCGGTCGGTAATTATGTCACGTCGCTGCTCATATTTCTCTCGAGCCGAGCTAAATTGACTGATTGATTCAGTTTATTGATGAGCGTCCGGCTCGTGCGACTTCCAGGCTTTTTGTTTTAGTAGCCGCTCTGTTGTCTGTCTTTAGAGCGATGATGAATACCCGCAAAGCTGCTTTAAATCGCCTTGAATGCTAAATGCCATGTTAGCGTGTAGCCTTGGGGGATGTAAATAAATCCAGGTTGGGTGCGCTAACATTTTTTGGTAATGCAGTGATTGCTACTGCAAATCTGAACCTGTCAATCTTAGCAGATAACTCATTTGACTGGTCAAACAAAGTGAACTTGCTGATGCACAGTCCCCTGAGGAACTACTGGAATCGTTTTGGGTGTGATGACAGTGTCTTTAAAGCGCAATTTCTCCTTACCAAGATTGCAAGAAGTGTCATGCTAACATACTAACCGCACAGCCGATTGCTAGCCATCTTTCAAAGCTCCTCAGTCCTGCCTACATATCGCTAGCCGGTGATAGACGGTTGGTCCAGTTACTTCCTGCCTGCCAGCCTGGGTGTTTGCACACAAATGCTGCATGACACATGGGTGATATAAAGATTTTAATTTACAAAGCGTTTAGTTTAAATAAATGGAATGACTGCGGTTCATTTGTTGGCGCCATTAGCATGCTAACATTTGAAGCTTAGGCAACATCATAAAGGCTACACCTGCTTTAGAGGAGCGTTTCAAATGCGTGAGCACGCTCGGTACTTGCTACAGCCGAAGTAAATAGACGCCCCCTCCCCAGGGTTTATACTGTGTCAAATTTCAAGTGGCGCAAAATTAGCTGCAAGCCTTTTGCTGCACTTGGACTCAGTGTTGGTCTCTGTGGTGCTGAAATACAGCGAATAAGCCCCTCTGAATGGGGTCAGACGGTGTCAGACGTACAGAGGAGCATCAACACCGCGCCTCGCGAGTTAAATTTAGTCCCCGCTTGTGAAGCCTCTGTTTAAATTTCATCCTAATGCGGCGTTGAAAAGCACTGTCATAACAACGACAAAGCTCTGAGTCAGAAAGAGATTCACACCCCGTCCCTTAAAATACATTCAGCGTGATGCTGGTGGAGCCTACCGGGACGGCTGCTTGTTGCTCTTCTGATGGATTTCTCACCTGCGTGATTAAAAACTCCTGCGCGTGACTCACGGCAAGATAACAACCGACGAGAAATGTGCTTTTTTTCTTCACGATTATTTTTGCATCCCTTTCCGATCATGCTTGTTAGATGCGCGGTAGCCAAAGGCACAATCCATGGATCCGTGTAGCCACGCCGCCGTTTTGGGAGAACGGCGTGCTTTGATAAGTCGCCCTGTGTTGTAGGAGGGATTAGAGGCTATTATTGCGAGAAAGCTCGGCGACTGATACGGCGGGGCTTGTTAGATAAACAATAAGTTGGCTTGCTCTCGGCTCGTGGCAGGAGATGGCCAATTTAAGCTCGTGAAACCAATCAAAGTAAAGTAATTGCGAATTTCATCACCTGTAATGAAGCGGGGGATGGTGTGGTAAGCTGCGCATCTTGAAGTGCACGGATCGCGCCTTAATTAGACGGGGTCACGTGCAATTCACATTTAGAAAAGCGTGCGCTCTGTTGCCGAGCGCTGGCAGAGTCGCGGCCCCGTCACTGAGGCTCGGGCTTGTTGTCGCTGCAACTTCGCCCTCCTCCCCTATCGCCGCGGGTAATCACCCTGAGCGACAAGCCGAGCCGCCCCGGCCCGCCCTGACTGGCCGACACGCGGCGGTGTAAACACTCGGCCCTCTGCGCCGCAGAAGGACGCCATCCGCTCGGCGGGAGGATCCAATTACCTGAGCCGCGATTGGAAGCGAGGGGGAAGTGCCGACGGTGGTTAGCGCACACATGAGCACCTGGGAGACAGACAGACGGCTGCTTTTTATCCCCAGCCGACTCTCCAGACACATATACACTCCTACATGCAGAGCTGGAGCTTATTCATGCACTTGCTTACTGAACCTTAAAGCCACTGCTGCTGGTTCTCCAGGAGTGGATGTTTGGGAGGCTTTTCTGAATGACACAAACCATGTGTTGCCTCAAAGCGGGAGCGACGAAATTGATTAAAGCCTGTAAATAAATGTCAAAGCAGGGAAACTTTCACAAATAATTCTTTAGGATGAGCGGCCAACTAGCGCATTTCCTGATCTGACACCCCCTTAGTGCTTCTTGAGGCTTCTTAGCTTTATTATTATTATTTTTTTTTTTGGGAAACTGCAAAAAAAGTCGATCGCAAAGCCGAAAAGGCCGCTCGTTTGCCGTTTGTCAGAGGAAATGATGCGCTTGAGCGACGAAAGAAGAGGCGCCTCTTAATGTGACGGCTCAGAACTGCCACTGCCGTCTCGTCTGTTTGTTGAGCTAAGGAATGCGCTTGGGGGAAACGAGGGAAAGGGCCGCGAGGCTGTGAATGGTTTAGATTTGAAAAAAGAAAATGGGGAGGGATGTCGGAGGAGGGAGCCTTACGTGAATCACCTGCACTTTCTTTCTTTTCTCCTAGATGAATACTCCATTTTTCAGCCTTAATTCGGTGAGTTGAAGGAACAGAGCTACGTCAGACTCCTTTCAGCTGTTTGCTTTTACTAAATAAGATTAAAATCTGCAGGTTCTTTTCCTCTTCCTCCCTATTTCCTGTCCGATGAAACGTAAAACCGCTTATCCGTCCATGAATGCAACGGCAATCGACACTGCAGCCCTCTGTTTTAATATTCTTAACCGGCACATTTACATTGCATAAAACAGGGCAAACGATCAATTATAGTCTCGGCCTCGAAGTGCAGGCGCCGTGCGAGAATTTACAGTAGTAGTAGATTTTTTTCTGAGCCAGCCAGTTGTCAAAATTATTGCTTATACGTGCTCCGCGCTTTGCTCTAATTATAAACTAACACACTTGTGAGCGCGTTAAGTAACACTTAAATGTCAAGCCCCGGCGGGTCGGAGAGCCGATTCTGACCAAGCTTGGTGTTTTTGAGGTGGAGGAAGGTGGAGGAAGGTTGCGGCGGGGTTACGCATCCTCTCCTCCCTCTGGGACGGTCATCGGTGGCCCTTGTCCCCGCCGACCCAATTAAGACTGCAATTCCGGGCCGTCGTTCGCCGAGGCCGCCCCGTCTCCGGTCACGCAGGTTAAACCGCTGGCGCCTGTTCAGAGCAGCAATCAGTTAAAGAAAGTGTAACCCGCGCGCAGCCTCTTTGACCCGCTGGTGATTATGTAGATTATGCGTTAATGTGTGTGCGAGCACGGGTTCCCCTCCATTTCACTAATTGCTTAGAAAAGTAGATAAGACCGTAATTACAGCTCTTGTCTGAGAAGAGAGAGCTCGTGGTGTCAGTCGTCTTCTGCTGCGTCCTCGTTTCAATCCGGCCTGTTTCTAACACTAATACACTTGAAGGTGCCTCGGTCCAGCTCGTTGAAAGGTAGTCAGTGACCAAGCCTTCAACGCCTGGAGTCTTTCTTTCTTCGCCGTCGTTATTGCCAATGTTTTACTAGACCGGAAGGTAGGCCGACTAAGCTTTGTGGTGTAAAGTTGGTCTGGCGTCTTTCCTTTGGGATCTGATTAAGCCCTAGCAAAGGGCTAGCAAAGCATCTGCAAGGTCAGTTGAGTAGTTTTGGAAGGCTCTTTGAGGTAAAGGTTAACAACGGCATACTCATACGTCTTGGCATTCCTTAGCGTGAACTCTTACCCGTGCTGCGTCCTTGTGAACTTGTGGACCTCCATCAAGTCGTTTGTGTGCACTTGCCCCGTCCCGGTTTCATCAAGGGCGCATCCGGTACATTGCGCGGACTTGGTATCCCGCAATGTGAAGCCCGAACCTCCAAGTACGCAAGTCCAACGCTCCCATACCGATGAACACCTGTCAGGACTGATCCATCTGCGTCGGTTCAAACAATCCAGTTCCCAGTTGAAGAGTTGGCGGCTACACCGGCGTAGCAGCTTCACATCTCCTCTCTCGCTCCCCTCTCCGCTGTGGCGAGAACAAGCCGTCTTCTCATTAATACTCATGAGCCTCTCATCTGTTCGGCTCACCGGTTTGCGAGTAGAGGCTGCAATTGCGGCGTTAACAACTGCCGGCAACTGGTTTGTGTTAGCCAACGCCGGGACTGCCAATTACGCCGTTCCCCTTTTCAGAAACAAGCAATGTTTGATGGAAGAGGAGCTGAAATGAGCCAAACAGATGGCCCAAAATACTTGCTAATAAGTTAAAACTTTAACCAGATATGGTTGGCACTGAAGTAACTATTCCTATAAAAGACACAGACATCTCACTTTCTATAATACAAGGCCTTCAAAAGCAATCTCTGTGTTCCTTTTATATGAATGTGACAGACTTTTCAAATGTTTCTGCTCAAGAAATCAGCTCCTCAAAGACCACGGGAGCTGTCCTTGATGCTGAACTCCCGTCTCAAAGCCCGCCTTTTCGAAAAAGCGCCCGTGCACTGTTGGGCCCGTTCTTTCAGCTCGGCTCGAGGCGACTTTTACAAATCCCAGGGCCGGCCTTTCTTTCTGGAGAGTTATTTCAGCCCGGCGTGGGAGGAGATATCATCTGCCGCGTTTTGCTCGGACTTGTGGACGTTTCACTGGGGAGAAGGGAAGCCGCTTGAACACTCGACTCCGCCTGTCGCATCTTATCTGGCGGACTATTGACTCCTAAACTCTTTATACTCTTGTATACCAAACTTAAGCCTGCCAGATTTTCCAGATGGATCCGTTGAGGGATATTGATGTTTTGCGATTCCCATTTCACCTTGACCTTTGTCTTTCATAGGAGGGGGATTAAAACAAAGCGAGACAAAGTGCGGAGGGAGGTTTAGGCGCCTGCTTAAAAGACGGTGACAGATAAAATGGGCTTAAGAGGCAGTTTGCGGGAGAAAACAGCAGGCGACAGGGGTTAGGAGGCACCCGCCTGCCGAGGGGATCCATTTACGGTGGGCAGGAGCAGCATGACACCGTAGTCCTGGACTTGTTTTTTGAAAAGCACCAGTTGTCGCAATGAACAATACAACCGTGGGAGAAGCTGGACGTCCACGCGCTCGCGGCAGTTAGAAGCTTGCCCGGGGACGACCACGCAGCGCCGGAGGAGCTGAGCGCGATCCATCAGACGCAAGGAGCGACAAAGGCATCTCAGACGGATGAATCGGCCCAGTCGCCGGGAAGGGAGCGCGACAGAGATGTTCGCATTCATCCATCCGTCCTCGTCAGAAGCCGAATAGGGCTGCCCCCCCAAGCTAGCGCCTCACATACTCCGATACTCCAGTCGCACACTCTCCACAGACACCGTCATGGGAGGAGGGGAGTTAACCACGTCTTGTTGACATTTTCATAGGCACTAGGAGTAATTTATGTAAGGTTAGTTTGCTCCCAGTGCACTGGGCCAGAACACAGTAAAAGCAAACAGAGGGAGAAAGAGAACAAATTGCTTTTTTAAATTGCTCCGACAAGGGGTGCTCTTTTTGCTCTATTAGGACAAAGTGCAAACACCGTTACAAAGCACGGGGGCGAACCGCGGGAGTGTGACTAAATCTAATAGAAATGCCATTCCCCGACATGGCTACCGATGTGCTGTCAGCGTCTGATTGGAGCCAGTTTGATCTGGGCGGAAGACATTATGATCTTGCGAGCTAGCCGGCGCTAGCTGTTAGCCGCGAGGTCATCTGCTCCCAGCTAGGCCCCGTGAGAGAAGGAGGAGATGAAGACTTTCTGATTCTGGCTTCACTTTTATTTCAGATCCTCTTGTAATCTTTCCTTCCGTGCCTCCTCTGGATGTAAATGTGATTTGTCCATGAGCTTCACTCAGCGCTGCCACGTCGTCACCTCCTGCTATAAACATGCGGCGTTGCGCTTTTAATTACACGTTGCCAACTCATACTTTTCTCCCATTAGTGAGTGGCATAATTGTAAATAATTACAGAACGCTATGGCGCTTTTGTTGCCCTTTTCTGCGTGCAGTAGTACTCGGTTCGCGGTTCTCAAGGGTTTCCAATTAGCCGCGCGGGAATCTGGTGAAAAAATAAACGCGCAGCCTTTGAAACATAAGCTCATCACACGTTTGCGTGGCTGCGCGCGCCAGATGCTGGGAAACTTGAAGCCGGTCGCGCGCTCTGATTTCATCCTCGCGTTCGAGGCGTTGTCTGTCTTGTTAAATCTGTCGCCGGAGGAAGGTTCACCGGTCGAGCGGCTGAAATATTCATGGGGACACCGCGCAGGTTCTCGGCTCCGCTCTCGCTCAGCTCCTGGCTTTATTACTCGAGCGCTGTCGAGCGCGTGCTGCGGGCTCAAATCTGATTTTATTCCGAAGATCCGGCGGTTCGGCTTCCCTCGCTTCGGCACAGCTTGAGTTTGACGTCGTTGGCGTCTTAATGGCACCTCCATTGGCGCCCTGTTACTTCCCAACCAAACCTCTACTTAAGTACATGGCACTTTAAATGATCTTCTCCTACCAGTGCTGAGGCCACAGCAGATGTCTCCAAGGAGCCATTAATTACTTTGCAGCTGACAAAAGGCGGAGAAACACAGTCCTCCCTCTGTGATAATTAAACGTGGCAAACGGATAAAACCATAAAAGGGGCTAAATGTATTTAGCATCTGGTCGATAACCTTCTGAGTAGCTTGTTTCCCTTCTCATTTTTTTTTTTTATATATGCATGCATCTTTGCAAACACTCCTCTACAGACAAACAGTCGGAAGCATTTGACTCACTGGTGCTGATGAACTGTTCTGTAAAGCCGTGCACAGACAAGCAGAAGATTAGCAGTGACAGATACTTCTCGCGCCGTCTCCGGGGCTGCTTTCATCTCCAGAAGCGCGCAAACAAATTTCCCCTCCCCGCTCGTGTTGGTGTTAACGCGGCCCTGCGATCCCCCCGCCCCGTCTCCCAACGCGTCCGCCGGCGCTCGCGGTGCTTTCGCCGCGTGCCGGAGATTTACCATCGCGGGCGGTGAAATACACATTTATCAGAGAGGGACGATAAGACCGTGATATACTCTGGGTGAGGTTCAAGAGGGCGAGGCCGCAACACATTAACTATAATATACTATCTACTCTTGGCGAAAATGGAGCTCTGCCGCAGCCAAAGAAAATAACTGGCCTTTTTTTTTTTCTTCCCTCATCCTCATTTTAATGATTCATCATTACCAGACAGAACAAATGTACTTTCTTTGGTTGCTTGTGCCAATCACTGGGAAATTGGAAATTTAAATTTGGTAAAAACATGCATTACCTTGACTCGTCCGCCCTTCCTGTAATATCGCTCAAATAGAAAGCTAATTTTCCGGACTGCCGTCGCAAGTTTTGCTCCTGCGTCGATAAAACTCTCGGAAGATCCTTTGTCCAACAACGGTGTCGCTGATCCCGCGTGGAGGTAATCCCTCTCCTGTGGTCCCTTCTCCCTCCATATTCCTGTCATCTTCTCAGCTCTCCTCATGCCTCGGTACAGCGTTCCCCTTCAGCCGCGGTGGAAATATGAGACGGGCTCTTTTTTGTTTAAGGTAGACTCTAAAACTCTCTCAGTAGTTTCTCTTGGTTGGTAGCAGCTTTGCCGTCAAAAGACATACTTCGGCTTCTCATGTATATTCATGGGCCGTTTCATAACTTCATGGACGTCCACTTTTCTTTTTTTTGTTCCCATTCAGAAGCCGTAATGTTAAAATTGATAAAATTATACCTGAGATTAGCTATTACAATTGCATTAGCCATTATAGGGAGCGTTATATGCATTAGAGGTGAGCTTAAATAAGGGTTTTCATGAAGTAGGTGGCCAAACGTCAATCAGGCGCGCACTTGACTTTGAATAAGCGCGTATTCAGAATAATTGCCGCCGTAATTGCGCGAAACTGTGTAGACATTTGTCAGAGGCGGCTGTAATTCCACCGTTGCCTCAAGCGGTGAGTAATTGAGCGTCATATCTTTTTATATGGATTCGCCTCCCTCCACCCCTCCGGAAAACTCGCTGCTAATGCAGTAATACAGGGCGGCTTCCTGCGCGGTTGGCGCGGGCCTCCCGGCTCGGCCAAGGTGCCCCACTGTTTTACGGCCGTCCCCAAAACAAAAGGCGGCGCGTCCCCAGCTTTGGCGGCGGGAAAACGCTCGTTTGTGCCGCTTAATCTGCGCCTTGATTTACGGCCGACTCCGTCACGCCGGCCCTCAGACTAATGCACTTTATTCCATTGTGTTTAATGGCGCTCTAATTGTGTGCGTTTAATAAGAATCAGAGGAACAAAAGCACAAAGAGAGGTGTGCAGCGAGGTGTGCACGGCGTCCGCTGAATGCACTTAAGAGTCTGTTATGTGGTGATTTGGGAGTTGCTCAGCGTGAATGGCAATGCGGGTTAGGAGAGTGACAGCCACCGACGCCAGAATAAAAGAACAAACACGGAGGCAGAGAGGAGTTTAACGTTCGCACATTTATTTTTTTTCTTCTTGTCGAGATGAGCGTTGGGCTTTCTGGAGTCGGTCTCTAAGACTCCACTCGTCTAGTCTGAAACTGACAGCAGCCTGAGCGCTGACACGTCGCCGCGTCCCTTCAGAAGCTAATCGGCCGGGTGTAGCAGTGCATCAACAACCCCAACACCACCCCCGGGCTAAATTGATTGTCTCGCAACGAGCCGGTTTCTCATTTAAGCCTTCACTCGTGGCGCCATGCATGATGCAAAGCAAAGCAAATGATAGACCTGCTGGAAGTGTCAGATGAGAACAAAGGTGTCCGTCAAGGAGTAATTCAGGGATCCTGTAATGGAAGGTTCCTTTTGTGGCTGCGTTGAATGCTCCGTTTGAGGATAAATACGGGTGAATGCCCCAAGTTTCGTCCGGCACAGTGGCCACTCGCTTCAGTATAATAGTCATCTTTATTAAATTATTTTCAGCAAGGCGATGCATTGTTACAGGCATCGTATCGGGCCCTTAGCAGTGCGTTATAGCGCTTCGAGAGGCTAGGGAAGTGACTGGCGTTCAGTTACTCAGACACAGCCGCCTGATTGCTGAAGTCAACAATTAAAACACTTGTTCAACCATCACAGGAATCTCCAACCAGTCACAGTGTAACTATAAGTTGTTTTTGCTCTGTTTGGGTCTCCTCCATCTTGCTATTTAGCTACTATAGCATGCTAGCTTTGTCCGTCTGCTACCTAGAAGCTTTACATTACTAACCGACACCTATCACCCTGCCACGGCGAGTCCAAAATTCACTCGTTTTCCTCCAACGAAAAGGGGGTTAGGTCAACATTTTCATGCTAATGGCTCCATCAAGTTCTGCAGTTGCACGCATGCTAACTTTGTCTGCCTGGTTTTTAAAAGCTTTACAATAACAACCAACAGCATGTCGCTAAATATATCAGCTTGTCGCACCAACGATTTGCCACTAAGGAAGTCCACAATCCACTTTCTTTGCTCTTCTTTGGTTTCCTCCAATTTAAAGGGGCCCATGTCAACATTTTCATGCTAATGGCTCCATCAAGTTCAGCAGTTGCACGCAAGCTAACTTTGTCTGCTTGGTTTTTAAAAGCTTTACAATAACAACCAACAGCATGTCGCTGAATATATCAGCCAGCCGCACCAAAGATTTGCCACTGAGGAAGTCCACAATCCACATTTTTAAAGGGGCCCATGTCAACATTTTTATGCTAATGGCTCCATCAAGTTCTGCAGTTGCACGCATGCTAACTTTGTCTGCCTGCTTTTTGAAAGCTTTACTCCACCGACCAACAACCTGTCGCTGAACTGGACGTATCAGGCTATTTAGTTGTTATTGCTCCAGTTTGCTAAATCTGTCTGCTGGTTGGAAGCCTTACATTACCAACCAGCACCTATGACTTTGCTGTCACTGAGGAAGTCCAAACTTCACTCTTTTTGCTCTACTTTGGTTTCCTCCAATTTACAAAAAAAAAAAAAAAGTTTGCAGAAATTTGCCTCCTAATTTCATTCTGCAACTTTATGCTAACTTTTTCCGCCTGCTGGTTTGAATCTTACCTACCCTACCAGCTAGCAATCTAATCACTTGAAATACCAGCATGCAGCTGCAAAAATTGACACAGATGAGCTGCAAAAATTAATTAAAAACAAAGCTGCCATTGAGAGTTGAGAGGAGCTACTCACACTACACATAATCCTTTTAATTGTTTGCTGAGGTAATGCGACAAAATCTTTACCAAAACTGGTGTTTTAATTGTTAATACGTCGAGTGGAGTCTAAGCCCGAGTAGCTTGAGCCTTGGCGATGTGTTAAATATTGCCAGAAATCGTTTGAAACCACTGCTTTGTTTGCATGATCACTTCACATAAATGCTATTCCCGCCTCATTTCCTTACACATTCACCCAACAGTTGTATTTATCCTGAGAAAAGAGAGCGAGGTGTGCTGCCGAGACGCTGATATTAATATTTCCTGCATTGCAAACTCTCCCAGAGCAGCCTCTGAAACACCACCTCAGTCGTTTATGGCTCGTTTCCAACGCGCTAGCACAAAAGTGCTGGTCAATTTCACATAAACACTTTTTTTTTTTTTCCTCCCATTTATGTTTCTCCGTGCATCACTCTCTCCCTCTCCCCGACATCAAAGAGCCACACAGCGAGCGGCAGAGCTGTAATCCACTGTTGCAAAGCAGGAGATGAATGTGGGGAACATGCATGGCATTATTGGGCTAATATTCACATATCAGTTGGGGGACTAGCCTCGGCGGCACACTGTTATTTATTCCCAGCGCCTAAATGCGAGCAAAGCAAACTTAATGCGGCAAAAACACGAGTGAGGACGTCGTATTTCATGTGTTGCTCTCGTGTCTTGTACTCCAGTGATGGATTGCGGCTTTTAAAGGAAGCAGTGTCTCTCTGAGGTGGTTTGATGTTGCAGCGGCGCTGGAGATACTATACTCTAAAATAAACGTGGAGAGCAGTAAAATATATAGGTGCACGGGAAAAAAAAAATATATATATTTTTTTTCTTGCTCTCCGGAAACGCAGGGCTGCAACGGTGAGTGAAAAATGAAATCCCATTTATAACAGAGCGAGGATAATTTAATTTAAAAGTAAAAACAGTGACAGGAGGGCCCCTAACATCGCGTGCCGAGCAGCGGGAGAGTGTGGGGGCATTATTAAAACATCAGCCTTATGACTTTAAGCACCTGAAATGTGCACTTCATATAATGAATAAAAATTGCTACATGGATTATGGGCCTGTAATAGAAGCCCCTACGTGGCTGTCGCTCTCATTAATAACCTTGCGTATTGTTAAAGCGAACACTCGGCATGCAGGCGATTTACAGCCTTCAGAGTGGAAGTTTGTGCAAAATCCCCTTTGTGCTCATGCTAAATAAGTTCTCTGCTAGAAGTTTGAGTGACTTGGTGACACCATGGATTAAACAGAAGGTACTCAGTCATCCAGGTCATGGTGGAGCCGAAAGATCAAGCTGAAGCACTGGGCACCTGGACTTTTAGGACTTGAAGACATAGCTTGTTCGGGTTGAAGAAGATTGGTGGGAACTGACAGGGGTTCTGATAGGAATATCTGTGGGTGTAGACCAAGCGCTTTTCAGGTGGGCAGCACAACCAGATCTCCGACTGAAAGCCCTAACCACACAAGTAGGGATGTCCGATAATATCGGCCCTCCGATATTATCGGACGATATTGAGTTAAAAATGTAATATCGGGAATTATCGGTATCAGGTTTTTATAACTGATATTTGTTCTGTAGGCATCAGCGTTTCCGAGTCTGCATGAACGCAGCATGGGACGTTAATAGGCGCGTGCTTGATGACGTATAACAACAACAACACGCTAGCCTCGTAGGTTGCTAACCGTGGCTAGCAAGATTTGGTGTAAGAAGACTGCATATATCGGTATCAGGTGATATCAGTATCATGGAGAAAAGCCAATATCGAGCATCCCTACACACAAGTGTTTCAGAATTGTAGAAGCAACTTGGATAAAATGTTCTCAAGAAACTACCAGGTGCCCTTGTTTCAACGTGGCTAGTTAGCCATTATCTCTCTAATGCTCATTATTCACACAGCCAAGGCCGTTAACATTTCACCTTGAGAAACAACATCATGACTAAACCATCTGTTTTGTAGCAATTCCCCCAAATAGCGGCTCCTTTCTGCCACTCTTTGACGACAGCCAGCCTTAAACGCAAGCGAGATTTCATTCAATTCACCAAAATGTGGTCTTGACCTGTTTTGCAGTTACAGCTCCTGCAGCAACTCTTATTTCGATACGCTAAAACGTTTTGCGGCACAGAATCATTGCAGACTGCTAAACTGTAAACATGCTTGTGTCTATTGTGATATGTTCATGGTTGGTGGCGCCTTCCTTCCTGCTGCTGAGTAGCCAAGATAGCTACAGCTAAGGATGTGCCCACACCATCCAGGTGCTAATGGATCTTATTTGCTTAGCACGCTGCCTTATCGTCAATGTGAACACACTCTTGCTATCGAAATAGCCTGTGACTGGATTAGATGCTGTCCTGTTTATGTAGCATAAATCTCGTGCCATGACATTTGTCGCCATATTTAAGGCTCCCGTAACTAGATTACGGTTTTCAAATGAGTCCAAGCGAAACATTAAAGCGCTGATGTTATGCTAGCTTATTCGGCTAACTAGCGCCAGCTGATGAAATTAGCGGGCAACAGTTGCCATTTCAGGCAGCGAAATGAATGGCTTTGTAAGTGCGAGCTGTATCCGGCAGCACATAATCCGCCCACATGCTTCTTATTAAATAGTAATTCAGGGTTATTTGTGTTGGAGCACCTTTGGATCTGTTTGGATGCCATGCCTCGATCAGGAGCACTCGAGGGACGTGGATGATGCAGCGCCGGGCCTCCCACCAGTCTCGCTGCAGAGCCACTCTTGTTCTTTTCATCGCCGCAGAGGGAACCGGCAACCTTTCGGTGACCGGCCGGGCCGACGCGCCCGAGCCGAGCGGCAGCCCACTCGTTCCTCCGGTGATTAAGTCCTCGCCGCGCTGTAGCGTTTGTTTGCTCAGGCAAATTCGGAGCGAGCGGCGGAGGAGAGGCAGAGGCCGGAGAGCGCGGGAGAGCGTGAGAGAGGAATGCAAAAAAAGAGGAGAGAACCTTGATTTGTAATCCCTCTCCCTTAGCCTGTTTCCGAACCTACAGCGAAGCAGAGAGGAGGCCGCGCTCATTTGCATCCCCGCACACGTTTCCCTCCCCATCAGCCTCTGGAGGATCCCTAATCAGCCACAATTGGAGAGATAGATTTTTCAAAACGAGTCTTTGATGTGAGGGTTTAACATTTGTTTTTTGATCTAATTATATAATAGGCAGGCCAGCCGTGTCAGGGGTAAAGCAGGCGGCGTGTCTCTTCAGCGAAACGGCGAATCGGAACACGCGCCGTCCGCCGGGGAAGCAACTTTTACGAGATAACAAGACGACCTGCCTGCTTTGAAGTATTTTTTAAGGCTTTTTATAGGGCAGCGAATCCAACAACATTTTCATCTCGCATCTTGTGGAGTCCACGTTTCATTGTTATCATCACTGCCCCGACTTGTTTCTACAATTTATGACACTTTCTGCGGGAAAGTTTCAGCTTTTTTTCTAATTTACCTGCGACTTTTCCCGAGCCGCATGCGTTTATCAAAGCGGCTGTCAGGAAAAACGCCGCTTCCAGAGTCTCCGGCTTCGCATCCGTGCTCATTAAAACCCGAGGAAATGGGCGCGAATGTGAGTTCCCTTGCATGCCTTCGGATGTTTTCGCATCTTATTTTCATTCCAGTACTTTTTTTTTGTGCAAATTTAAGTCGTTGCGGAAAGTTTCCTCTTCTGAAATTTCCAGTTTTCTGGGTTGAGGCTGTAAACAAAGAGAGTGTGTTGTGGGGAGCGGCCGCTTGGAATCGCAAGAAAAGTCGCATGTGGACGGTGCCGTGCTCCGTAATTCAGACTTGTGTCGGAACTTGTGTTCGGGCCGAAGTCAAAAGAGAGCCCCCCCATTCAAAACTGCATTTCATAAATTTGGCTGAGTGGAGGTGTGCACCTCAAGAGAACACGATGCTCTATGAACATCATTTACACTACAAAACCGAACAAAACAGCTTGTCTGTTTCCAAATAATAAAATGCTACAGTGACCTTTTTGAAATCCGGCTTGTGTTGGCCCAAACCCAGAAGTGTGATATATATGTTTTCCTTCAGCTAAGTTCATTTAGATCAGTCGTCTAATATTCAGAGATTGCACCAACCTCTCTAGGAAACCTCCAATTTTAAAATTTACACTATAAATGCCTTAACACTACCCATACCATTTGAAAATATATTGCCTTTGATTGATTGTGATTGGTTTAGAACTCTCTGAGTACCCTGAGTGCTTTCTATGACTCTTCCATCTGTATGTATGTGTTATGCGTCCATAAAGCGGTGTTGATGTGCAGAGCCTCGCCCCCGCACTTAAAGGGATTCCCTCGTCACGCATCCCTCGGACCGCCAGTGGACGTTCCAAGCTCTGGTTGCCGAGGGAACTCCTGTTTGTTTCCTGCTGAAACTGGTTTCCGAGTGTTGCTAGCATGTGGATCAAGCTAGCTCTTCTTGTTGAACATACGGCAATGCTGCTCTATTTGCGTTCGCCCTAGGGCGTGGTCAATCTCTTGGCAGGAACCAGAAGAAGTTGTGGACTGTATTTCCTTTTGGTAAATGCGTTGTGAACCTTTCATCGGTGCTAGTCCACTTACTGCTAGGGAAACTAGAGAAATTCATTACATCTTTAGCTAGTTAGCAAGAATGCTAAAGGTACAAAGCCAGAACATGGAATTGACTTTTCTGTAGTCCTGCTCCCTGCATTTCCTGTTTCTATTTGAAAGTCTTTTCCTTGGTGTTTTCCCTCCATTTTGTATTTTTTGGTTGGATTAACCTGCCACACAAGGCCGCATTGCCTTTTGTTGCCTTCATCGTCAGTCCCACTTAAAACTTCCTTGGTTCCTTGTGAGCCTGCCCTGCATTTGGATCCAACCTCCTTGCTTTTTTTTTAGAATATTGTGCCAACTTCTTCATTTCATTGCATGGTCGCTACGCTTTTTGCTATAATTGGAACAGTTTCGCATATTTGTTGGCAGATTTCTGTTTGTTTCTGACCGGTTTAATGTAGAAGGGGCTTTGATGGAAAAACGCGCTACGGTGCCACATATACAGTACATCCGCTTTATATTACTTCACTGTCACGCATTTGAATCTCTTAAGGGGTTTTGCGTAGAAAGGTGGCTGTGAAGGCTGTGGCGTTGGATGGTAAAGCGGTTGCAGCTTGGTTTCTCTCCATAAATGGGGCATTATACGACGCTGCCGAGATGAGAGGACAACAAGTTATATGAAAGATAGCTCGAGGTTACGAGTCCCTGCTATCCTCACAGAAGCTATTCCAGAGCAGTTCTCTGCCAAACTCACGTCCCTCTCAACAAATCAATTTTCGAGCACAAAGAATCCACATCAGAACTCCCAAAGGAAACCAACCGAGACCGAGGCAATCTGTTTGGTTAAGTTCATTAGAGACAAAAAAAAAAAAAAGCAGCAAAGTTTGTCTTGTTTTGTCTTGAGGGAGGCTGAGAGAGAGAGAAAAAAGCAAAACACCATTGTTATTTCTTATTGGGCCCGTTGTCTTTTATCTCATCAGTGGTCATCTTCCTTGTGCACGCTTTAATCTTGCAGTTTGAGTCAAGCTAATTATCCAAACAACTTAACGAATCACTCGGTGGCTGCTCAGCGGGAACGACAAAGTTCCAAGGATGATTAACGACAGATCGAAATCTGTGGAACATAAGAAGAAGTTCCCGGGCCCGCCGACAGCTCGTAATTGGAACATTCGCGGCGTGAGAGTCGTCGTGCGCTTTGGTGAATTGATCAGGGCGGAAGCTTCTCATTCACCTCGACGCCTTCCCCTCTGCTTAGACGGTAGCCACCAGCCATTAGGACGAAGGTCACTTAATCGCAATGAGAGCTGTCGTTCAACTGCTCTTCAGTTTCTTGGGCTGTCTGTTCTGGTCATCACTTTCTTTGTGTTCTGTTTCTCCGAAAAGAATGGTGACAAGTGGTGTCAGTAAGGGACATTTTTATCTTTAGTTAAAACTGAGACCTTGGATCTTGCTTAACAGTGGTTCCTAGACTTCTAAACTTGTTTGCACTCCTTATGTGAATGTGAATGACTTCGCTACCACTTGTTCACCAAAGCTGGTTGGGAGCACTTGACTGTTTAGAACCAATAGAGATGCGTTTACTGTCACCAACGAGACCAACTTAAACTTTTGAACCGCCATTTTTAAAATATCAGAGTCAGGGTAACGTCTACTGATAACCACCAAATCTGGTTGGGGGCCGGTTCAGAGAGCAGCATCAACAATTTGCTGGTTTAGAGCCAAGAACTGATAATCTCCAGGGGTTGGAGTTGGGTCTACTGTCACCAACAAGACCAACTTGAGTTTTTGTACCTCCATTTTTCAAAATAACTAAGCCAGGGTTGCATCTACTGATACCACTTTTGCACTAATACTGGTTGCTGGTTCAGAACCAAGGGGTAGGAGTTGGGTTGATTGTCATCAACAAGAGCAACTTGAGTTTTTGTACCTCCATTTTTTAATGTAACAAAGCCGGGTTTGTGTCTACTGATACCACTTTTGCGCTAATACTGGTTGCCGGTTCAGAACTAAGAACTGATTATCACAGAGCTGGGAGTTGAGTCAACTGTCACCAACAAGACCAACTCAAGCTTTTGTACCTCCATTTTTTTTTAAATAACAAAGTCAGGGTTGCGTCTACTGATACCACTTTTACACTAATGCTGGTTGGGAGCATCAACAATTGGCTGGTCCAGAACCAAGAACTGATTATACCGGGAGCTGGGCTGGAGGCGGGATCACAGCCCAAAGAGACGACTTTTAAAATAACAGTGTGTCCGGGCGGCCTAATCCAAAGAACGGAAGAAAAATCTAGGATAAAGTATCGGTCGTGACGCTGGCAGCAGTCTGTTGAGGAGACACTGTGTTCCTCCACAGAGGTTCAGAATAAAGTAGAAGAAAAAAGTTCCAAGGACAAACAATCAGTAGACGCAGTCTTTAGAAGGTATACAAGTTGAAGTGAAGGTTTTCTCATCTTTCAGTACAAGTATCTAGGTTTCAGATTCTATTTTCTTTGACAAGTAGCAAACATGAGCTGAGAACCAGTGTTGTACAATCATGCTCTCATTTAGCCCCTGTAGACGCCGATCCAAATGAGCAACCCATCCACCCATAATGCACAATATGGATCTGTACATTTATGGCATGCACATGTAGCTCAAGACATCTGCTTAATCACCGGGCGTCGCGCCCAGGGCGTCCGTCTCCCTGGGAGCTCTGGAGCTTCTCCATAATGCATTAGCGGTGCCAGAGGCTCACGAGCGCTGTGGGCGGAATAAGAGCGAGTCCTGAGCTGACGTCAGGGTGACTAACCCAGGTGTTGACAGGCCTGCCATGTCCCCGGCCGTCCTTATCAGCCAGAGAACATCTTTGCACACTTTTTTTTAAACATGTTCGGGATCTGTGCAGCCATGTGGGGGCTTTTTTTTTTATTTATTTCTGGCTCCTGTTGTCATAGTGACATCCTTTAAGAATGGATGTGTGAATCTGGCCAAGGTGAGAAACGTTCCCTATTTTTATCACATCTGCGTATGATGCACCGTGACACTATACGTTATTCCGGGGCGTTCATTCTTTTGCGTTGCTCAAGAGCACTTGAGGCAGGTTTATCCGGTTGAGGAATGGTCTCTGAAGCCCGCTCTGCTCCGCTCTATTCAGCCCCATTGATCTCTCCGTCTGCCAAAGCTCCCTGCAGGCTAACATTTATCAGTTAATTGGGCTTAAAACCGGCTCCTCTTGGCGGGAGCGCGTTCTGGCGACAGCTCAATACGGCCCAAGTGACCGGCTGGGGTATCGCGCGGCTCCGAAACAAAGGACAGTCACCTTCATCGACTGCTGCCTCATGTGCCTCGGCTGGAGTCTCGAAAAAAGGAAAGTTTTGATCTTAAGTTGTGACGGGGAGGCGCGATTACGTGCTAAGGCTTTTTTTTTTATTAAATCCGCAGATAGTCTCGACAGGCTTGCCCGCGCCGTTAGCAGACGTGGCCGCTGTTTGGGATTCAGCACCTTCCCGAATTCGTTTTCTCCCTAAAAAAATAAAATAAACTCATTCTTATTAGCCTGCCAGTGAAACAGCCACTGTGCCACGTTATTCATAACAAGCAGGCTGGTGTGCGCGCGGTGTGCGGTTGGGCCACAGTGGGATGACGACTGCATATAAATGTGCCAAACGTTTCAGCCGCGCTTGCACTTTAATCGCTCTCACATAACCGCAGGAGGAGCACGGCTAATGCTGCTCCACAATAGGACACAGCTCCTAATGTTGTTTGGTACAAACCAAACCCCCCACGTGAGATTTCGTATCGTGCGCGCCTCTCATTCGCCACGGCCGCAACACCCAAGTTCCGCTCCTTAAAAAAGGATTATTTACTTCAGTGAAGGATGCGTTGTCCTTCTGTAGTGGTTTTGACCCCGGCTGCCGCTTAAATATTCCGTCGGCGCTGGACTTCCTGAGAGATCACACCGGCGGATTTCACAGCGTCTGAGGCCGTCCGCGGAGAATCCCTTCGTCGAGCCGGTTCGTCGGTGATTGATCTGTGGGCGGCGTTGACCGCGCCGGCCCTTCTGGATTCTCAGATTGCAGTTCGGCAGACCTGCTACGCCGTCGCCATAGAGACGGCTTTGCAGAAAGGCGCCGGGGGACGGGCGAGGGAGACGGATACAAATTAAATCAGTGAGAATCTCGAAAGCTCGGCAGCGATTCAGCCCTCGAGACGAGAACCCTGCCCCACAACGTTGAGGGGGGTGATGTTTTGAGCGGCTGTTGTTGTTTGTGCTTGAGCTGAGCTGTCTGTATCATTAACTCTACCAGAAGAATATTACTCATTTTCCCCGCAACTAACTGCTTTCATAGCTTTTTCATAGTATTTTTTCAACTTGCCCTTCACTGTTTTCCCGAAAAGCGCGTCTTAACTCTAAATCTTCTCCTCACAATCCAGAAACACTGTCCACTAGACCACCTTAAACCAATAAATACCGACAGTATTCCTCGGGCCGCCATGTCCTCAAACACAACGCGACAATCCATCACCTCCTGTGTCTAGCCCGCTCATTAAAGCGAGGAAAGAAAAGTCGCCAGAAATAGCGCCTCGTCACCCCGGGCCTCACAAATAACGAGAAGCTTCAAATGACAGCCTCAGATAGCTCGGACCAGCGCCGGACAATAAACTCGGCCGAGGATGTCCGGAAAGAGGCGGAAACAACCGGCCGTGGACTCGACGAACCGCGTCATCCGAATCCAGCTTTAGGTTGCTGGGACCGTGGTTTAAACGAACTTCTAGATTAATTGTTTTACACTCTGTTAAGTCCCCGTGGGAAAGGGTAGTCCAGGAACATTTGGAGTTCGCTTAAGTCTGTCTTTCCGCCCTAGCATTTAATCACAATCAAGCACAGCAGCACAGCTTTATTAGGTGTTATTCCTGTTGTCCTGCTGGACTGGAGTAGACCTCGGTGCGGCCTTTTTTTGGACTCAAGGATTGGACTAATTTGCCTAATCGTTGTGGAAACGCAGCAGCGGTCCATTTAGTGCCTTGAAAAGAGTTCCGGGAACTAAAAGTTGTGCGCCAAAGTGACCCCCCTCTTGCTTCTAGAGGTCTTTTTTTTTCCAGCTTTGCTCTTTGTCACAAAAAATTACCGAGGTCTCGCACATAAGCAACAGCCCTGCCGACATAAAAGGTCTCCTCGCAACCTCTCTCTCTCTATCCGAGCTTAGTTGTGCGGCCGTTGCGTGGAGTGGCCACTTCCCAGTCTAAAAACGATGTAGGTTGTTGTTAGAAAAGTGTCCGTAGCGGTAGGAAATGCTAAAAGAAAGATTTCAAGTGAATGAGTTACACATGTAACCTCGGTTCTATGACTCTTTAATACATCCAGATGTAATGTGTTACGCCTTAAAGTGTCTGAAAGTGTCTGAAAACGCTGGAGCGACGATGTGAAAGAGCTGTAAAGTGGTTGGAGCACCAGAAGCTATGTCATTTTTCCACGTTTTGAATATTTCGATGATTGTGTTCAAGCTAAAACAGGGCGCTCATTTGCTCTTAAAGCGCGCCCTTCCATCATCCACCCTCTTCCTTAAGCTTTCACATCGCTGTTAAACCCACTGTCCATTGTACCGTAATTTTTTTCTTCCTGATATAGACATCTTGTTTGCCTGGCATGAGAGAGAGAGAGAGAGAGGAAAAAAAAAAACGAATTACCATAAAACATCTTCAAACCCTGCAGGACCTCTCCTTAAAGCACGCTGGGTAACTGGAGCGAATGTGCCTCGGACAGCCGTATCACAGCTCTAGTTACTGTAAATCACGGTGCTCTAAATGTCATAAAAAAAAGAAAAAAGATATGAGCAGCCTTGGCTTTATAGCAACATAAAATCTAATGATTCTGTCTGAGGCTGAAACAGCCATTCACAGGGTTTTTGGTTTGCAAAGCCATCAGGCGAGGCTAATTCTGTGCAAACCACTCACATCGCTATGCGCTGATGAATAACCACATCTGACAGAACTAACAGTATTACGGTGTCGGGATACATGTGTAGCGTACGTGGGCGATGTTTTAATTTAGTCTGCAGGGACGTTCGTTTATTTCTTCATTTTTTTTTGTTTTGTTTTGTTTTCTGAGAACAATTGGTTTTCAAGTTTCAGTCCTCAAAGCGATGTTCTCCACGTGCACATGTAAAGATCTGGAGAGCACCCGCGCGGTTGAGCCTCTTAGCTGGAAGGCGGATATTCAAATGCAAATGTGTTGAATTCATCAGGAAGTAGTCTAGAGTGCCTGGGTCAATCTTGACTGACTGTAAGAAAAGTAGCATGCGTGCTGCTGACTGGAGCTAGCGCTCTTGGGAAACGTAATAGCGAAACATTCGGTTTCTCAATGCACTTCTTCCATGGTTCTTTTCTCCTTTGTAGGTCCGTGGATTTATTGTAATTTCTAGTGATTGAATGAACAAAAAAATAAATAAAAAATACATGTACATTTAAAATAAAAGCGAGCGTCGCAGCCTTTGAAGTAATGGCTAGCTTCAAAGTCACCCAAGAGACTTCCCCTTCTAGCTTTCCACCAAAATGTATTCAGGTTGGAGTTGGAACACGATTTCTTTAGGAGCAATATCAGTGGATGTCAATGGAAAGAGGTAGAACCGGAAACTAGAACGTAGGCCTTCTGAGGGTGTCCTGTGGTGTCTGGCAACACAATGTTATTAGTTTGGGGGCCTTTGAGGGGAGGGGCCTCTGTGGATCATCCCACAGAAACTCAATCAGTTTGGGATGTAGTGAATTTGAAGGCTAGGTCAACACTTTGTGCTGTTCTTCATGTTTCTTTTTGAGTTGTTCCTGCTGGGGATGGCTGCTACCATCAAGGAGTGACATTGCTATGGGGTGGGGGTGCCTGGTCTGGTCTAGGTGGGTGCTACATGTCTAAGTAACATCCACACGAATGAATGCCAGGTCCAAAACCTTCCTAGCGTTGTCACAAGTTGGTCAATGTTATTCGCTTGTTCTGTCAGTGGTAATAGCGTTAAGCTAGTTCTGCTAATGCTAGTTATTGACTGCTTGAAACATCTAAGAAGATCATTATTGATTAAACTGCCAGTTATTGTTCTCATCCTTGAATGAAATAAGTTAAAAACATCAAGAATGTAAACTGAAAAGAAGCTTTAAGTTAGTATAGTTGCTTATGCAAGAAGACAGACATTGTGTTTTAATGGGGGGCTAACCTTGGATTGATTAGCATTTAAGCTAATTGTTGCAGTAGTACCTCGGCATTGCCTTTCTCCTGGAATCACTTGGATCTCCTCTGCCTCGGTTGCCCTGCAGCGGAGTCACTTACCCAGACTGTAATTGCTTTAATACGTCGCATGTGCGCCGCAAAACAACGCGCTAATAAGCCGCCGTCACAACCGGGGGACTCGCACAGATACCCCCGTCCTCCCTGAGCTCATCACAAGGCCCCCCGGTTGTTTTGCTCCCAGGAAACGCAGCCAGAGACACAGAGAATCCTAGTGCACTGCTAATTGTGTCAAATTTACCAGAAAATCTCTCCGGCTCACCAAGAAGGAAATGTTGTGATTAGACTTCGCAGGCAGTCATATCTCCAGCGTCCTCAAGTTGAGCTGGGGGAAAGAAAACTCCTGGCAGTAACCAGTTAATACCCCGGCCCGCCCGCCTCTACCTGCTCTCACACATGGCTACGCACTCTGATCCCTGCACAGACCACTAGATTTTTTTTTTTCCACTTTCTTAGGGACTGCTGGCGTGAAGCAAGAACACAAATCAATATCGCATCTAGGCCGGTCTTGGAGGAGGGGGTGTTGCCAGCGGAGAGCGTTTTTAACCGCTGAGCAAAGACGGCATCGCTCTCTTTGCTTCCACTGATGAGAGGCTGCAGTGTTTGTCCTCCGCTGCGCACTTGCCGAGGTTTTTTTTATTATTTATTTTTTGATCAGTCAGGCAAAAGATCAGCCTTTGATCACGGTGCTCTTGTTATACCGCCTTCAAGTGTGTATGCGGTGCAGGCGAGTTTCATTTGTTTTTTGTGCAAGCCAGAAAATCTTGCCAGGCTGCTTGTGTTAAACTCCAGAAGAGTCCTCCTTCCTTACACGTTTCTAATAATGGAGTTACTTTAAGGAAACTATACAATCAGAGAGCATTAATTCTAACCCAGTTGGAGAATGTGCGGTGCAGCTGTGCGTTAAAGTGACCGTCATAAAGTCATGGCTATCGTTTATGGAGGCTAATGTTTGCTCGGCGTCCCAGGAGTAGGGGATAAATCGTTTAATCCACGCTGGATGCGCACAAGGACGCAGACGGAAGCAGAAGGCCGCCGAGCTGGCTCACGCCGCAAATCCTCCCGTAGGTGAAATGGGGTGGATTGTGCTTTGTTTTGCTGGGTGGCGTGACTTCCCAAGGTGTTTGACTCGAGGCCAGTTTCAGGCACAACGAAAGAAAAGTTCTGCTTGCCTTGGGAAGAGAAAAGCCAGAAGGAAATCCCTGCATTAATTGTTAAGCCACACTGCGTGACTAAGCTAGCCTACGCCTACTTGTGCGCTCGTCAGTCTGGCTCGCTCTGTAGCAATACCACCCAAACACTAGATGGCGCTGTGTTTCTTTTGCCAGTCGGGTTGATTTGTGTTTCTAATTCCTGTTTCGCTTTCAACGTCGGCGACTGAAACTTTCACTGAAATTCCACCGAAGACGAGTCGTACGAATATTTATACTTCCGAACCTTGTAAGTAAACCTTTCCTCAATCAAGTTTAAAACTGCTACTACCAAGTAAACCAATCACAGCTCTTGCGGTCTGCGTCACCCCAAGCTGCTAGGATCTGCGTAGGGTCTGCGATGTCGCCGCTCGCTACGGCGTCAAATTGGCGCAGAAGCCTATTAGTTGTTTGTCACAGTTAGGGGGCGCTGTTTTTCCGTTGCAAATTACGTTAAAATCTAAGCATAAACTAACCGTGAAATAGCTAAATGTCCAATAGTGGTGTCGTCAAGCCACATTAGTTTGTTGCAGCCAAACTCTTGAGTGAATGGCTGAGATGCAACGAATCTGTCAAAAGTATTCAAAATAAATTGATAAACCTGCTCGTAAAGTTAGAAAAAGAAGCGACGACAATCTTGAAATGTCCTTTATTTCCGACCAGATAGGTGTAGTGGAGTATATATCGATATATATCGATCTCCGAAAGCTCCGCATCCCCCACGTCGCCAATGACGCCGGGCAAGAAACGACGCAGGTATTAATGCGACTCGTGTGCGGAATCCGCTCGGATTTTAGGGATTTCCGCCGCGGCAGATCTCAGCCGTCCGCCGGGACTCGGTGTTACGAGTGAGGCGGGATTGCGGGGGCATTAGTGAGGCATCAGTATCCAAACACACTCCAGAGATGCCTCCTCCTCGCTCGATAGGTGGCGGCGGTGGCCTCCTCTCTCTTGTCTTTGCCCTCTCCCCTCTCCTCTGTTACCTTTTTATTTCTTTTCCTGCCAGGATTAGCTATAATATCTACCAGGGGGAGACCGGCCCGGGGCGGTGGATTCCCAAGCAAACAAGCATTAAGCGAGGAAGGGTGGGGGGGGGATTAGGCATGACACCCTGCTAAAGAGATGTGTGTGCATCGGACACAAGAGCTTAATGAAGAGACAGAGTTACTAGGTGGCAAGCTGAGGAAGAAGAAAGCAAAAACATTCCCCCTCCACGCCCACTGTTGAGGCTTTAGAGCTCCTCTGTGATTCCCACACCAAGAGACGAGCAGCAGAGACACCTGTAGGACTGAACCTGAAGCAAAACAAAGCGCGCATCCCTCTCCTCTTTTGTCGCTCCCTCTTTTCTTGCCTCAGCCCTTTCACCCGCCCTCGACATCTCCTCTCATTCTCTCCTACTCTCCCTCCTTCCCCTTTTCTTTGTCATAACAGCCCCGCGGATGCTATTCACTCTGCGAGCAGCGGTGTAGGTGGGAGCGTTGCACCCAGAGCGCCGCTTCTGCGAAAGATCGCCGCCGATGCCGGTGCGCACACATGCGCGGCGGCTCGGCCTGGTTCAAGCCGGCAGCCTTCTCGTTTTTTTTCCGATTATTTATTTTTAAATTAGCCGAGGGTTTTTGCAGACTTCTCGAATATCTGTTGAAGACATCCCAAGCAGCAGCGCAGTAAGCTGCAGACATGAGAAGAAAAGAATAAACCTGTAAGGGTTTACTTTGAGGGAAAGTAGGCATTGATTCAGATTGAGGATTATGCTGAGTGGAAGGGTTGAGAAAAGGTGCCTTTCATGTGATTTTCATGGTGCAAGACATTGCAGCACCCGAATCCGAACCGACTCTACTCGGAACAAAACATAATGAAGGCTTCATCAATAATACTGCAGGACTATCCCAGTCGGCGTACGATGTAATTACATCTTAACACACCGTCTACCGACGAATGATTAGCTCTCAGCGGTGATACAGTGTCGCTTCTTTCAGCCAGCAACCTTGGGAGAGAATGGGGGCGTCCGGCTGAATGGCCCCTTTGTCCGCGAGTCAAGGAAATATACAGATGCAGTAATCGCCGCGATCTCGGAAGACACGGCGAATTAGCCTTGAGCCCGCGCAACCGGCGGCCGCACCGATGAATGGATTAAGTTATGTTCCCGTCTTCCGCGCCGAATTGCACCATAGAGGGCATTTTGCTGCAGCGTGTGATTGGAAACTTTCGATATCACGGTTTGAGCGAAAGATCAGAGGAGTGCAAAGGAAGTGCCGGTTTCTATATAGTAAGGTGTGCAATTTGCACACCGGGCGCGATTTGGCTTACTCTTCGGGTGCACTCGCACGCTCCTTGGAATCACATTATATTTTTTTTGATTTGGGAAGTCATTTTTCCGACTGCAGTGTATTCCCTTGTGTCGGAGACCAAATGTGCAAACAGCATTGGTTGCTTTTTTTTTTGCTCAGAGCACTTTTAGCCGTTTCCGGATTTTGCATGGCAACAATGAACAAAGGAAATAGATCATATAGAAGGATCAGAGCCATGAGATTTGGACAATTCCAAACTCCAAAACTGAGTTACTGCTAAAGAAAACGGAGCTGGTGTCTGTTGGTTTATTTTGTACGACACTGAGATTAGTTAAGATGTAGTGCTCGTGGCGGACTTTTTTGATTCAAAAATCATGCGCTAGGACCGTAGAGGCTGAACCGTGAACAGATATTTTTAGAGCTTTCATTTTGTTGCACCAAACTAAACCGGAAACCTGTCAGCGTTTAACAATATGCCGATGATGTTCTATTGTGTTTTTATATGCTGAAATGGTTTGAATGCTCAGTTTTTCAGAGTATTTTCTTCTCTGGACGCAAAATAATCCAACAACAGCAGCGGTAAAGGTTAAGTCTGGCAATATTCATCTATTTTTCGTTGTTGTTTCTTATTTCCAGGAAATCCTGCAGAAAGAGCATGAATCCAAAAAAATTCAAAAAGCCAAAAAAGGCCTCTGACTTCCCCATCTGTTCTCTGACACTCGTAAATTCGTAAATTAGTCAGAAATATATTCACATGTGGCGCTTTATGTTAAAGAGGAATAAGCTGCAGTACATCAGCCTCAGCACAATTCATTGTTGGTTTTCGGTCGGTTCATGGGATTTAGCGACAATGAGGAAAATATGCAAATGTCACCGGATTATCTTTATTTAAAAAAACAAAACAAAACTGATGAATCAGTCTTAATTTCAGTTATTCTTTCGCTCCGTGCGCCGCCGGGCTCGACAAGAACTGGGCCCCGGTTTGAATACAGAGTCATGCACTCTGTATTCAAACCAGGCGGAGGAGAAAAGATTAGTGTGAATGTGATTTCCCGTATCCCAACTGAAAATACAAATTTGAATGGGATTAGTTTTAGAAAGAAATGTAATGATGGCAGTAATGTCATTATTTATGTTACATATATAAAAGGCCAACATAAAGAACAATGTAATCTATTAGTGTGGCTCAAACAATATGAAACGTGTGAACAATCCAGTTTATTATGTGAATTAAATGCAAATTACATTGTTTTTTTTTTTTTTGTTGGGGGGGGTTGTTAGTAAAGCAATATTTCTGAAAATAAATACTTTATACATCAATGAAAACACAACTGTGAGCACAGACATAGATTTATAGCAATAAACTTGAGTAATATTGACTTTTACGGCAGGATAAAAAACTTTTCAAGCGTTCAAGAGCAGACGGAGCTTGAGGAAAATGTCCGGTCGATGCTGCTGCTGCAGGTTGTGAGCTCAAAATGGCACACAGCGCACGTCATAAGTACATTTGACCAAAGCTTGGAGTTTACTCATTGGAAAATGGAGGTCGCAGCGTCTGATCTACTCCACGGAGACGAGCTGGAAGCCCTATGCTTCGCTAATGATGTCTGTGTCAGCGCCGAACGCCGGCGGCTTTCCTCGATCTTAAAGTTCTTAAACTCTTTTGTGGTGACGGCAAGCGCAGAGGACAAAAAGAGCCGCTCTCATAATTGACGGCGTCCAATCAAAAGGACAAAAACGGCCTCAAAATGCCACGGTGAAAGGACACCCACCTGGAGCCAGAGAATGCATAGGGCAATTTTCACTTTCGCTATTCTCCAGGGCTTCGTTGCTCTTCCCGGGGCCGCGCTCAAATGACTCAATGGATGAGAAGAGGGACACCTGGTGCAGCAGGCGGCCTGATCGATACCAGCAGGCTCTGGTGATACCAGGGGTCAGAGTGTTGCGCGGCTGATTGGTGGGAAGCCCAAAATAACTCGCACGCCAGTCAGGGCTTCCGTGACCCCGCTATTGACCCACCACTTGGAAAAGATTGGAGCAACGCCAACAAATGCAGACGGCAGAATGAAGCTATATTGGATTTTCAGCTCCTGAGTCTTTTAAGCTTTATCCATTTTACTTTCAGATTTTAAGATGACACGCGCCGCACCGGTTGGCGCATTGTGCCTGTTTAAATTGCCTTGAAATTGTTATCTGTTTTTGTGTCTCCCGCTGAGAGGAAAATACATACCTCTATTGCATCCCTTTGTAAAGCCTGCTGTGATGTACAGCGCGGATGGCGGCGCTTTCAGGAGCCCGGGATCCTTGTAGGAAACTTGTAACATGAAAAGAGTACACTGCTGGCCGCGCTATTTGCCTGATTTGGATCTGCTGGCGTGCAGCCTTTAGGTTTTCTGTGTGCTGTTAATGTTAAAAGAGAAGCCGACATCAAAGCTAAGCAGATGGAAGGAGGGGAAACAACTTGTCGCTCGACTTCTCAGATATCAAACTGAGGTAGAATTGAATGGATCCTTGCGCAAAAGCGGCACTTAAAGCTGCGCCAGACAGCGATTTCAAATAAACAATTAGCTAAATTAATTAATGTTACCTGTAGCAGCAAACCACAGAAGGTGGTCACCCAAGTTCCTCAGATTTTTGGCGTCTGTTGGCTCATTTTTTTATTTTATTTTTTTATGCCTACCTACTAGTTTAACCAATCTCATCAGAATTTTTAGGTGGTGGAGCCCCAAAATGGAGCAAAAAGAGAGCATAATACATCAAAAGACAATGTATGTGCTAGTTATATGCTAGTTATTCCCAATCTTAAAGGGGAACTGGTGTTTTTTTTACAACCTGGACCTTATTTTCTGGCATAAAATAAAATCGTTTACTCACCCATATAACTTAATTATAACTTTTGTCATTTGTAGTCGTTCGGCAGATATTTAGAACTGCGTATATCCATATAGTGGGAGTGACTGGGGCACCGGTCGGCTTGTTTAACTGTAATTTGCTACTGCTCTGGTTTGTCCACAACCTCAGAATCGGAAAAATATTCAGCCGTGTTGCAGAAAACTAGCAGTAGCAAATTACTGGTACACAAGCCGACTGTTGAAGGTGCACGCGGCGCTCAGAGATGACATCATCATCTGTCGGAAGCCATGATGATAACAAGTAACTCCGGATTCAACGGGGAATAGCACTAGCGTACGATAACAAAATATTGGTAAAATGAACGAGTTTCGCGGCAGATAATGTGTTATTTAGAGGCTGCGTTTCGGTGCCCCATTCACTCCCACTATGTGGATAATATAGTGAGAGAGAATGGGGCACCGAAACACCCCAGCCGGTGGGGCATTTTGTAGTCATTCAGGAGATATTTAGATCCGCGTTTCGGTGCCCCATTCACTCCCACTATACGGATAATATGGATAATATAGTGGGACAGTCGGTGGGGCACTGACTGAGGCATTTTGTAGCCATTCAGGAGATATTTAGATCTGCGTTTCGGTGCCCCAGTCACTCCCACTATATTATCCATATTTCCCATATAGAGGGAGTGACTGGGGCACTGGAACACAGCCTCTAAATATCTCCTGAATTAATGGCTTGTGAAGCAAAATCTATGCAAGATTATCAATGTTAAGGTCCCTAAATGCATCAACCTCTGATTAACAATGAACAATACATTTTAAGCAAAGCAGATAAGCAGATTTTAAAATCCTTATTTCTTCTCATATGTTTTCTATGATCATAATTGTGTTTTTTGTGGAAAGATGGGAGAAAAAAGTCAAAAGTTAACCAGCATAATTTACCCAAAGTCTTAACAAGGAGCTTGTTTCCCCAAGCATTGATTCAGCAAATGAACTGATGGTGGGAATACAGCCCCACGCACGGCTGGAAGTTTTTATCCCGAGCCACTGAGACGTAAAATTGCTAAATAGCCCTTCCGCAATGAGGACGTCCAACCTGGGTGTTTATGAAGCAGTCATGAGACAGGCGTCCTTTAACAACCGACGCCCTCCATCCATCCCAGCACCCGTAACACCTTAAATAAATCCCCTGTCCATCTCAGATGACAAGATAAATACCATGCAGCATCCCACCTGACAGAGAAACCTGTCCACCCTGGTAGGAGCGAGCATTCACTCCCCTAAGGCGGAGATAAGGATAAGTGATGGTTTGTGAACAGAAGCGCTTAAAGATTTAGCTTTTGAGATTGAGCTTTGGCCTTTATGAGGGGAAGATTTGTCCCCGGATGAAGGGTGGTTACCATTACAAGCGATAGCCGGCAATAAACTCGTGCTTAGCTTAGACTTTGCCGAGGGGATTATTTTATTTTTTTACGTTTATCTGCGCGTAATTGTTTTTTTAATTTGCCGGGACGAACGTGGCCTCCCCTTGTGCTGATACAGACACAGGGCGGTAAAAAGGATAAAGAAAATCCACTCTAGCAAAGCTAGCTATCAGAGCTTGATAGGAGAAATATTTTCAGCTATCGTAAATAACGGCGGCAAGGAAGTCGCATGTTGTTGTGAAGCTAGCAAAGTGCCATTTTAAATTGGCAAACGCAATGCAGAAAAGAAATGATTTGTCCCATGACATTGACTACCAGCCCCCGCCAGACTTTACATCTATTATCTAGTACTACTGAAAGATATTCTGGGTGTTGTTGGAAGTCAGAAATTCGAGCCGACGCGGATAATCAAAACACAACTTCTGGGTCGAATGGATTATTCCAAATCAATCACTCATTACGCATAAGGCCTTACCAGAGTGGATTTCTACTTCGGCTTATTACCGCGCCAGGATGTACTTTAGCGACAGATCCTCAAGGACATTGATCATTTCTTCTTGTTCATTTCTTTCTGTCATTTTTTTATTTATTTTTTTTATCCCAGGCTTGTTTTAAAGCTCCGTCTTTGTGCTTTAGCCGAAAGAATGCCAGACATTCATAGATCTAATTGTCCCGTCTCTCCGAGGCAGCAGGTAGTCATTTGCAGATGTGAGATCAATATTGGCTTCTTTTTTTTATGAATTTTAAGCTTCACACTGGGCGGTTTAAAAAAAACTTCAAACCTCCCTCGGCGAGGAGAAATGTGTTATTTTCAATCGGGGATCGGAATAACCGCGCGACACCTGTTCGTTGAGGTGCCATTAAGCGCGCCGGATGTGGGAGTTGCGGCGGCCGCGACAGATGTGCAAAGGATGTTGGGATGACTCACGCGGGGGGGGGGGGAGGGGGACGCTGTGTGCCGGCGTCAGAGATGATCGGGCGAAAGGGCCCGGTCGACCGTGACCGCTCGGCGCTCGCGGAGTGGGTTTTCATTAGCCGGTAAAGCAGATGTGACGGTCACCTGCAGCGGCTGGCGCGGGGGGCCGAAGGGAGCTGTACTTCATGTTCCTTTAACGCAAACACTGACCCCATTAGTCACGTTGGGAAATTGACCTCCTATATATATATATAAGCGGATAATTGAACCCAATCTCTTAAAGGGTTGGTTCAACCAAATTACAACTGTAATACATTTGCTCATTCATCTTTAGTGATGTCTAACCGTGCAGGACTTCAGCGAGTTAAAGAATCAATCTACAGAAAATTCAAGAAAGGTCAACTCATGATTTATTTATTTGAATGGGTCAAAGCAAAAAGCAGGGGAGGATTTATAGTTCTCCCGACAGTTAAATCTGCTAAATCTAAGCAACATACATCAATGAGCCACAACATTATGACCATTATGACTGGAGAAGTAAATCACATTGACCATCTTGTGACAATGCAGTGTTCTGCTGGGAGTCTTTTGGACCTGGCTCTTGGATTCATTCATGTTACTCAGACATGTAGCACCCACCTAGACCAGACCAGGCGCACCCTCCCCGTGTGCATAACAGCACAAGGTGTTGACCTGGCCTCCAAACTCACCAGATCCAAAACTGATCAAGTATCTGTGAGATGATCCACAGAGGCCCTTACCCTCAAAGGAGCCCCACTAACCACAGTCTGTTCCCAGACACCCTCAGAAGGCCCATTTCCATATGGAGGCACAAGGGAGACCTGCACAATTTTAGGGGTGGTCATAATTTTTGCAGGTTTTGTAACTTGTAACTTGAAGCCAAAGACCCAGCATGTCATTTCCATCACAGGTAAACCCCAGAAGCTAATGCTAACACATCCATCTTGACATACTGTAATTATGTTGTCTCCATAAATGTTCCTCTCGTACCGTCTTCCCCTCCGATGGCCAGTATTTTTCCGGGAACAATGCATTAGTGTCAATGTGCAAACCTCAAGAGGTCAAGTGATTGATTGGTTGATCCGACTCCTGTGTAAACCCATAACAAAAGCCCGCAAATTTTTGCTGCTTCTACGTAAAATTGCACTTTAATCTAAAGAAACAAGTACTAAATAATCATCTAAGTCATTGCACGAGCCACGATTCAAGACGGGAAGCTCAGGTTTGATGTTTTTAGGAGTTTTGGTTGAGCGTGTCGGCGGTCCGGTTTGACCTCGACGTGGCGTGGTGGGGCAAGGAGAAGCCTTTCGGGTCTGATATGGAGGTGGGAGGAAGAGCAGGAAGGTGAAGACAGGGGGGGACAGACAGGGAGGAGGAGGAGGAAGGGGAAGACAGAGCTCTGCTTTAGTGAGGTTTGACAGCATCACTCCCGGTGCTGGGGAGAGAGGAAGGGGGAGGGAGTGGAGATGGCGTCCACTGACCTGTTTCTAATATTATCCCCGCTTTGCCTCTCGTCCACCACCTTTCTCTCGCTTCCCCGTCACGTCTTCAGTTTAACTTCCCCTCCTCCTCCTCCTCCCTCCTCCTCTCTATAAGCTAGCTGCTTCTGTTTTACCTGTGCACCATACATACCCAGATTTCAGTCCCAGTGTCTCACTTTCACCCACCATCCCCAGCTCTAGGCTCCTTATTACTGCAGAACAATGCTCTTGCACACTCCAGGGGCTAGCTGTCCTTTATGTACACTCGGGCCATGGACGTACACCGCTGCCAGTCTCCTTTACCCTTCAAATACCTGTTAGCAATGCATAGTTATCTGGTCTTCTCGCTTTGGCGGGAATAAAATGACCTAATATGCAAAGTTGTCTCTAAAATGACATGGACAAAAAAAAAGATGAAAGTGGCTCGAACTAAGGGTCCAATCGCGCCGGATCCCTTCCCATGTGACCTGCCTTACTCCACATTCTGATATCTGATATGATTTATTTTTGTGTAAACACTGCAGAGCAAGCAGAAGGCTATTTTAGATTCTGCGAAAAAAAAAAAAAAAAAAGCCGAGGATGAGAGGTGAGAGGGGGCTCATTAGCCGCGACTCGGTGACACCCCTGACATTTTGAAAAGGTATATTTTCCCCTCGCTCGGCTCTCGTCGCGATGCCGAGATAAAAGTACACATTTGATGTCGAGCGGAAAAAGGCGTGTTAGCATTTTCGGATTTCAATTTTCACCCGTCGCCGATGCGAACGGCCGGGCGATCCGAGCTGCCGAAAGTCCGCTGCCGACGCTGCCTCTTAGCGGCGACGTGGCGGGAGAAACGCAGTAAAACGCCGTAGTAAACGCTGTAAAACTACCAGGTGCTGCTTCGATTCGGGCCAAAAAGACGGAAGCGAAAGCGTGCGGGGAAATTTTTACACGGGGGCCGAATCAGGGGACCGGTGCCAAATAAACAGAGACAGAAGGCAACAAGGAGGAAAATGAGGTGAGACAGCAGCACTGATAGAGGATGTTTGTGTGTGTGTCTCTTTGCCTGTAGCTCTCTCATTAAGGAGACAAACACCAACCCCTCACTGTGGGTGGATTGCACGAACACACACACACACACATGCCAAAAAGAGACCCGCACCAGATAGATGCTGGTTGGCTAATTTTGCCACATTAGCTATCAATGCCTCAGATCTCCCCCCCCCCCCCCCCGCGCCTCTTTATTTCAAGTTACAGAGCGAGGAAACTAATTAATGGACTCTATGCCTCCTCTTCAGAGGCCATTAGACTCACAGCTTATTACTATTCAAGCTGGCCTGTTCACTGAAATACAGCTTCCATTATGACTTTATGCTTCCGCGATAATCAAAATATGCTGTAATTATGAGTCTATGGTTCTGAAATATCTATAAGCCTGAACAGCAGCAGCAGCAGCAGCAGCAGCAGCTTCAGTATGCATGCGGTGGCACAACCCGAGCTCTTCTCTGCATGCTGATGCGTCGTTTCTCGAAACACGTATGCGCGCAGAATTGTGTTGAACGGAGCGTGGGCGTGCTTAGGGGTGAGGTGGTAAGACGCTAAAGATGGCAGCTCGGGGGGGGGCTGATGTGTAGAGGTGACGAGGATGTGTGTAAACAATGAGCAGTCCGAGGTTTAGGATTTTCTTGCTCATTCCTCTCACATGGCGCATTCGCAGCTCAAATACGAATTTTTTAACTCACTGGCCGAAGTTCCAGTTGAAATTCGGACTTTTGCTAGCTGTTGCAAAATCATCCCAGGAGAGCATCCAGTTTGGCCCGCGAGGCAAATTTACAAAGCACAGAAATTACACAGAAGACGATAAGTGCTAATTTTTCAATAAAAGTAACCGCTATTCCAACTTTATCAACTAGAGGGCGCACTATTTTGGTAATAGTTGCGAACTAAGAACGAAACATCAAATGGTAGCAGTTAAAAGCGTCAAGGTCAGTCGCAAATTGGGTTTTATTGGTTGCGTGCTCGACCTCAAAGTGACCCAACGTTACATTTTGCGGTTTTCTGATTAGCCGCGAAGTTGTGCGAAATCGGGAAATAATCAAACTGAAAATGGATTATTAGCAACAAGTGTGTGCACTGGTTTTAGTTGCTGTTCCATGCCCGACAGTTTTTCTTACGACGGTGTACCCGGTAAACAGTTAAATTGGTGTTTTTGCAAACAAACCGTTCTGGGGAGTAATTGGAAGTGGGACCACCCACCCCCTCTAACCGGTCTCAGCTTGGCTCATTTGTCTCAGAACAGAGTGTGATTGCTGTGTTCACACCAGCCCAAACAAACAGACCTGGGGGGGAACAGTCCCGGGTGTGATTCCAGGAACCCTTAACGTTGTTTTTTCCCGTTCATTTGTCACCAATCTATAGCATTCTGTTTCTTACACTCCGCCACCGTCTCTGCACGGATTGCAGTCTTGGATGTGGTTCAAGTGTAGAGTTGTCCATTTCACACTTCGCGCCCCTTCGTTTGCAGCCAACACCTTCCTGTCCTCTGCAATTTCATCGGGTGTCACACCGCCCAAGTCCCTGGGCAACACAACAGCTAACTGCTATGTCATTAGTCCGCATTAGTTCTCCTGTCTATAAACAAAAATGGATAACACCACCCACTTGCGCACACCTTATTTTTTTTTCTCCGCCAATAGTACTTTAGTCAGCAGTGAGCAATTCCACTCAGCATCTTGTGGACTTCCTTAACAGAGACAGAGAGGCTGGTTTGTGTGTGCAACCTTTAGTGGAAGCCATTGCACCGAATAAGCGTGCACCTCCCTCCGCTTGCATCCGTGCCCTCTTCCACATGATGCAAACCGACATCTAGCAGGTAGCGGCATTAATATTCAAGGTGTGGGAGTGTGCGTGGGCGCGCGCGACTGCGGCTTCCGAGTGCGCGAATCCTCCGCCGAGACTCTTACGCCCTGCCCCGTCACCGTCTTTGACGTGGATGCGGGTTGTCACAGCAGCCACACATGTTCCCCAAGAACGCAGATAAATGTTTACAGCAAATGTCAGGCCGCATTAGCGCAGTGTATGTGTTGGATTTCAATGAGAGGCGCACAAGAGGATCACAGCCACTCTAAGCGCGTACAGTACATTTTGAAAAAAATCCCAAACCCTTCAGGAATTGAGGCCATTTAGAGTGGAGTGAAAATGATACAGTGGGATATCAGGCTGGTGTGAAATTATAAAACATTCATGTGCCAGCACTGAACCGCCAGCTATACAACTGAGTTGGTGAGCAGAGCTTAGATGAATCATCTATGACACTTCAGGGATTGCACACAAAATAGGTTTCTGAAGCGTGTCAGCGTCACTGCATGCAGGTTTTCATGAAGTCCAGAGGACGGGCTGGATTTTAATATGGGTGTATTAAAGAATAGATTTTGACCTTTAAAACAATAATTTGATCTTTTGGGCAAATACTAATTTGCTTCATCTCTGTAAAAATATGAAGCTAAGCTAACAGGTGTTTATATTAAAGTGGGAAATGAGATTTTCCTACAGTGCCGTTCGTAGAACATAATACCTTACCTAATGATTTTCTACTACATTATATCATTTTCTTATTCATGAGACGACTGTACAATACCTATTGCATTTAGTTTTCCCATATATTCTGGTCTAGCTATATGCTGCTAGAACTAAAGTGTGCTATAATATTAGCTGCTAAGGCAGACGTTTTTTTTTTTGTTCTTAGTCAGCTAAATGAGCTCCAACTGTCTCTGTTCATGGTTTGCTCTTGTTATAAGCTAACCTAAGCATAGAAACTGGTCACAAGGGAACAGCTAGCCTTGCTCTGGCCATAAATATGACACATGGATAGCATAAGAAGCTAGCTGAATTAGCTTTATATAAACCCAGGCTCATGCTGTAACCTTGTTACCAGTTTTAAAGTTGTCATTCTAACTTAGCCTTCGTATTAGCCTAGCATAGAAACTGGTCACAATGAAACAGCTACCCTTGATCTGGCCATAAATATGAGACGTGAAGCTAGGTGAGTTAGCTTTATATAAACCCAGACTTACTCTGTAACCTTCTTACCAGTTTTAAAGCTATGTTTTCTTTCATGCGTTTTTGCTACAAGCTAACCTTAGCATTAGCCTCGCATAGAAACTGGTCACAAGGGAAAAGCAAGCCTAGCTCTTTCCATAAATATGTTCGCATGGTTAATATTAGACGCAGGTTGCATTCGCTTTGTATAAACCCAGGCTCGTTGTTTAACCTTGTTACCAGTTCTAAAGCTTAGTTTTGTTTCACGAGCAATTGATGGCCTGGTCTTGCTATGTACTAACCTGAGAATTAGCTTAGCATATAAACTGGTCACAAGAGAACAGCTAGCCTAGCTCTAGTCATAAATGTTTATATGTTTAGCATTAGAAGCTAGGTGAGTTAGCTTTGTATAAATCCAGGCCCACTCTTTGACTAGTTTGAAAGTTATTTTTTATATTAATGGAAAAAAAAATGCAATATAGCAAGAATATTTTTATTTCCCAAAATGTAAGGTTTGTCACTGAGGATTAGCCACACAGTCATGGCTAAGTGTTTCCTATCTCACTAGGTAAAGCCGAGAAATAAACCAGCTAAGGTTGTAAAGAGGGCAAAGCCTGTCAGAAATCCATTTTTGATGTGAAAAAAGAGGGAGGCTGATGAGGTCAGGTCAGCCGTACGGTCTCCATCTGGCTTTCCTTGGCTGCTTTTTCGCACTCAGCGATTAGCAGAAAGTGTCAGTGTGCTGACACCATGCAGTGCATGTGAAGTGCCCGTAGTTCTTGTTAAACCCCACACATCTCTAGGGCAATCAGTCTCAAAAATAAAGCCTCTTTGGCGAACTCAGAACACTGATTGTATCTCAAAGAGACAAGCGAAGTCTGTGTTTGACTTTGTTTTTGCGACAACAACGAGGCGACTTAAAATGTCTCGAGGGGGGGAGGGGGTTCGGCATGGATCCCTTTGACACCAGGATCTGTGGACTGAGTGCGGCGTTGGGCAGAAGCCGGATAGACGAGCGGCACAGTCAAAGGATTAGCATTAGAGCTAGTGGCTAATGCGTTGCCCACAGGTCAGATTAACCAAAAATGTAAAGCTTGCACCCCTTGCACCGCACTTTGAAGTGGGGCTTACATCCTTTCCTTTATCCTGTCAAGAAGTAGACTCGATGTTGAAAGGAACTATCATTTCAGATTTTTTTCGCACATATATGAGGGTTTTCTCGGGGCGGCAAGCAGTGGAGGACCTGCACCACTGAGACTCCAGTCCAAACTGCAGGCACTTTAAAATGGTTGCGGGCTTGATTATTAATAGTTTTTTGCTTCATGTTGAGACTGAAGGATACGTTGTCACCTTGGAAACATCGGCAACGTGCTTTTGAATACACTGCATGATGATGTTCTGCAGATGGAGTCCGCCCGGTTGCTGCGGCCGAGTAAACGCTCCCATTTCCATTTCGCCGGTTGGCCCGAGGTCCATTAAGCCGCTTTTAATCATACTGCACGGCCTTCCTCAGTAGATGGAGCTCTTTTAAAATTGCCTGTTGAATAGGCTCATTATTCTGTGAACGTAAAACATCCTAATTAAAGTCCTGGGAATGATTAGCGTCAACAAAAGTAAAGCAGAGGAGAGAAGAGGCTAGCGGCACGAGAGCAGGGTGATCTCAAGAAGGCTGATTTATTATGCGCCCAATTCTAAAGCGTGTGCGAAGTGTGTGTGTGTAAAACGCCGTAGTAAACGCTGTAAAACTACCAGGTGCTGCTTCGATTCGGGCCAAAAAGACGGAAGCGAAAGCGTTTACACGGGGGCCGAATCAGGGGACCGGTGCCAAATAAACAGAGACAGAAGGCAACAAGGAGGAAAATGAGGTGAGACAGCAGCACTGATAGAGGATGTTTGTGTGTGTGTCTCTTTGCCTGTAGCTCTCTCATTAAGGAGACAAACACCAACCCCTCACTGTGGGTGGATTGCACGAACGCACACACACACACATGCCAAAAAGAGACCCGCACCAGATAGATGCTGGTTGGCTAATTTTGCCACATTAGCTATCAATGCCTCAGATCTCCCCCCCGCCCCCCCGCGCCTCTTTATTTCAAGTTACAGAGCGAGGAAACTAATTAATGGACTCTATGCCTCCTCTTCAGAGGCCATTAGACTCACAGCTTATTACTATTCAAGCTGGCCTGTTCACTGAAATACAGCTTCCATTATGACTTTATGCTTCCGCGATAATCAAAATATGCTGTAATTATGAGTCTATGGTTCTGAAATATCTATAAGCCTGAACAGCAGCAGCAGCAGCAGCAGCAGCAGCTTCAGTATGCATGCGGTGGCACAACCCGAGCTCTTCTCTGCATGCTGATGCGTCGTTTCTCGAAACACGTATGCGCGCAGAATTGTGTTGAACGGAGCGTGGGCGTGCTTAGGGGTGAGGTGATAAGACGCTAAAGATGGCAGCTCGGGGGGGGCTGATGTGTAGAGGTGACGAGGATGTGTGTAAACAATGAGCAGTCCGAGGTTTAGAATTGTCTTGCTCATTCCTCTCACATGGCGCATTCGCAGCTCAAATACGAATTTTTTAACTCACTGGCCGAAGTTCCAGTTGAAATTCGGACTTTTGCTAGCTGTTGCAAAATCATCCCAGGAGAGCATCCAGTTTGGCCCGCGAGGCAAATTTACAAAGCACAGAAATTACACAGAAGACGATAAGTGCTAATTTTTCAATAAAAGTAACCGCTATTCCAACTTTATCAACTAGAGGGCGCACTATTTTGGTAATAGTTGCGAACTAAGAACGAAACATCAAATGGTAGCAGTTAAAAGCGTCAAGGTCAGTCGCAAATTGGGTTTTATTGGTTGCGTGCTCGACCTCAAAGTGACCCAACGTTACATTTTGCGGTTTTCTGATTAGCCGCGAAGTTGTGCGAAATCGGGAAATAATCAAACTGAAAATGGATTATTAGCAACAAGTGTGTGCACTGGTTTTAGTTGCTGTTCCATGCCCGACAGTTTTTCTTACGACGGTGTACCCGGTAAACAGTTAAATTGGTGTTTTTGCAAACAAACCGTTCTGGGGAGTAATTGGAAGTGGGACCACCCACCCCCTCTAACCGGTCTCAGCTTGGCTCATTTGTCTCAGAACAGAGTGTGATTGCTGTGTTCACACCAGCCCAAACAAACAGACCTGGGGGGGAACAGTCCCGGGTGTGATTCCAGGAACCCTTAACGTTGTTTTTTCCCGTTCATTTGTCACCAATCTATAGCATTCTGTTTCTTACACTCCGCCACCGTCTCTGCACGGATTGCAGTCTTGGATGTGGTTCAAGTGTAGAGTTGTCCATTTCACACTTCGCGCCCCTTCGTTTGCAGCCAACACCTTCCTGTCCTCTGCAATTTCATCGGGTGTCACACCGCCCAAGTCCCTGGGCAACACAACAGCTAACTGCTATCTCATTAGTCCGCATTAGTTCTCCTGTCTATAAACAAAAATGGATAACACCACCCACTTGCGCACACCTTTTTTTTTTTTTCTCCGCCAATAGTACTTTAGTCAGCAGTGAGCAATTCCACTCAGCATCTTGTGGACTTTCCTTAACAGAGACAGAGAGGCTGGTTTGTGTGTGCAACCTTTAGTGGAAGCCATTGCACCGAATAAGCGTGCACCTCCCTCCGCTTGCATCCGTGCCCTCTTCCACATGATGCAAACCGACATCTAGCAGGTAGCGGCATTAATATTCAAGGTGTGGGAGTGTGCGTGGGCGCGCGCGACTGCGGCTTCCGAGTGCGCGAATCCTCCGCCGAGACTCTTACGCCCTGCCCCGTCACCGTCTTTGACGTGGATGCGGGTTGTCACAGCAGCCACACATGTTCCCCAAGAACGCAGATAAATGTTTACAGCAAATGTCAGGCCGCATTAGCGCAGTGTATGTGTTGGATTTCAATGAGAGGCGCACAAGAGGATCACAGCCACTCTAAGCGCGTACAGTACATTTTGAAAAAAATCCCAAACCCTTCAGGAATTGAGGCCATTTAGAGTGGAGTGAAAATGATACAGTGGGATATCAGGCTGGTGTGAAATTATAAAACATTCATGTGCCAGCACTGAACCGCCAGCTATACAACTGAGTTGGTGAGCAGAGCTTAGATGAATCATCTATGACACTTCAGGGATTGCACACAAAATAGGTTTCTGAAGCGTGTCAGCGTCACTGCATGCAGGTTTTCATGAAGTCCAGAGGACGGGCTGGATTTTAATATGGGTGTATTAAAGAATAGATTTTGACCTTTAAAACAATAATTTGATCTTTTGGGCAAATACTAATTTGCTTCATCTCTGTAAAAATATGAAGCTAAGCTAACAGGTGTTTATATTAAAGTGGGAAATGAGATTTTCCTACAGTGCCGTTCGTAGAACATAATACCTTACCTAATGATTTTCTACTACATTATATCATTTTCTTATTCATGAGACGACTGTACAATACCTATTGCATTTAGTTTTCCCATATATTCTGGTCTAGCTATATGCTGCTAGAACTAAAGTGTGCTATAATATTAGCTGCTAAGGCAGACGTTTTTTTTTTTGTTCTTAGTCAGCTAAATGAGCTCCAACTGTCTCTGTTCATGGTTTGCTCTTGTTATAAGCTAACCTAAGCATAGAAACTGGTCACAAGGGAACAGCTAGCCTTGCTCTGGCCATAAATATGACACATGGATAGCATAAGAAGCTAGCTGAATTAGCTTTATATAAACCCAGGCTCATGCTGTAACCTTGTTACCAGTTTTAAAGTTGTCATTCTAACTTAGCCTTCGTATTAGCCTAGCATAGAAACTGGTCACAATGAAACAGCTACCCTTGATCTGGCCATAAATATGAGACGTGAAGCTAGGTGAGTTAGCTTTATATAAACCCAGACTTACTCTGTAACCTTCTTACCAGTTTTAAAGCTATGTTTTCTTTCATGCGTTTTTGCTACAAGCTAACCTTAGCATTAGCCTCGCATAGAAACTGGTCACAAGGGAAAAGCAAGCCTAGCTCTTTCCATAAATATGTTCGCATGGTTAATATTAGACGCAGGTTGCATTCGCTTTGTATAAACCCAGGCTCGTTGTTTAACCTTGTTACCAGTTCTAAAGCTTAGTTTTGTTTCACGAGCAATTGATGGCCTGGTCTTGCTATGTACTAACCTGAGAATTAGCTTAGCATATAAACTGGTCACAAGAGAACAGCTAGCCTAGCTCTAGTCATAAATGTTTATATGTTTAGCATTAGAAGCTAGGTGAGTTAGCTTTGTATAAATCCAGGCCCACTCTTTGACTAGTTTGAAAGTTATTTTTTATATTAATGGAAAAAAAAATGCAATATAGCAAGAATATTTTTATTTCCCAAAATGTAAGGTTTGTCACTGAGGATTAGCCACACAGTCATGGCTAAGTGTTTCCTATCTCACTAGGTAAAGCCGAGAAATAAACCAGCTAAGGTTGTAAAGAGGGCAAAGCCTGTCAGAAATCCATTTTTGATGTGAAAAAAGAGGGAGGCTGATGAGGTCAGGTCAGCCGTACGGTCTCCATCTGGCTTTCCTTGGCTGCTTTTTCGCACTCAGCGATTAGCAGAAAGTGTCAGTGTGCTGACACCATGCAGTGCATGTGAAGTGCCCGTAGTTCTTGTTAAACCCCACACATCTCTAGGGCAATCAGTCTCAAAAATAAAGCCTCTTTGGCGAACTCAGAACACTGATTGTATCTCAAAGAGACAAGCGAAGTCTGTGTTTGACTTTGTTTTTGCGACAACAACGAGGCGACTTAAAATGTCTCGAGGGGGGGAGGGGGTTCGGCATGGATCCCTTTGACACCAGGATCTGTGGACTGAGTGCGGCGTTGGGCAGAAGCCGGATAGACGAGCGGCACAGTCAAAGGATTAGCATTAGAGCTAGTGGCTAATGCGTTGCCCACAGGTCAGATTAACCAAAAATGTAAAGCTTGCACCCCTTGCACCGCACTTTGAAGTGGGGCTTACATCCTTTCCTTTATCCTGTCAAGAAGTAGACTCGATGTTGAAAGGAACTATCATTTCAGATTTTTTTCGCACATATATGAGGGTTTTCTCGGGGCGGCAAGCAGTGGAGGACCTGCACCACTGAGACTCCAGTCCAAACTGCAGGCACTTTAAAATGGTTGCGGGCTTGATTATTAATAGTTTTTTGCTTCATGTTGAGACTGAAGGATACGTTGTCACCTTGGAAACATCGGCAACGTGCTTTTGAATACACTGCATGATGATGTTCTGCAGATGGAGTCCGCCCGGTTGCTGCGGCCGAGTAAACGCTCCCATTTCCATTTCGCCGGTTGGCCCGAGGTCCATTAAGCCGCTTTTAATCATACTGCACGGCCTTCCTCAGTAGATGGAGCTCTTTTAAAATTGCCTGTTGAATAGGCTCATTATTCTGTGAACGTAAAACATCCTAATTAAAGTCCTGGGAATGATTAGCGTCAACAAAAGTAAAGCAGAGGGAGAGAAGAGGCTAGCGGCACGAGAGCAGGGCGATCTCAAGAAGGCTGATTTATTATGCGCCCAATTCTAAAGCGTGTGCGAAGTGTGTGTGTGTGCTCCGTGGTCCTTTAAATGCTTTGTATTTCTGGATATGAGGATAATTTAGACTTCGAAATGCTGCTGCACGTGTTTTGACAAACTTTATACCAAAATTTTAAAACCAGTCAGACTTGGACGTGGGTGCAATTTAAAGCCTGCATTTGGAGAAAGATTGCCCAATCTAAATGTCCCTCGCACGATCTTTTCTTCCTGCCTTGCATGATAATTTCCCCCTTCCCCATGCTAATTCCGTCAGCTCTGCTCTCTGTCCTGTTTTGACCTGGTGTAATTTCCTCCCGCAGCTTCTAAAGCGCGACATTAACCGACGGCGATGCAAGCCGCGGCAACGAGCCCGCGTTGAGCAGATTTCCTGGATTTATTTACGTCGAGGAGACAATCAGACTACACGACCCAGTGTTCCTCCCGATCTGGACGCCGCTTTGTAATAGCGGCATCCCAGATGAATCCATATTCGTGTCAGCCTGTACCTTTGGCTCGTCGGAAAAATGAACGTGCGGGAATTCGCACCATGATTGATGTGATTGAAGTAATTGCGATGGAAATGAAAAAGAGGCTTGGCGTGAGTCCTCAGCGGGCTAATTGTGAGGAAATGTTGATGTGAAAGGGGCATATTCTTGCTGAATAGGTACAAAAGCGAACCTTTTGAGGGAATTCACATCATATGCACAGACCTGGAAGGCAAATAGGCTTCAGGTTTTTGAGAAATGTGGCAGACTCCTACCTTTACATACGTAGAGTTGGGATAATCCCGCAAATCCCGGTGTTTGAGTAAAGCTAAAGCTCTGCATTACAAAAAAGAAACACTTTCATTTGTAAGGGAGAGAGAATTTCAACAGTTAACAGTGACAGTGTTTAAAAAAAAAAAAAAAAAGGACAGAGCCGCTAATGTAATGTTTGTCTGAGCTGTCTGAACGTTCAGGTGAACTTTGTTTTACTGTACCGCGGTGAGTTGCAGTGCAGAAAATGAATTCACATATCCATGAAATTGCCTGACTTACTCCTCCTGCAGCCGGCTTTCCGTTCGGTGACACTAAAGCAGCTTTAATGATGCATTTGCATGATGTGAGTAGACGGTTAACTGGGTCTTTTTTCTTTTTCTTTTTTTTTTTAACGAATCGGGGGGGGGAACGGAAAGTTCGACAGTGACAAAGTTAGTTTACAGGTGATTCCTTTGAGTGGAAAAAAACAACGGCAGCTTTAAAGTGATGGACTGTGCTTGTGCAGCTATGCAACATCCGGCGGCAGCTGAAAGCAATAACCTGAGAAAAGGGAATAATGAGTCAGCTAGTGGAAAAGGAAATGGCCTGACATGAGGCGTAAATTGCAGTCTCCATCTCCTCCTCACTTGTAAGCTGTCGTGTCTACAGACAATGATGTGAGTTATTCGGGAAGTCATTGACCGTTTGATGCACTCCGTCATTTATGTAGGAACGCGCGTTGATTTGTTTCATTGGGGCGTCCCTGTCCTGTTTATATGTCTTGCTTTGTTTCCTGTCACTGATACGCTACAGGATTTCAGAATAAAAGCAGAAATGTGCAAAAGCTAAAGAAGTTTTTGATTTGGAAAAGTTGACTCAGTCCCTATCAGAATATTAGCACGGTAGCGTTGTGTTCGGATTTGGATGCTCACAACCAATCAGAGCTGCCTCATTGTGAGCAATTTCAACTTGTCTGTCAATCACCGCATAAATCCCGCCCCAAATTTGGGGCGGGATTTATGCTCCAATTTTTTTCTTTGTGTCCTTACTGGCTGTACACTACTACTTCTACAAACTTTTATGTTGAAATGTCCAACCTCGATGCTGAACTCAAATATGAACAACAGAGACATCAGACCACTCCTCACTCTGCCAGTGTTACCTGGCTGTAGATCAACCCTAAAATTTCACATTAATTCACGTCCACCATCCACCATTACCGCGGACCCCGTGCTGTGCATGCACGTAATGCCATTTCTTCTGCCGCGGCCTGAGGAAATTGGATCCCTAGGACATTCGGCATACCTCCCCGCACCCGCTTTCCTCATGAATGATGCTGTAACATGAACTCGAATTCATGAAATATTACAAGGTGTAGTTTTTTTTTTTTCATTACTAACCATCTTTCCCTCTTCCTCTTCTCTTTTTCTTTCTGTGCGGCTGACGGCGTCTCCTGATGTGTCTCCTGCCGGCCGACGACAGGTAAGACAGACGACCGCTTGACTTGACGGAACCTGTGTGAAGTTTTAGCTTAATGTGTTGTTGGTGCTCTGCGTTTAAAAAGGCAAGAAAATAACAACATAACTTCCGGAAGAAGTAAAATAAGAAGACTTCTAGCCTCAAATGAAGCCGTGAAGACGAATTTCACTCACCTGAATTCGTGTTGATACCTCCGTGCAGAAGCTAGCAAATCGAAATTAGCGCTACATGCAGACAAAATAGCCGTTTAATAATGTATACCTTCTTTTGCTCTTGGCTGCATTGATAAGCTGCCTGCTTGACACGCTGAGATCACAAGCGCTTCAATCCGAATTGACAAACCCCATAAATGGTTGAAGCACATGCCCTGCAGGTATAACGGTACCTAAACATCTCCCATCAAACCTTTGCAAACAGCTACGCCAAAATGGCGTTGGCACTGACGGGAGCTGTAGTGCGGCTTGGAAGTGTCAGAAGCGCAGCCCGTGGCAATGTCACTACCCACGTACACTACACGCCTCTCCCTTAAAAACAGCACAGCAGCGCTTCAGAAGGGCTCGTTTTGTGTCGCCCGAGGCGCCGGGAGCTTCACTCGGCTCGCTGTATTTGCCTCGAGTCAACTCATTAGCGCCGCGGGAAAGCTGCGCGCGGATTAAGGAATTGATGGCTCTTGTTCATCGCGCGCCCGCGCCGATCAATCCGGGTCGAGTCGCGGCGAGGAGAGTGGCTTAGCGAGGCCTCCGCTTCTGGAAGTCGCCCGTCCTTGCGGCTGCTCACGCGAGCCTCAGCCTTTCCCGCCGCAAATTTGATTAAGCTTCTCGACGGGAGCGAGCTCATTCACAAAGACGAGTGCGTAGCCGAAAGGCTGGAGCCGTGCGTGAGTCACTGTGTTTGTGAGAGTGTCCGGGACGAGGGAGGCTCTCGTTTTTCTCGGTGTACTTTCTGAAACGAGCCGAGGTTGAAGATTAAGGTCGTTTTAAGGTGACGGGATTGTTTGTGTAGTGGTATTACGCCTGGGAGTAGGGGTTAATGAACAAGTGTAAGTCAAAAGGATGCTCCCAAACAAAACGTGTGTGCTTTTTTTTTCTCTTTTTTTTTTTTGTACGTGCGAGTAGTCGAGCCCTTAATCCTTTAACAGGATTACAAGCTGCATTGTCCTTTGTTCACTTGTTCCTTTTCCACCCACGTACGCTAGTAGCGGAGATGTCAGAGCCCACATCCAGGATTACAATGTAATGGGCTCCTCTCGGTAGATCAGGTGAGCGCGAAGTCTCACAGTTAGATTGTCATTTCACTTCTTCATCTTTTTTTTTTCCCCTGAAGCGATTTGTAATGCAATCTGGGCTGCGACAGGTTGGCATGCACGAAACATGTAAAATCAGCTGGTCGCAGCTCTTTCTTTTAGAAGTTAGCTTAATTACTCAGTGAGATTAGCGAGACTGTTTTTTATTTATTTTTTTTGATGCTCGAGGCTGCCAGCTGGGTCCACATGTGCTCAGCAGCTATACATACTTTAGCGTTTCTCTTTCCCAGCCCGTTTCCCGGCTGGGGAGGGGCCAGAACTCCGCGCGGCGATGCGTGGGATCCATTGTGGTGTTCTCGGCTTTCTTCGCCCGGCCTTCCCTCCGTTGTTTTTAAAATAGCAGAACGCGGCGGGTGGCTTCTGCACCGGCGAGGCGCTGATGATACGGTTAAATTACCTCCGAAGATGATGGGGCCGCCTCGTCGTAGCTGCGCCAGCGGTTTGTTTAACAAACTGAAATGCACACAATCTGCATGCGTGACCAGTTAAAGGAACATGCCTACGCATTTGCATGTTTTAGTCCATTAACTACAAACTGCATGTAACTTGCTTTAGGGTCTTCTATTTTCCACAAAATGTCGTATAAGCAAGTTTTTTCTTCTTTGCAAGCAGTGTGTGCAGGCGCCGGATTGCTTTGATATTTCAGTTGGCTGCGTGTTGGCGCATTGGTCCTGCAATTCATAGCGGACGTGGACGTTTTGCAACCACATCGCCAGAAAAACATGCTAAGAGAATTGCTACAGGAATCGTTTCCGGCTCCTTTGGACGCTAGGCTAACACGCGAATGGCTGCGCGAGCAAATGCCATTCCCTTACAAGCATATCTTTTTGCTGCATTTCCAGCCGCACGCCTCCCGGCCCTCAAATCAGATGGCTCTGTTTCACAGCATGCCTATAAACACAACATTGGCAGAGGACTAAGTGTCAAGTGGCCACTTATCTGAGATCTAGACGAAGGGATTGAGGCAGGTGAGAGCTGCACTGGTGAGGTAATGACAACCCGGCGATGCATCCAAAGTCAACAACTGGGATAGCGATGGAAGAGGCTGAATTATCCCCCCGGGGGAGCGGGCTGCGTCGGTACATGGGCGCGTAAGCGACGAACGCCAGAGCCAGAGGGGTTGTGTTTTTGTTAGCATATCGACTGAGGAGCTAAAAGTGGATGAAGGCGGGCCTGATCTCATCCGCTAATGCACGGCGGCTTACGGAGACATGGATTTTTTTTTTTTCCCAGCAGATCAAAAACAAATCAGAGAGGCAAGGTCGACACCATTGAGGACAGGATCTGTGATCCGTGTTGTGAACATGCGAGGCGTCTAAATCTACCTGTTAAATGCTAATTCTTAACACTTAGCTTAACACAAGGGCTGATGCAATTCTCCTCAAAAATTGCAAACTCATTTTTTTTAAGATTTAGATACGTTTGATCGCCGACACATGTCGATAAATGTGCTTGGATATAGCGGGGGGAAAAAAGACCAAAAAAACGCTTTTGAACTCCTGAATTCGCCCGCCAATCATCGTGTTTTCAGGTTCAGATTCAAAGCAATCCGGTGATAGTTGCTTTTGCAACGTCGGTTTATGTCTTTTATTAAACACTTTTTAGAATTGGAGTGCCATCATCCTTGTTTTTTTTTTCCTCTCATCAAGTGGCCCACAGAATAAAAACTAGGACAAGACCAGTGATGATGGGCAGTAGATGGTGCTTATTCTTACTTTTCTGTACAATCTGCACAAGTGAATCATGTAATTGGTTTGTTTGTCTATCTTTTTTTCCCATCCTGAGCTCATCACGGCTGCCGCGTCCTACTTTTTCGCCTACTTCACACCACAGCAGAAAGAATCTCCTTGAAACTCTGCGGTGTGAGAGCGAGAGAGAGAGAAACGGGGAGATGGGGAGGGAGGAAAGAGTAACCCGCGTCATCTGTCAATTAGCGCCCGTCCGCCATATGTGATGCTCAGGTATTCTGTTTGTGAGCCGCGGCGTGGAAATGTCGCATCCCGTTTTCCGCTAATGCAGTTGCGGCGGCCTTGTGGCTGAAGTCTTTGTCAACATGAATCAATGACGCTTTACATTAGAAGAGACCCACCGGCCTTGAATATGTGCTGAGGCATTTAGGCATGATTACATGATTGTCCATTGTGTGCAGTAGCATCAATTCATATTTGGTTTATTTATTTGTGAAGGCGTATTTGTAGATTTTGTTGTGACTGATTCATTTTAACCCTAACAACGTGCTAAAAGTAAATTTTTTTTGGCACTTTTATTTTCGAGGAAACCTTTACCGACAACCTCTACTTCTTCAGCTATCAGTGATTAAACCTAGCTTAAACTTGTGACATATTCAACGAATTCGTTCTGGCTAGGTCGTTTACACTTTATGCTACCATGTCCGTCCGATCACGGTGTTTATTCAGCATTCACCAGCGCGCAGTTTGCCGATCTTTTCCCAAGAAAGATTAGCGGTCGCGCTGCAAATACTAGCATCTAGCCACTCATGGAGCTTTTCCGCATTAACCGCGCCTGCTTCCGAATTCTCACGGGATAGTTGTGGGATGCCATGCGAGAAAAAAAGTTAAAGTTCAGCGAGTAGAGCTCCCCCTGGTGGCTGGCTGCAGTATAAGTCATAAGCTCCAACCCCTCTATGTTAGTGGATGGGACTTGGGCCGAAGTAGAACACTGTCACATCTTAGCATGCTAACATTCGCCAATAAATGGTTTACAAGGATAGTTTCTGTTGTTTTCACTAGTTTCACTTTTTAGCTAGTTATTTAACGCTATAGAAACAGGATGTGACATAATGGCGTCCACCAGTTAATGAAAACAAAAACACAGCCTGGTGGAACCGCACACTGTACTGTGCAGACTCCTCCAAAGTAGCAATATGGCGCCGCCCATATCCCCGGGAAAATAGCATCAGTCCATATTTATATACAGTCTATGCTTGAGAACAAGCTGCGGGAAGTCCCGAACAATATGCAACAGCCTTCAATACCCACCTGTATCACTGCAACAAGTAATGCATACGTGTATTACAGATGCACATTCTGAAACATGGGACACACCGTAATGGTCCACTTATACCCCCCACCTGCACACACATTCGACTAGCCGGCTAGCTCCGCATCCCCGCCGTGATCGAATGAAGGGAAGAGAAAAATGACACAGCAATCGGCAGCCGAGAGAGAAAGCAAACAGAGAGGCCGAGGAGTTATTTGGTCAGCGCGGTGACGGCCGTTGGAGGTGTAAAGTACGAAGCGCGCGCGTGTGTGTGTGCGCTCGGCGGAAAAAAAGAGTGTGTGTTGTTCTTAACTGAGACAAACTGGAGCTATTAGGGGGCCTATTGTTGCCCGGCTGGCCCCCTGAAAGAACAGCTTGTCCTAGCACTTACTCAGTGAATAGATGTGGCCGGCACTCCGGGCTATCTTGGCCCGATCGCACAGATCAATCTGACCAGGGCACCTGCAGCAGCTGCACAGCAAGGTGCGTGTGCGCTTTGTGCGTATGACAGCGCAAGCGCACGCTGACTGATTGGTGCCTTTATGAAGGTATAATTAAATCTTGTTGTAGTTAAAATGAGGTTGTTAACCAGATTTAAGATTTAATCAGCTCTCTGATTAGAACTGCTTCATTTTCCATTTTTATTGTTTTCAGAATAAGAGGTTGATTGAAACCCACTAGGACCTAAAGGTTTCTTAATCAGGCTCATATTTTATCACAACTGGGATTTTATCTTCCTTGGCCGTCGGTTTCTTATTTTATTTTTTTGTCGCGTGCGCCCTCGAAAAGGTAATTCTTGGCAGCGTTAGTGGAAAAAGCAGCCGCTCGGATTGGAGAGGACGGGAAGGAAGGGTGGGCGCTGTCCCATTTTCAAACCAACGCGTGTCTCCTCGGATTTAGTTTTTACCGGCGGTGGAATGCCCCCATGTCTCGGCGGTTGGGTTTTTTTTTGCGAGTGCGGTGTAATTGAAATGAAGGCCAAAACTCGGCGGGTGGTTATGGCAGCTATTTGGAAGGTTGAGAGTTGCTTAGTTTCGAACGTTCGCTGGAGCTCTGACAGCTTTTTCTTTCTCCAGGTGCTCTTTTCCGGCACGTTTTATTTGTGTTCGGCGACAATTACCAACGGCACGTGTTGATTGCGAAAGAAAATGTGTTTGGAGGCTGCAATTCGTCCCCAAGAACGAAGCTTCTTCCTCACCTGGAGCGCCGGCGACTTTGTTTTTTTCTTAATTCGCGGAACCGCGGCTACGTTTCTAACCCGCGAATGTTTTTCTGCCGCTTTCCCTAATTGCTCGCCTGTCACTCCGGTTTCCCTCTTCAGCTCAAGCGAACCATTACTGCAAGTTGTCGGGAAAAGCGAGTGCGGCTTGCCTTGGCGCTGATTAGCTTAATCGGCATTGTGTGAGTTCATTTGTCAGGGGCTTGGACGTAAAAGCATAGATGGTGGAACTTAACAAAGCTGCGGGAGTAGAAAAATCACAACCACTTAGTGCATCAGAGGCAAGCGCACTGTAACTTACTACTTAAGGTCTTGATGAGGCAGAAAAAAACAACATTATTCTCCTCAGACTAAAATAACAATGCGTTAATTTCTTCTTCTGCGTCTTACCTCTCCCCCGTCCATTCACCTGCGCTCGTTGCACGACTTCAAAGATGGCTGATTTAACCGGTGCCGTCTCCCACTCCCAATAAACAGCCTCCAACGCGCCTTTGAAGTCGCATCAATCTCCCTTTTGCATCTGTCAAACTTCTCTAACATCCACTTTCCCACCAACCAGCCCATCAGGGGGAAATCAAAGTGCCTTCAGGCGTTTGACACGCTGTAAATAGACCGGCGTCGGGGCGAGCCGCGGCGCGAATGAGCCCTGAATGGGATGGGTCTATTTGCTGGCTCGGCGCCGTGCGGTTTCCCCCTGCAGGCCACGTGACGCGGACCTGCTGTACTAATGGGCCGCTCGTCGTTTCGAATTCAGCTCGGAGGGGTTTTTATCGCCGCAGCCTTAATTTGTGTGTGCATAATTGAAAGAAAATTAGATTTATGGGAACCCCCCCGCCCTCCACACGTGCAGTCCCTCTCTATCCCCGTCTCCTCCGACACGAACGGCGACCTTGTTGCCTTTTTTATTTACTCCACAGTTTCCAGAGTGTAATTAGAGCCAGGCCTTTAGCTCGCTATCAGTCCTTTACCCCTTCACCCGGCAAGCAAGTCCGCTTACGCCCCGGCCGCTCGCGCCTTCTGCTTTTTGAAGTCAAAAGAAGACGATTTTCTCCGCTCGTTTTCGCTGGAGCCACTTAATTAATCATTTCCCCCGTATTTTCGGCTGAACGCCCGCAAATTGGCCCTGGTCGGAGCCCGGAGACAAAGGGGATTTCGCGTTAATTAAGCCCATTCATTCCCTTCCTCCCTCATCCCGGCGTCCGGATCGCTCGCACTTCATTTTTCCAAAAAAAAGTCCACAACACCTGAAAAATAGTCATTTTTTTATTTCATATTCGTGTCGGGCCCAAAGTGGCGTTTTTATATCAAACCTCGACAAAACACCCCCGAACAGCAGCGGCGATAATATCAAACTTTACTGCATTTACTTGTTCCCCCGTTAATTATTGATGCGCTTTAGCGCCGGGTATAAAACACTCGAGTCCGTCGAGTTGGGGCGGCCCGTGCGCGGGCAACTTGAAAAACGAGCTAAAGAAAACATCTTAAAAATTCATCGAGGAAGTGCCGTCGGCTCTATTTGCTTCCAACAAAATATATTAGAACCTATGGGCCTTTGATACTGGGCTGTATTGATTTTCATCTGCCCACTCTGATATCATGAAGCCCATACATAACTCCCGAAAGCGGCCCGTCAACCAGTTTAGGTCAATAGATCTTCTCTTTCTCACTCCTGGCAGGGGGCTCAGGCCGGCTCCTGTCGTATAATACATTGATGCATCAGCCGGGTGTCTCAGACTGGAGCTGATGGACGACACTGACCTTTTCTCTCCCGATGCCCGGCGATGACCACGGTATATCAGATAGCCTGCGATCAATGCATTGCTAAAGAGTCCTTGAAGCGTACGCGAGAGCGGGAGGCGCGTAGCCGAGCACCAGCCGCCTTTTTTTTCCCCACCCTGTCGGCGCCTCTAATACGCCGTCATGATCACATGTTGTGTAAGTACACACGAGCCGGCCCCCGGAGAAGTGTTCTCATAATTCCCCTCTAATCAGTTGTCTTGTTGAAATCAATGATTTACCTCGCCGTCGCCTGGCAACAACAAAAACAAGCACGCTCCCCAAGCGGATGCGTCGGCGCGCCGGCCCTCCATCGACCGGGGCTCGTTCCTCTGCGCCGAGACGAACGAGCCGTTTGAGGAGGAGGCCCGATGGAGGGAGACGCTTTTGAAACAAAAGGACACGATCCTTGTGGTGGTCTCGCCGTCGCCATGGAAACGGGCACGACGGATTTCAATAGGCATGAGACTTCATTAGTTCAGGGCAAAAAAAAATAAATATATATATATATGAATATAAAAAAACCTGGTGGAGTGTGTAACTGTGCTACTTTTTTATTTTTTCCGATTAGATAAAACAAGTGAATGCACTCATGTGCTAATTGCAAGGGAGGAACGGGAGCAGCAGAGAGAGTCTGGAGCGACCGAAGAAGAAGCGGGAAAATTACAGCGGCCCTTTTATTTATTTATTTATTTATTTATTTATTTATTCCTGACTCGCTTCGCTCCGTCGTGTATCTGTCAGCGAGAAGCGAGGTGTGTGCACCGGTGCAGTGAGGGAGCCTCCAGTAGCCTGACAAGCTTATCTTTATCACCTGTCACTCTTACATTAGGTGTCTCTGCTCGGCCCCAAATCTCGCTGCTCCCCTCCCCGCGACTGGAACACCCTCCATCTCTGCCTCATATCTGTGGCGTATCGACGCCGCGCCGCTGCAATCCAGCTTTGTTTACCGCGCTGTGCTGTTTCCACGCGGCTTAAGGCTGGCACGACAGGAGAAAAAATAAAATAAAAATCAAGGCCACGCACTGAGCCGTAATATAAAATGACTTATTAAACCAAATAACAGGTGTAGGTGGGTCATGGTTGTAAGCATTGTGCAGGCCAAAATATAGATAAAACAAGTCACATGAGCCATGCTAGCAGCTATCTGGTCTGGGTTTAGCAAAATGCTAACATTAGCATGAGTATGCCAACAAGCTGACGCAGCTGAGTCCACCATTTTATTAAATTGCGCTACCTTGCTAATGTTTGCTAATTGTCGCTAACAAGGCGAGGATGGCTGAATTGCTAGTTTTAGCCAGGTGGAATATTTACAGTGTCCACCATCTTTGTAAACTGAGCTCGCTAATATGTGCTAATTACCACTCAATTAAGAACAAACATCCTGACGTGCAGTTTTTGCAGTTTGTGGAATGACCACCATTTTCGTTAACAGCATTGGCATGCTAACATTTGCCAATTAGCACTTAGCAAGACGGACAGCTGAGACTGGCACATTCAAATGACCATGGCAATGTTTAGAAGGTGCACTATTAATAAAGTCCACTATCTTTGTAATATTAGCCTGCTAATGTTTACTAATTAGCACGTAGCGGCTACATAAAGCCAGGACTACCAGTGCTACACGTCAGCATGCTAGCATTGTCGTTTCAAATCTAATAAACACTTTGTGAATGTTAAATGCTAATTGAAGGAATTATAATCTATAGCAGTTTTCTTTTTCAACCTACGGGGGGGGGAAAAAGCAACACACACGTCTTAGCCAACAAGTTGTGTTAGCACACTTAGCCACGGGCAAAGTGTTTACAGTCAAATCTAAGGGAAATATCTGTGTCTGTAGAATGGAGGCACCAATTTACGCCACTCCATCTCTTAATCGTCTCTTTGTATTCCAAAACTTTGTGAATATAGTTCCGTCTTGTTGGTCTGGACCTAAGTGGTAGAGCAGAAAGCCAAACCAGACGCAAGCAACGAATGAAGGGATAGACATTGATGCATTCTGGGTGACAGAATACACTGTAAGAGCCAGTGCTTCCTTTTCCCGCAACAGCTTGTGAATTATGTGCGGCCCAAACTTTCCCAGTGTCCTTCATGTACTTGGTAAACTAGATGAATGCAACACCAAGAGAAAATGTGTTGACACTTTGTCATATTTGTTCCCACCGGGCGCTGTAGCCTGCCAACAAAAACAGTGGTAGTTCCAAGCGTTTGACTCTTCAGCATTATTTTTGCCCCCTACCTCCTTTTTATTTATTTATTTATTTATTTTTTTACCTCATACAGTACATGCACTTAAAATCCAATAGTCGCCACCAGCTGAGGGGTCCAGGCAAACAGCTCCCACAATGAGGAGTAAGCAAAGCTGCACTGAACGCAATACAGGCTAAATTGAATATTGATTGTCGGTAATCCATGCGCACCAGCTCCCTATGAAATAGTGGTCAAGAGACAAAGCGCGCTGCACTGGCTGATCTCCCCCGCAGCTAATTCACCAAGCTCCCCCCGAGCAGTCCCGTTTTGGAGTCCATCATGACCGCGGCAATCGAATGGCGGCCGCATTACCGGGCCAGTCCGTTTCCAAAAAAGCCAATCATCGCCATTGGTGCATGATGGCAAAATTGAGGTCCCGGGAATCTATCGCCTTTACTGCCACATCAAAGAATATAAAAAAAAAGATATTATATATCTCGCGATGGTGGTTTGGGAAATATAACGGAGGGTAGTTAATGAAGCACATTACAGGAGAGAGATGACATGGATTCTGAGGGCTTGAAATTGGCACCGCAGATGCTCATCAAGCAATCAGCGCTATTTGGGTGTAATTTTATGGTAATCCTTTTCAGTTTCTGAGCCATTTTGTTCATTTCATGGGCTGTAGACGCGACTCAGAAGAGACTCCGGGAGAAGACGGCACGCGGCGCCGACGGCGAAACTCCAAAACGATGGGGATACGCGCCGGGGGCTGAAAATTCCGCTCGCGGTGGATGATTGCGCCGAGGACAATGAGATTAGCGAAGAATCAAAGCGCGGTTTACTTTCCCACTCGGCCCAGTTCACCTGCTCCGCGCTGCGTTCACCGCTCAAGTTAAAGCATCTGTTTGAACTCAACTCAAGTCTCCAAGGAAGAATCACCACCTGCCTTTACATTCTGTCAACCCACAGTTGAATAAATAAACCCTTCCCTACTGTACATGATCTTTGTCAGCGCTAACACAGTGCTAATTTCTAAGAGCCACCCACAGTCGTGTCAGCTCGTTGAGTGAACAAACAACACTCCAATCAACACTTCCCGACTATACTTGTCTCTGGGATAAAAATCGAAAACTTGTTAGCGGTGGAAAAGTTGCACCAGTCATCGCCGAGTACCCGCCCTCTCGTGCGGATTTCTCGAAATCGTGAGAGAAAGGCAGCGGCCGAAAGCTATCGTCTTTGTCGGATTAATCGTTAACAACAGTTACCACTGTGTTGCATATTCCTGCGAGGCGCTACCCGCTGGTCGGGACTAATTATTTCCGCCCCCCGCCGAGCGCGGAGCAGCCAGTTGGTTTTAATGAAACAATGCCTTTAGCCAAAAAAGAAAAGAAAAAAGAAAAAAGCTAGCTTTAACAACTTATAATAACATGACTGTGCATGTGAATCATACACCAGGTTTATCATGAACCCATCTATTATTGAGTGTGGAGTCACCCATTATTGCATGTGTGATATCCCACTAGCCAATCAATTTTCAGGTTATTATTGCGCTCATACGCACATGCATGACGCATGAGGAAAATCATTCACTTGCATCCGTCCCTCTCTCATATTATTCTGCTTTAAATTCCCCCCGGCACATGAAAACGGTCTCCGGCTGTTTGCCCCCGCTCGCATATTGATTCACAAAAACGACAGTCAGCTGTTCCAGAGAACTACTGAGCTATTCTTCAACTTAAAGCCGCATATGTGTGGCTTCTGGATTCAATAAAACAAACAAAGCTTCGGGGCGGAGCACCGCGCGCACGAACTGGAAGCCTAGTAGAAGGCGCTAGAAGGAGAGATGAATTAACACGCCATTAGCTTGCATTTTTTAAATGTGGGGAGATTTAGCTTAACACCACTCCGATGCCGTTTAGATGAGCTAAACAGCACTTTTAAGATGAATGGCGCTTAAATGCGGCGGCCGTTCTGAAAGTTTAATAGTGTCACCGGAGCTGAGTGTATTTGGCTCTTTTCCTGCTTCGTTTTTCACGGCTAATTGTCAGCGCGAATGCGAGAATAACTGCGCGAGGCCACGCGGGGGATAATTTCATCTCTTCAGCCATAGGCACGCTTTCCCTGTCGCATGATGCAGTGGAATTTCTACATGCGGCTGCTTATGGGAGATTTAATCAAAGTTCTGATGCTTGACAAGGCTACCTCCGAAGCCTTATCGCCGTGTGTCATACACCGCACCGTATAGAGAGCGTAACCTAAAGCGTACATGCAGTGCAATTGGCACCCATGCGCATTTACGCCGCTGTTTGACTGCGGAGGAAGAGTCAATATTTGCGTTACAGATCCATTTGATTTGACTTTACACAGATGTCGAGTTGTTTGTCGGGGGTTTCGGGGAACGCCTGTGAATCCGGCCGTTGCGGAATCGCCGCGGCCTCCAGCGGCGAGCCCCCAGACAAATATCTGCGCGTTTAAGAAATCAACCTCATGAATAAACATCCGAACGCTTTAATTAAACCTGCAGGTGGCTCGGGCCTGGTATTCCCTGACGGTTAGCATGTCCCAAGACGGCGCAGTCGTCTGCGTCAGCGACACATTGAGGCGTTCCCGCCCTTTCGAATCTGTTTTCCGACAATGACAACAAACTGCAGCGGCGTCCCCAAAAACAGCTTCCCCCGCCGGCGTCCGCGGGCAAATTGCTGATCTTAAATAAATGCTTCACACGCGAGGTCTTTGAAGTACAAAATGGCTCTTATCAACTTCCGCCAGCTGTTTTAAAGACGCCCGCCGCTGCGTGCGCGCGCGCGGCTGCGTTTAAGGTTCCTCGGAATTGCTTTCCACTCATGCAAATCCCCCCGCCATTGAGATTCAACATGCATTTACCCCCCACGAGACGTGTATATTTATTGCCTAAACAAAGTCGGAAAGGAAACTTCTGCTTGTGAAGATATGTGAGTAGCTTTACCGGGGACTATTTAATGTAAAGGAAATCGCGGTCAGGACCGAGGCTAATGGTTTTTCTCACTGATGAACGTTGCACTCTTCATGTTAAGGGCTTAAGGTGACCGGCAACCAGTAAGACAAATTATGACATTTTCCAGCGGGGTTGCAAGACCAGCAAGTGCGAGAAAGCTATTTCAGCTCCTAAAAGATAAGTGTTGAGCGAGGGTGCTGAGCAAAGAGTCTCCACCTGGTAATAAATGTAAAATGGCTGTTTAAGGCGGGATGGCAGAGATATTTCCAGGTTGTTAGATTATTGGCTGCAGTCGGAATGATTCAATTAAGACTTCCGTGGATGAGATTAATCAGAGGCTCGACCCGGCTCTTCTGCACCTTGCTGCCGCCGCCGCGCTGCAAACTGGGGCCGCGGCAGCCAGAAGGATTCATTATGGTCAGCCTCAATCCATTTTCAGCATCGCGGAAGTTGAAAGCGGCCCGGCTCGATTGGATTAAGCGGGTCCGCGGCTCGCCTGCCCGCCCGCCCGCTATCTGGGAACTTTATCGCGGAGGCGAGCGTTGGAATCAGTTGGCGTGGAGTGTTTTCAGATGCCGTGATTACGCCCCCTTACTCGCGCCACTTAAAAGAACAAGTTATTTGACATTTTCATGCCTGACAGGCAAAAAAAAAAAAAAAAATGATATCTAATGCAAAGTTATAGATTGAGGATTTAGATACAGAGTGATGCAGATTAGATGCAGTGTGATCAGAGCTGTGTGTGCTAAAGGAAGTAGATAGTTTCACAATATAGATATGAAACTCAAGCCAGGACCATTTTAATTATGCTAAGAGCTTTCATTCCTGTTTCAGGGTTATAGTTACTGGTCCCTGTTTTGTGTTTTGTGTTTCTTTTTAGCTGCGTTTTGGGATGAAGTGAACATCGAGTAAAAGGCTGCAGAGCCGCAGAGGCCGTAGTGGTGCAGCGTGCAAAATCCAATCCAAAACGCATCTCTCAAAGCCTATTCCTATATCTATTAGGAGGCGTTTTGCCAAGATGCCAGTTGAGCTAACCACCACTTTGAAAAATACAGATAATCTCCATTTGTCTTGCTGAATTATGTTCCCGCACTGGATACCTTTATCAGTTTTACTTTTGGCGATTTATTTTGGGGCTATGAATTCATGTTGAAAAATCACTGAGGAGAGTAGGGGAACAACCTGGACCTTATGTCTGGCATAAAATACGGTCGTATACTCACCCATATAACTTTTGTGTAATTCATATTCTTTCAGGAGATTATTAGACCTGTGTATATCCATATAGTGGGAGTCAATGGGGCACCGAAGAAACGCATTATTATTATTACCAATATTTTGTTATTGTACACTAGTGCAATTGCCCGTTGAGTCCAGAGTTAGCTGTTATCATCATGCGGATGGCGTCTTCCCCGTTGTTTACCTGTAATTTGCTACTGCTACGGTTCGTCCACAACTTCAGTATTGGAAAATTATTCAGCCATGTTGCAAAATAATAGCAGTAGCATATTACAGGTAAACAAGACGACCGTTGTGTAGGTTGAGAAGGTAAAAAAACACTAGTTCCCCTTTAACATGATCATGGCTCACAGTGACAATACTACCATGCATGTGTTTTTTAGGAATAGCATTTACCATCTTTGCTATTAAGATATAAAATTTGCAAAAATTTGCAAAAACCAAAACGTAGTACAATTTTTTTTTTCCAAAAGGAAACTGTAGAGGAAAACTCCAGAGACTCTTCCTCCATGGATGAACTCAAACAAGCGGCTTTCATTTCCACTCAGATTTGTCTCCCTGCAAATCCCTTTTTAAAAATCACGCTTCTCCTTTTCCCGCGCGGCGATACGATGTGACGAATAGCGCTGTCAGATGTACAAAAAACTGTGGCGAATTCATTCATCACGGGTTCATACAGGCATGTATTTGTGCTAATGTTCGGCGTGAAAGGCGTAGGTTGGCTGTGCGAGCGTTCTTTCAGGGTGTTTCATCAGTCTTGTTGCGCGCCGATCGGCGGAACGCGCTCGTTTTGGCTTCCGTTCCCGGCGGGTCAGACCCAACTCGATTACAGCAAAGATCGTTGATATATTAAGGGATTAATGAAAGAGGAGTCGGCGAGGGAGCCTCTGCTGGTGTTGAGGCTTGGAGCTGTGATTCATGTGCTTTTGCTGGACAAACTGTTCTGCGTGACGGACCAGGTGAACCGGATAGTCGAGAATAGAGAAGTGGGTGGACAAAGAGAGTGGGAAGAGGAGGCAGCTCGCTCACCGAGAAGCCCCCGGGAGTGCTTCCACGCATGTGAGATGGATCTCTGCTCGGCGATTCCGCTGGACAGCTGAGGCAATTAACTGGAGAAAGGCTGGGACATTGACAACTGACTGCTGCAATTAATGGTACATGTTATTTCTAGGCTAAAAATGGAGCCTGGAACATCTTTATGATAATATGTTCCACCTGCCTTTCTAGGGCTTACAGCGTCCCTGTTGCTGTAGTGTAAGTTCCTAATGACCTTGCACGTCATAGCCTTAGCTTACAATGTTAAACAGTAGATTAGATCAGTCAACAAATGAGTATATCCAAAAAAAATGAGTGGAGGAACATCTTTAAGAAACCCAACAAGTCAAGTTTCTCTTGTTTCAGCTTTGATTTTTGGACGTAGGGAGTTTTCCTTTGCCGTCGCCTTGGAGTTTCAGGCTCTTGGCTCACGGTATGCGCTCGTTCCATAGCTTTGTGCCCCATTTTATACTTTAGCTTGGCGTGCTATGCAATATGCTCAAGAGAAGACAAAGAAGAAAAAGCCCAAAAGCAATCGGACCTAGGGTTTCCGATTGTTGCGCAGGGTTAATGAGGATTGACGAGGGTAGACCATTGCGTGTCCCCAAGAAAACACATCTGGCAGAGCTGCTGCAAAAGCCGTGCCCGGCTTCCAGATGCGGCCCAAATCTCCAAGGTTAGAGACGAATTCCCTCTCTAACTCCCGGTCATTGACGGCGGCTTGGGCATCATCACAAAAACTTCCACTTTCAGTCGGAGAGGGATCATGCCTTAATCCCGCACCATCAGAAGTGCCATCGATCGCCTGTAATGCTCTGTTTTGATTTTCCTTCCTCCCTCTTCGCTCTCCTTGTAAACTTTGAAGGCTGTCAGGAGATGATTCCTTTTGCCAGCACACATGCACATCAAAGGCACATCCTGAAAGTGCGCCATCTGTCCAGCGAGGCCTGGTCTCCGCCTGGTTGACGATGCACCAACAGTAATGAGATGACACAGTAATACTGCACTGACAGTAACTAATAACTCTTCTCCCGGGATGCAGTTTCCTCATTGTGTAAAATACCAGCGCGTTGAAATGTCCGACACGATCAAGGGCTGCCTTGAACGCACCGTTTAAAGCCTCCCTTAGCGGTTTTCATCAATATCCTGCTAAACAGAAAGAGACACTTTCAAAAATGTTTTGAACGACTGAACTCAAGAGTCAGTGTCATCTATATTTGAGAGACAAAACCCACTTCGGTGAACTGCTTTTCCTCTCTGCTGAGGTGGAGAGTTCACGCTATCTAGAGGGTGCAGAGAACCGCTAAATATTCCATTAAGCTCCGTATTTGGTTTTTTATCGAGTTGCCAGAAAGATAATGAGGAAAAAAAGCTTGAAGAGGACACTGATAGCTGTTGAGCTTGAGTTACAATAGACGGAACCGTGAAAAAGTATATATATCATCTTTTCAGTAATCACTGTTTACACGTCCGCGTGTTCGGTTTGTGTACAAGAAATTAGGAGAGGGGAAAGTGTGAACCCTAGACGGCATGGCTTTGGAGTTAATGGTAACAGAAACACTTGCCTGAGTAGCTCACACAAGAATCAGCAGCATAGAGAGGTAATTAGGGGTTAGGTCATGCAGAGCCGTTAAATCAATCAGTGCACCGTCTTAATAAATTCTACAAATGTACAAGCAACCAGCGAGCAGGCGCTCAATTGGGGCATATGCAGCCCTGCACTTGTAATTTTTTTGGTTTCCTGGAGAATTTTAAACGTATTTTTGCACCATTTCCCGCATAAGCGCCTCTTTATCTGCTACACTTTGGTTTTACAAATGAAGGGCTGGTTTGGAAGTGCTTGAATCCAGACTCTCAGAAGGTGGAAGGTGGAAGGTGGAAGACGTCCACTTTTCTAAAAGTCCCGCAGCCCTGATGCCGCTCAACATTTGAAGCATCGAGCGCGCCGGGGGAGCGGGGGGGTTCACAAAGCGATCAATATTTAAACAAAAGACAAAGCAGGGATTGTGCAGACTTCATTGAGATTAGCTCAGAGGAACATTTTGCCCTTGTTGTCTTGTGGTGAACAGCTTTGTACTTTCCCACGTCTGTTTGCCTCTTCAATCCCTTTCAGACAAAGGATGCTTCCACTTAGCCAAATACATGCAGGGAACAGATAATTTAGCCGTGCAACAGGTTTTTTTTTTACTCTGGAGATCAATCTGGCAATCGTCTTGGGGTCATTTCTTTTCCAGAACCAAAACTACAAGTGTAAGGAATAGCTTAGCATGTCCAAGCTTGCTAGCAAGAGCCATACCAGTCCCTAGCCCAACGAGCCAAGATTGTACACACATTGGTTAATCCCTATTCCTAAATATACTCTTATACTGGTGACATTTTACTCTGCGCCGTCAGGAATGTAGCCATCAAGTGCATATTTAAAACCCATCTTCCAAAGATTCTCAATGTCTGGAGACATAGAGGAGACACTCGGAGTCACTCGGAGACTTCCCCCTGTCTGACAGAGCCAGGTTTGGCTTAATTAGCTCGCCGCGGCTGATAAAATCTGCCGCCGTCATTTCTGGCGAGGAAAATCAAAGGTCGCTCGCTTTTGTCTGCCTCGGCGTTGAATCAAGGACGCGTTGATTCTGCCACATCGAAGCTGTTTTCACTGTAAACGGCGTATGCCGTGGTGGAACGGAGAGATTCACAGGTGTTTAAAGGGACAACGAGTTTGAGGGTTAATTTAATTTCTCCGCCGTTGCACTCACTGACCGGTCATCCGTCTGCGAGGCTGTGTTTCTATGGTGATATAAGTGTAAAATCTAAAGTACACGTCAAGTCAGGTCTACTTCTTTAAATGCACTCTGGCAAATTGGAAATTTTCGTCCCCGTTCTGTGTCCCATCATTTTCGCTTTAACAAGAGGAGATGGCCAGAAGATGGTGAGTCATTCATCAATTTGATTTCCTTCTGCAGTAGTACGCTCGTGTATTTTTTTTTTTTTTTGCGGAGGCGTTCTCCGCAATATTCGGTGCCTTTATTTCATTGAGGAGGCAGATGTTTTGAATGGGAAGACAAATGTGCTTCGTTTTTTATTGATTTACATTATTTTCTGTTTGTTTACACCATGAAAGGCACTTTTCATTATCGGCGCGATGAGCACAGACTGTACATGACCGAGTGCGTCTCTGTCTGGCGAGCATTAAAACTCCGCAGCGCCACGCTGAGCGCCGAAACAGAAGCCGCGCTGGAGCCTTTCATTAGCTCTTCTTGAGTATCCATAATTTTTACATTTCCCTTTTTCTCCGTGGGGATGTGTTAGGGAGCATTTGGCCTCGCATCAATGTTTCATGTTAACTCAGGGGGTCTGTGCTGCACCCCCCCTCCTTCCACGCTCAGTCCATTAGCAACCAGCAGAACATGCTTGACATGGTCCGGTTTTTGCCTTCGCGTCTTATGCCATTTTCTTAGTCACGCTTGAGAGATCGCGGTCCTCTCTAACTGGGTTACAGCGTTGTAGTGTGATGTTTCAGAGCAGGTCAAGTGGCGTATATAACACCGGCTCTGCACTGTACTCCTCAGCCCTAAGAATAAACTGCACTGGAAGGCACGCATTTCCGGCAAGTCTCCGGTATCCTCGGCTTTAATCACATCGTAGCAGGAAAAGCTCAGATGTAATGGATAACATTAAGCCCCTTCCAGGGATCCTGGTATTGTTCATGCTCACTGGCTGTCATGTCTAAATGGGACGCTTAATAGAACTTGTTAAGGTTATTAATTGAACCTGTGCTTTTCTTGCGATGACAAGACGAATCATCCCCTTCCGGAAAAGGTCTAGAGGGCTTCGGTATTGAGAATGGTTTTGGTAGTACACAGTACAACTGTGGACATATTGTACCAGTAATATACCAAATATTACGAAGACTTATGTGGAAACCAGAACTGAGTGTTGTACCTCAAACAAGACTTTTGGGAAAGCTAGGTACTGGGTCCCATTCAGCCACATCAAACCACGTTAGGCAATAAGGCCTATCAGATCAGTCAATCTCAGGTTTGTACTCCCAGTTCTTCAGTTGGAAAACCAATTCTTTATGATGAGGATAGATAGATAGATAGATAGATAGATAGATAGATAGATAACTTTATTGATCCCTTTGGGAGGTTCCCGCAAGGAAGGGAGCATCGCTTTGGTGATGAGGCCATTGGCATACGTTGCCACGTCTATCTCTTCGTAGACTACAATACCTGAAAGTTCAGAAAATGTCACGCTTGTCCATGGACGATGTTTTGGACTAAGATGCAACTGTCACCAGTTTAGATGTTAGAAATCAACGGACTAGCCATACGGTGGCTCCGTCTGCACCAAGAACACTCGTCCAAATCGAACTGAAATTGCTCTAGCTCCAGCTATAGTTCAAACACTTAAGAAAAAACTGAGTATTCTTAAGTTGCTAACGCTCTGTTGACTCAGAGGGAAGCCCCTTCTTCCTCTACACATAGTCACCGTTAAACACAATTAAAGGCATTTTCTGTTCTGTTGCGTCTCCTGGCAGATCCGAGGCGTCCAGGGTTATGAGTTGACACAGACGCTGAGATACCTGACTCTCAGGGAATGAAGCATATATCTCTTGTCACTTGGCTGTAAGATATCAAATGTTCCTTACAAGAAAGAAGAAAAAAAATCTCTTGGAATGAATAGTTCCCTGTAAAGCAGTGAACTAGTTTGACTTCTCAGCCATGCGGGGTCCGTCATCTTCGTTCCTTGATTTTCACACATCCTTTGGCGTTCTCTTGTTTTTTCTTCATTGATGTACGACGAGATGTGCTCCCTTCTCTTTCATCCCGGCGCTTACCCCTTCCTTTGGTTTGCCCCCCTTCCTCGCTCCCAGCTGTCCTTGTGCCCGTCTTCCTCTTGGCTCGCGCCGGCTCTCGTGTCTTTAACGAGCCAATAAGGGACGACTCGACAAACATTCCATCACATTAGCATGGGGGACCGGGGCTAGGGATTGTGTTAAGCTCAGCATTAGCCAGCCTGCCGCTGCTTTAATTACGTTTGCTCAGCACTAGCTACGCTAATGGCTAGCTCCATGCCACATTTGCTCCTCGGATGAAGGGCAACGCGAGCCAAGTTTCAAATGCAGGATGCCACGGGGAATTGTAAGGCTGAGCAACAGGGCATAGCACAAGGAGCTATATATTAATATGATAATGTGTTCCCCATTTAGATAAATCACTTATACAGTGTGGGGAACAGCACAAAATTATGTCTCTGTCCAAAAGGGGATTACAAAGTGATTATATTTTGGCACGAAACTTTTATTAATGGCGTGTTGTTTTTGCGACTGTATCAGTAATGAGTTCCAGTTCCAGCACTGGCGTCTACAGTTTCTGGGACATTCGCTGTACAGATTGTTCGGGCAAAGAAAAAGTGCTGCTTGTCATTGTTATTCTTCCAGCTCTTTTACATCACTTCCCTTTATATTTGCCTGTTCTGTCTCTGTGTTCCTTGCTGCTGTGGATAGTTATCCCAGTGGGTGGGGAAATCACCACAATGTCATATCTCTCACTCTTCTTCCTGGACAATAACATGCAACACATTTGAACTCATGAATCCATAATGCATGACCCAGCCTGTCTTTCCTCATAGTTTTGTAGCCCACAGAGTGTTTTTGGTTTTATTTGATCGACCCGCCTGGCCTGTGGTGTGCATCTCCGGCACCTTTTTCCTGCACAGCTAAAGTAGGTCATCAGTATGGGAGAACATATGCAATGCAGGAGAAATCTTTGGCTATTTTTAGAGCTGTGTGTGTCATATTTTTTTATCTCCACGTTTGGTCTCCACCATCTCCTGAGGAAAATACCTTTTTTTCAGATCTTTAAAGCTGCCGTTGTGGAAAATGGCTGCGAGAGCGGTGAAAATGAACCAACACAACCTTTTACAAACTGAGAGGTGCGCAAAAAATAAAGAAATTGTGTTGTATGAAAACACAGTAAAGGCAGCTTTAAGTTTCGATTCGTAAAATGATAGCCAACATGACAGTTCCATGTAGAGTTCAGTTTTGCGTGCATATTTAAGGCATCTCAGTTCCTGTCTTATAATTAGCTACGTACGATCTTATACTTTTAGAGTACTGTGGCACATAGATGCCGTAACCAACGTACGTACCCTACGTACATAGCCTACGTAGCTACGTACGATCTTATACTTTTAGAGTACTGCGTTACATAGATGCCGTAACTAACGTACATACCCTACGTAAATAGCCTACGTAGCTACGTACGATCTTATACTTTTAGAGTACTGCGGCACATAGATGCCGTAACTAAAAAAACCTACATAGGCTATGTACGTAGGCTACGTATGATCTTATACTTTTAGAGTACTGCGGGACATAGATGCTGTAACTACCGTACGTAGCCGACATACATAGCCTACCTAGCTACGTACGATCTTATACTTTTAGAGTACTGCGGCACATAGATGCTGTAACTAACGTACGTAGCCTACATATATAGCCTGCGTAGCTACGTAGGATCTTATACTTTTAGAGTACTGCAGCACATCTACACCGTAACTAAAAAAAACTACGTAGGCTACGTACGATCTTATACTTTTAGAGTACTGCGGGACATAGACGCCGTAACTAACGTACATAGCCTACGTAGCTACGTAGTTCGTACCGACGAACCTCCAAGCGTTAACCGCTCCTCGACACGTTCTGCCTTTACTGATCCAAAACAAGCAATTCAAAAATTGCGGAGGTGGAGAAGCAGCCAGAAATACTAAAGCGTAAACACACTACTACCAAGAGGACCAATCACAGCTCTTGCGGTCCTATCAGTGTTAGCACTAATACTGTATTAAAACTAGCACTGAGGCCTAAGCCAGTTCCTCAAAACATTGTGGGTTGCACTTTAGTTTTTTTTTTTTGCATTTAGTGATTTTTGAAGGTATAAAAAAACCTGCAGAGACTGCTTTTTGTTACCGCAGCTTGGATCGCATAAAAGACACCTTTGCAGGATTTGTTTTTGCACCGCAGCACATTAATGTAGGTTAATTACAGGCTACCTCGCCAAACTCCACTGTAGCGCTGTACATTTTGCTAGGGTTGATATATTTTTTTTGTCAACTACTGTAGCGGACCACGACGAGGAAGCGGGTACAGGCATCCCGGCGCGTCCCAGGTTAATTAAAAGATGATCCCGTCTCCAACATCTGGCTGTGAAGTCGTCAAACTCGACGAGGAGAGGGGAATCAAAGGATTGCCCAAGGGAGGATTCCAACGGAGAAAAAAAGGAGATGAAAAATAACATCTCATCACCGGCGCGTCGGATTGTGTGCAAGCCGTCGGCAGAGGTGTTGTGTGATCGAGGGGTTTTTGTCAAAATGTTCGGGCTGCGCCGTCGTCTCGCAGGCTCAGCGGGGAGGTTTTCGAGGCTGATTGATAAATTCGTTTTTGTCGGAGACTCATCGAACGCAGCTGCCAACAGCTTTCTGAATCACACGCTCGCTCATGCACACTTTTGCAGACTTCCTACCTCGGCTGTGAGCAAGCGCGATCATTAGGGAGCAGATTTTTCTTCTCTGGGGTTTCTAGTCACACGCAAAACAAAAAAAAAGGAAACTTTAAATTTGCCTTCGCCCACTTTGAGCTAATAAAAGAGAATGTAGGAAATTTCTTTTAAACGCTGCCGCCGCCCTGATTCAGATGTTTCTTGAGAAAATGGCCAACAAAAAGCCTTTCAGTCGTCACTCTACCTACAGCCAGCATCCACCTCTGCTGCTCTTTGTTCCCCTCTTCCTCCTCCTCCTCCTCCTCCTCCACATCTCGGCCTCCTCCTGTTTTCTCGTTCTCGCTCACTGTCACTTTCCCCTCTTCCGCTCAGCAGTTGCTCGCTCAGCCAACAGGTAGGCCGAGAGCCGCTGACAGGTTTGATACAGATGTGATGACACGCCGTGGCCCTCGGCACGAAGCTGAGAATTGATTCTCCTCCTTTCTTTTTTTTTTTCCCCTCCTCTGTGTCTCACCTCTTGTGTCTTTGTTTACGTTGTCTTTTTTTTTTTTTCCTCCTCTGGGAGGTGTCAGCCGACGCTTATTATACTCCTCTCGTGCTAATTGGGGGCAGAGGATGTGCAGATTGAGCCTTGATTCGCCCCTTTGCCTTTGTATCACCCTCCCCTCCTGACGCCGGCATCCTCCCCCTCGCACCCCGCGCTAACGCCTTCCATCGACATCAAACACATCCCAAGAGTGGGGGCTGACACGCTTAGTTGGGTCTCGGCGCACCCCAGATTACGGCTCTCTTAGCCGCCGATTGCATTAGCCTACTCCCCCCTTTTTTTCCTGTGGCCTAAATGGGTTGCCTGCGCCCAGCTGCCCTCATCTGGCTTGTCTGAATATCAAGGCGGAAAGAAAATCAGGAAGCAGATAACGCGATGCAGTCTTCACGGTACTTATTGCAGTTTCCCGAGCTCGGGGATGTGTTTCTGTTTGCTCAGATTTCTTCCAGATAGGAGGGGGATGTGTGTCCCTTTGAGACGATTCGGTTGAATGTTAATGAAATTCAGTGATTTGTAGCGATGATAGGCGACGAAACCTTTGGCGCCCTGAAAGTGGGCGGGTACCAAGTCGAACTAATCCCAACATTGAGGCCACAACTGATACGGTTGATTGACACGATGTGACAGGGAACTTTCGATGAGTCTGCTTTGGTTCCTACCTCCAAATTAGTGGACTTGGCGCAAAGGGACGAACCCAAGAGGTTTACCATGGGACGTCCTCTGGTGCTGTGATTTTTGTCCCATTTTTGATCGGGCCCGTGGATACACAGTGGACGTATCGGTGCGGCTAATGCCTAAAACCTTGAGGCAGTGTCGGCGAATCCCGTGTCAGCTCACCCGTCCGCACATGTGCTCCCTTTACGATCCGCGGGATAGTGTTTTGACACCTTGACTGACACGCGCAGGCCGCGCTGTCATGACTCTCTTTATATAATTTGCCGATCCCCCTCCCGGCGGCTCTATTTTCCGAGCGGCAGCAGCTCGGCAGTGTCAGAAGGAGCCTTGGGGGGGGAACCCAGTCCGTGTGCGCTCACTCCATCTGCACGCACTGCTTAATCTCCACAAGCCGGTGCACTTCCGTACAAACATAACCAAACCTCTGCCCTGAATACCAACACCTGCATTATGCTTCTGTCAAGGTTAAGGAGGTTTTACGTAACGTTAATGCAACACCTGAACAGAAACCGTGCAAGGTGAAAAGCAACAAGCGCGGGAAAGCGTCTCTCCCCTCCGGCGCTAACCCGTCCCATTTGGCACCCAGACGCGGACATGAGGCGCGCGTTAATAGGCCTGCACTCTTGGAAGCGGCCGATTAGAGAAACAAACAATGCAAGCGAGACATGCGGGAATATCAGGGCAAAGTGACACCTCGTACGCAGAGTCCCACTCCTGCTATTCAGAAGCTTGACAGGTGAGTTTTGCTAATTAGCAAACTGCGGGGACTCAGTGACACATCCCCGGCGCTATGGATAATTATGTAAATGTATATTTTCTAGGGGAAGGTGTTCGCTGTGTCACACTGCCTGGCTGTAAATTGCCATACTTGCTTCGCGCATTTCCAATGAAGCCGTCGCAGTGCATCTTCTCAATGAATCACTCAAGCGCTTCCTTAGCTTTGAAAGGCCGCGAGTGAATTTGCAAACAATATTTTTTTTTCCCATTTAGGCACAGCCTGGCGCAACTCAGACGTTAAATATCTTCATCTGTGCGCACGTTCCTCTCTAAGACACTCTTTGCGATGTCGAGTGTTTGAGTCGACTGTTCAAGAAGCTTTGATTCGCTATGCATCTGTGATTACATCGCCACATGGGAGAGATAATCCCAGATTCGAGTGCTTGCTTTCGCATGCATTCTTGTCCCAACACAAGGATCCGTGTAGGATTATCTCCGGTTTGTTCTGACTTTCCTCCATCAGCCTCGCTCACTCTCCGGGTTTTGGACCACGGAAGGCGAAGTCGGCCTTGCCTTTACGAGCGTAATTAGAAGGAAAGCAACTCGGTCGCCTCAAGTTTAGCTTCTGTTGCAGCCAAATGGAAATTGGAGAAGGCACTTAACTCGAATCCAAAAAAATTAACCAGACACAAGGGCAACCGCTGACCACTTTAATGTTCCCCAGCAAAGAGGCCATTCGACGGACAAATTGGCTGTTGCGCCAATGTCGCTAGACCCTCTCTGCTCACACAGAGGCGCTTGCGAATAAAGCAACGCTCGGGAGTTTGGTGTCAACTCGGCTACTGACTGTAATTATCTCCTAGCTCCAGGATGGGAACATGATTGGTCTGCGGGGATGACACAATGGCTGATGATGACTGCATTAATAAACCTTCATTTGGCATTAGGACAATCAGAGCCGAGTGTCGAGACAAGCTACCGGCGCATAGTGGTTGACTGTCTTAGGGTGTTCTGCTCAGCCCAAGTTGTTTACTTCACCTTTTTCCTCGTTTCTGTGAAGAATGCAACGGGGGATAAACACTAAAAACAGAAAGTACTTATTGCTGTTTATTTCAGGCAAAGAACACTTGGTAATTTGCTGTGTTTTGGTAGTTGAACACACTGTTTTATTAGCAAATCCTGTGGATTCGTATGAACCTTTTAGCATCTCTAAGATCTCACCCATGCATGGATTTCCCCCTGTTGCATTAAATATGGTGGATATATGTAGTTTGAAAAATATTTCACAGCCTTAGCTACTGCGGAAGCTCCTTGGTCGGTGAGCTGCTGAATTGTGTGTCTTACGCAGAAGACTGGCCCAAATTTGGTATTAATATTCATGTTTCCCAGAGGATGTATCCTATTGCTATCGCTGATCCACTCGCTTTTCTTCTACCGCCTCAATGAGGATCACATCAGGCCACATTAGCAGCAACAAGGGTTGACACTGACAGTTTGTTGGCGGATCGGAATCAGGGCTACCTTTGGTCTGAACATTCATGCTCCCCAGAGGATGAATCCTATTGTTCTGCTGAGTACTTGGCTTTTCTTCTGTCACCACAGTGTGGGTTACAATTCATATTTTTAGGTAAATACTGCCAAAAGCATTGGATGAATCGTTGTAGTATTTGGTACATACATACATATATTCATGTTACCCAGAGGATGAATCCTATTTATTTTTCTGCTGATTTTAAGTTAAACTTTGACTTTGCTTTGCGAACATTTGTGCTTGAACCAGCGCAGCTAAGACATCCCAAACAGCCATAGGTATACCTTGTGTTTAGTTGCAGTTAGCAATGCAATTAGCATGTTAGCATGATAACATGAGTGTGGCAGTGGCGCCCAGAAACGAGACGCAATGGTATTTGTAAAATAACAGGCAGACAAGAAGATATTAAGACCAACAAATGCCATGTCAGAAGTTTCTGTGACACAAATCCAACACAAACACGGAGTCGCCTGCGTGGACATTGCCCGTTTTAAGCCCTAAAACGACTGAATTGTCAATTCCCCAGGGAGGTGGTGCTTCCTTTCACTGTTAGAGAGATTAATAAACCACACACAACACTGCTTGAATCATGTTCAGTGGATTATCAAGATGAACCCTGATCTGGAGTTCATTATCAAGTCCCAGTTTGAGCCAAAGTTCAGGCCCGGGTGTCATAGTGGGAAGTATTATCAGCCTCTTTGACCAGTGAAAGCTTTCAGCCTCCCCCTCCCTTTCTCAGCCTGTATTGATCTCACCATCCAGGACCTCTCTTATAAAGAGAGCTTCGATCCCCGATGCCTTCCTCTTGCGCACACATGCGACGCCTGCACACACTTTGGAGAAATGTCCCTCAGCACATAAAGGGGAACCTTGCAGAGTGGAGATAGTGGCGCGCACAGCCGTGGAGTGCCGGTGATAATGGTCATCTCCTGGCAGCCCAAAGAGCCGTGACGGGCCACCATTGCCTGGCCGCCGGCTCCCTGCCACCGATAAGGACGGAGCCCGGCGGAAGAGACGCTGTGCAGGGCCATCTCTTTCTCCCGCGGCACATTCACTCGCACACTGGCCAGATAGCCGGCTGCACTGTACAAGCTGCGAGCTCACTCACTGTACGATGTTGATTCGTATGAATGTGTGCACCTGCTGAGCGCCGAGATATATACGGGGGAGAAAATAAATGGAGGGAAGAGAAAGGAAGTGTGTCTGAGTGGACGCTATCGCTTGAGCCTATTCCGTAACATGATTCAGCTTCTGAGAACCCGACAACAAAGTTCAGCATCTGATAGTCAGTTTAATGATATTTATCCTGTAATAGATGAGTCATTTAACACTAACCTGCTGTGACGCTGCACTCTATCATTTTTTTATTTTTTTTCCTCCCAAGCCAATTTTGCAAACAGGTTCAATTAGTAAATTAGCATGGATAAATTACCCATCACTGTGAATTATAGAGGCGGCGTGATGACAGTTTTGGTCCTCTCCTGCCCGTGGTTTAGATTCAACACTGAAATCAAGCTCGGAGAATATTTTGTGTAATTGTCAGGGAGAGTCCATCCGCAACTAAGAATTGTATTCTTCAGGAGATAATTAAATCAGCGTATATCCATATAGTGGAAGTGAATGGGGCACCGAAACGCAGCCATTAAATAACGCATTATCTGCCAAAATTGGTTAATTTTGCGGGTGCGTGCACCACACAGAGATTACATCATGCAGGCACTAGTGTACAATAAAAATATTGGTGAAATGACGAGTGTCGCGGCAGGTAATGAGTATAGTATAGTGGGAGTGAATGGGGCACCGAAACGCAGTCCCTAAATAATGCATTACCTGCCGCGAAACTCGTCATTTCACCAATATTGTTATTGTACACTAGTGCCTGCGTGATGTCATCTCTGAGCGCTGCACGCACCCGCAAAATTAACCAATTTCGTATTGGTGAGTAAAGAATCGTATTTTGTGCCAGAAATAATGTCCAGGTTTTAAAAAAACTGCAGTTCTCCTTTAAGAACATCTATTTAAAGGGCAAGGCTGTTTATTTTATTTTATGGCTATTGCCAAAAACAATCTCAGGAAAATATCAAAACCTTTTGTACTTTAGATTTTAGAAAACCACAGCTCGTCTTTATTAAATTTCCCGAGCAATTAGTGCTCGGCGCGCGCAAGCTGCGGTCCTGTGTCTGAATATAGACTTTATGGATGTGCGTAGGGGGAATGTTGTAAGCTCTTGTCGCGCAGACGAATTAGCCTCAAGACAAAGATGGAGAGGATGAATCCTGCGTCCAAACCTGCAGAGGCTTCATGATGGATAGTGCTCCTGCTAATAGTTAGCTGGCATCAGAACAGACGCCGCCACCAGCAGCAGCAGCAGAAGCAGCAGCAGGCAGTGGTCGAGAGGAGTCGTTTCCTGAGAAGAGTGTGTGGCCACCACATGAGCCATGGCTCCGCTCAGCACTGTTGGATCTTTCCCCCTACTCTAAATGGTAATGCCTCCCTAGGGCAACGCAGCATGGTGCTACATATGGAGCTACAGGATGCTCAGCAGTGGCTGCATGCGAGCGCGTGGTCACGGCGAGCAGCTGTGCCCTCCGCGTTCAGCTGGTGGTCACCCCACCCAATCGAACTGGATCTCACGCACTGTTGATCCAATCACCTCGGCCGTCATGCGCCATTGAGCCAATCAGCTCGGACATCGCGCCGTGTCCAGCTTTTGGCCCACCCATGTAGTGTGGGCCGCGCTTGGGTTTAGGCCCCCGGGGGCTAATTTGTGGCGTCAGGTGACGTTAACCCCAACGCGTGAGGGCTTCTCGCGATGGCTTCTCTCGACTAGACCTCACTGTTTGTACACCTTGTTTTACCAGGCTGTTACAGCTGTTCATCTGAGATATAAGGGAGCATGTGCTAACACACACACGCGGGGCACTCTGATTCAACGGTGTCAGCTGACATGCACCGTGATCTATGTTAATGAGAAATTAACGAGGCCCTGTCAGATTCGAATGAGTCATTAACATGTGCGTGGCGGTAGCATCTGCAGGGATCTGGATGACGATCGCGTAGAGAAATTTAATGGAGAATCTGTTGATTTAATGAATCCTTCCGCCTCTGTCAGCCCGTCTGACTTCTGTCCGTGATGCGTCGTTCAATCTGTAGCACTCTCTGTCACAGTCAGGTGGCAAGAGCTTGAGCATATGATTGAAAGTAACTGCTACTACAAAGCCAGACCCGCGAAGATATAGTGTCCTGCTTTGGCGTGGAAGACGTCAACCCCTTCGGTTATGGTGAGCCCCAATGAAGGCCATTAGAGAGCAGGACGTCAACCCTAGGAATTCCGTCGTCATTGGGCAAATCTGTAAAAGGACACTCTTCCAAAATGCCAGATCAGTCAAGAAGATTGGTTTGACCAATGTTAAATACAACTTCATTGGCGGAATTTGTGAAAAATCCGTGAAGGCGGTTTCCATAATTTGGGAAAAGAGTAGGGTAAGCTATCACTGGTCCTAGGGGTAGGGTTTCTTGATCAATCGTACTTGGTAGTCTGCATACCTTTGGGTATTTAGTACACTGTGTACTTTCCATTATCCACGCTAATGCCTCACAAACATACGTCCACTTCAGTCCACTTTGGATGGGACACACCAATCCACCATCATAGAACCACCATGAACGAAGACTTCGGCAAAAGGCGGTCAGCTGCCGGCAAAGTCCAACTAGCTGGCCTTGTGCTTTGTGGCCTCAAAGCCTCAAGCTTCTGATCCAGCTCTTAGTTCTTGGTTCTTTATTCTCATTGTGGTGTAGTGGCTTTTAGTATTCTGTCAGTTTTCTTGTACTTGCAGGCATAAGCGACCAGGAGAACGATGAATTGTTTGGCCGGACTTAATTGCGCTTTGTCTCTATGGAACAAAATCATTATGTAATAAGGGGGGGTATCACTTTAGACACCCAGATCCTGAGAGCCGGATCCTTCCAAGTTCTGCCTCATTTGTGCCCTGAAAGATAGTTCATAGCTGTCTCTGTATCTCCCAACAGATCAATGCCCGACTGAATTGTTTCACTCTCGCGCAAAGAGCGACTGATGCTGTTTCCCTGAGATATGTGAGTGCATCCAACCCTCCCCCCACTCTCGCAATTGTGTTATTTCTGCCTCTTTGGCCGCCACCGTCCGTATTAGTCTCATGCACCCGCGGAGCTTCTCGAGCCGCGAAGCCGGAGCATCGAGCGGAGAGGCCCACTCACGTTAATGACTCACCGAATCCAAAGGCGCGGCTTAATGGTTAGTGGGGCGCGTTAGCATTTCAAAACAAGGTCACAGCCAGCTTGTGAGGCGAGCCCCGATCAGGAGCATGTGATTTATGACTCAGCGCTGCTCCACAGGGGTCTGTAACTGGATGTGCTTTCTTTTTTTTTTTTCTTTTTTTTTTGGCTGTTTTTGTTTTACTCCCCTTCCTGGGCTGTAATGAATGGGATGTAGAAGACGTTAATTTGGTGGCACAGGGCGCTAACTGCCTCATCTGGTCTTCCCGTGGTGACGGAAAAAAAACAGCCATTTAAACAAGTCAATTAGAAGTGCGCCTTGGAAATTCGGGAAATGCGCAGAATCCCAATGAGGAAATACTGAAAATGAAGATATCGGATAAGACATATGAAATATGGCTCTTATTTAATATAAATTCTAAATTATTTTTAGATGCAGTCTGCACAAAATAGTCGATATGCGTCCATATTTTTGTGTAAAGCTTGGATTTGTCGACAACTTTTGAAGCCGGTGGTGGTTTTCTCTCTTACTGTCCCGTTAAAGAGCCACTTGGGCCGCGTTCAGGCGGCATTAACACGTGTCCTGCGTGATCCGATGTCAGCATCCGCCGCTGCTACAACCGCCACTGTTTGTTGTGTTTGCGCCCTGACATGGGGATACGGTACGAATTGTAGAACAAAAAGCAGAAACTTTATGTTATTACATGTTTATTAACCTCCCAGCCCCGTGACTTTAGGTGTTCTAGGAACCTCCACAAAGCTAAGACTGTAACTTGAATCTGAAAATCTCAGCGCAACAAAAAACAAAAAGACATCTGTCGTTTTGGAGAAAATGCAGGTACTTTGCAAAAAAAAATCAGCACGAACCAATCACTGCAGTCGGAACGTTTGGTTATTTTTAACACGGCTCGTTATCGCTGATGACTGTTGTTGCTGCCGCCACATTTGACCGGTACGTGTCTCACCAGCTGTTTGTATTTCTAACTATTTCAAAAATAGAAGAGCTCCCCCTCATAAATTAGCAACGCGAGCCATCAGTTCCTTGAAGGAGGCGAGCTGTCTTGCCGTCTGCCGCGTGTTTACAGTCACGCAGAAATGCTGCCCTTCAGCCTGGTGTTAAGTCATGACTCCACATTCCTTAAAATCTTCCTGAGAAGACTTAGCCTTGCTTTATTTTTGCTTTTTTTTTCCCCCTGTATCCGTGCCAAGTGTGTGTGTGTGTGTGGCCATTACACAGCTTATTATGCCAGCAGGCCATCTGTTGCCTGCTTAGCAGTGGCCGACTGGGACGGACAGTGAGCATGAGGTTGTCTCTCTTTACTTTTCATTGACAGCTAATGTCCCCAGCTCACTCATTTAATCGCCGTCCCCTCTCTCCGTGGCATCACGCTTACTTACATCTGCAAGGGAAAAAAAACAAAAAAACAACCTGAGGCGCATTCACGCGCACTCCGACGGGAACCGCATGGCCGAGCGCAGAGGGTGTAATTGCGCCAGGTTCGGGGTCAAGCGGGGATTCTCGAAGCAGACGGGTGCTCTGTTAGGTCGCCGCAGGTGGACGGGGGGCTTCTGGCAGAGCCACGGGCGGACAGGCACGTCCGCAGCCAGTGATGGCCCTGCAGCGTCCTGCGGGCAGATGGTCACACGCGACCATGGGAGTTATTAGAAAAGAAGTAAAGACAGAGTAGTCTGACCTGATGACATCAATCACAGCTCGGGCTTCGCGTCAGTGCTGTTTGCTTTTTATCTAAAAGTCGCCAACTTTCAGGAAGGAAGTAAGAAATGCATAATTCCGTTTTGCTTTAAGGCCTTTGAAATAGCATTAGCCTGCTTTGTTTCAAGGCAAACATACCACAGCTGTGCTCCTTTCTCTGATGTCAACGCCGTTTTATAATGGCAGCTTTACTTTACAGGCCCTTGTGATCTTTACTACAAATCGGCGCCGGTGTCGAGTCACCCTAAAGATAAGAAAGCAGTTGGCGTCCAATCTCGTTTTGGGCGCCGACTAATCCGCAAGCCACCATCCATTACGATCATGCTTGAGCACGTTTGTGCAGTATCAATAAGACGTTTGTGCATATGAGGAATGCATCCTGAGGAATTCTCTCCAGGACGGTCATTTGCTCGCGCCATTGTCTGCTCACTTCATAACGCATTGAATAATCCAAGGGCTTTTGTGCGTCCTTGCAGATTTGCCCTTTAGGATGAAATATCTCGGCATTACTGTAGACAGTCGAATGGGGAACGGGGTAAAAAGGCCCGAGTGACAAATTGAGATCATAGGAGCCAAGGCTCCAGGTGGCTGTGTAGGTACCAGGGACCAGGGATAGATAGTATTTGCACAGTATTCTAAAAAAAAAAGTGATATTAGTACAGATGGATGCACAAGCATTGGCAGAAATGGATATACACATGTAACATTAAGGAAAAAGACAAGAATGGGACAAATAGAGGAGACAAACAGTTCAATACGAGACAGCTGGAAGGAAATGTGAAACAATCAAAATGACACGTGGAAAATAGCTACAGAAAAAAGTGAAATGACTTCAAATCTACAATGGCCGCACAGCCAGAAAGGTAAGAATGGAAAACATCCTCTCGGATAAATAAAATGACAAAAAAAAAATGACTGGAATTAGATGCAAAACCAAGATGGGGACACACAAAAACAGACGCAACCCAACCTGGAAGGAAAGGGAACGCAAAGGAGGCACAAAAACCCGAAGGGCGAGAATGTGCAACAAACTCAAAGACACACAGAAGTACGTGCAGGGTGGCTAAGAAAGAAAGATGCAATGAATTCAGATACCGAACTGAAGAGAAGCCATCGAAAAAACAAAGTCAAACAAAAAGCGAGATGCAGGGATGGCCGCAAGAAGATGTTTACTTGCTCTTTCGGGTAGTAGCAGATATACGAGGCTTTCTAGAATCCAAACCACATCTGCTCCTTAGCGAGGTCTTTTCTAGTTCCATTGGCTCTTACGACCCCCTCACACCTTTGTAAGACCCGTGAGATCTTTGGCGTTTTGACCCTTTAGGGTTTGCATTCCTAGGCACTTTGAATAAGCCTGAGCCGGCGCACATTTCTCTGAAAAGTAATTGGAGCCATTGGTCCTCTTTGAAACGTCGCCTACTGTCAGGGGAAGCTCATCCTGGCTCGCCGTGGCGTCTGTAGGTTCAAACAAGGGCAGAAATGTACCCGAGAACATTGCAATAACACGCCTTCCTGGCACTCGCGACAGATCCGAGCGCCACAAACAACTCAGAAGAGAAGAAGCTGCTGCTGCTTTTATGTTTTCAGAGCTCCGTGTAAACGCTCGCCAGTGAACCTTAAAGCGGCCTGTCGCTGCTGCGACTCCGCCGGCCTGTCTGAGATAGACTCCAATTGATGTGGCCGCGGCAGACAGCTCCCTCTGCTCCTCTGCAGTGCCCATTCTTCTGCTGCTGCTGCTGGCCGAGGGTGGTGCCTGGCGAGGGGGCTGTAGTTTCCTAGCCCAGAGAAGAATAAATAAAGCGCTAGACAATAGAGTCGCTCTCCGTGGACTTCAGCCTCTGGGCGACGCTCCAACCATGCCGGCCAATCGCTCAAATGGAAATTAGAAACAAGGAGACAGATTGTGAATAGTACATTTACTCTAAGTTGGCCTCGGACAGATCGATGGAGCAGATTCCGCGAGGCAAGCGCGGCACGCCGGCAGAAATTGGGGTGAAAGGGGGGCAGGCAGTTTGTGTTTCCGCGCCCAGAGTTTGTATGTATGACTCTTCATAAACCCAGAGCCGCCTCGGCTTGCTTTGTTTTCCCGGCGATAGCTCAGTTACTCTCAGCCAGAGGACACGCGGTCAAGGCCGGCCGCTAGAGAAGAAGAAGAAGTGCCCAGAGGGGGGGCTGTCACAGAGCAGGAGCAGCCTTAAACGGTGACATTGCTTTCTTTGTCCTCGGGCCAGAGCTCTGCTTCGGCCACCGGTGAACACAATGCAGAGAGGAAGGGTTGAGGATCCGCACGAGGGGGAAAGGACGCAAGCTAGGTCCCAATTAAGGACATGGAAATGAATGCTGCAGTCGAGAGCCTGTAATCAGAATCCGGTGGAATGTTAAGGGCTACTTCAAGCGTCCACTGGGATTATCTGCGCTCCAAACAGATGTGCAGTTTTGTGGCCACTCAGGATGTTTGAAGGAGTTTCAAGGAGCGGCACTCTCGGGTTCCTGCGCCGCTGAATTCGCCCGAGACAACCCCGCGGTGTTTACCGCCGACGAGGGCCCGAGAGACGCCGGCGACAGAGGCGTAAAAGTACGGCACTCTCCCGTATTTGCCGTGCATACATCATTCCCGTCAGATAACCTCCCTGGCACCCTTATCTCCGTGCTCTGCGAGGAGAGCCCAGTGTTTACAGCCCCTCTCATACCCACATCACACAAGAAGGGGGGGAGGAAGACTCCCCTCCAATAAATTGTTCCTATCAGACCGAGGCATAAGTCGCAGTTGCTGCATCAGATTTAGTGGTGCCACTAGGCTCTAATGAATTCTCCCTGCCCGCCCCCGCACGTCCGCCGAGCCTCGGCTGCGAGTCTTTCCAATCGGCTGGGCTGCACAGTGCACTGCTATCGATAACGAGCCCTGGGGGGGGCTTGCCTGCGAGGCACGGCAAGGCCGGTAATGAAGGGCTCTGCAGAGAAACAGCTGGCATAATGAGGAGTGCAGTGGAAGCCAAGGTCTGCCGGGGTGGCCGGGGGTCGACGGAGTCGTTGGGAAGGCGCGCTCGGTGGAACCGCTAAAGGAGGTGTTTGCGGGACATGCGCATGTAAAGTCGTGAAGGCGTGCCGAGCCCTAGGCCCTCAGGTGATGATGATTGGCAAGAGGGGTTCTTTTCCATCTGTTCAAACGTTTGCTGCCGAGCCACCCCGGCCTCCGTCGAGCCACCCCAACGGCATTACCCGACTTTTTGTCGTTTTGGGCTTAAAGACCGGATTAGCGGCGCGCAACAGTTCGCCGATATGTTCCGTCGTCCCGAGCGTACAGCGTACGTTTCACCCCAGTGAGTCGTAAAATGACTGATTGAACGAACCACCAGCTACGCCAGCGGCCCGGGATGCAGTAAATCATTGGGTGAAATTGGAAGAGGGGTTAGCTCCATTGACGTTACAACTGTTTTTTTATTTTTGTGCTCGTTGGCAGGCTAATGGACTGGCTTAGCATTAGCTGGCAACACTTCTTTTATTTATAGTCTGCTTTTATTGCACCTGAAACAACACAATTGCCACATCATATCCAGGCCCCATCCCCAAACAGATTAAAGCTTCCATTAAATCATCGACCTGCAGTTTGTCGGGATTCTTTTATTTTTATTTTTATTTTTTATAGATAATTGCCTCCTCCATCTCCGCAGAGCTTTTCTTATCTCTGCTGTTGCACTTAGAGGTGCAAGAGGCCGCTTGACTCGAGGTCCGCCACACCCGCTTGCGCGCTTCGACATCGTCAACACAACCAAACGAGCCACGGCAGCAAGAAAAAGGCCGATATCATCCATTTGCTCGCGTCCGATCACTCAGAATAACAGGTTGCGGGTTCGGAGGCAGTAATTAATTTCCCGATCGCTCCCCGTTTTCGCCGCAAATATTTACCGGCTTTCCATGGGCCGAGAAGCGGCGCCGCCCCTCCCCCGACTTCTTTCAATCCTCCGAGTGCGAGATGAAATTAGACTAACAGATGATGAAAGAGAGAAGCCCGGTGCAGATGGATGTTCTGAAGCGAGAGCCATCGGGGGAACTGGAGCACACAGGAATGATCCCGTGAATTAGGATAAAATGGAAATCCATCTCCGTGGTTGTTATCCATTTAGCGCACTCTGAATTGAAGTGGGTTAAAGCTTTAATAACCTGGTTAAATCCCTCGCCGTGCGCCGACGCCGACACCGCCGCCGCCACCGACGTGCAGGCATGTTCTATTTTGACATGTGTCAGCTTAGGAAAATAATCCGCAACAATCAGCCTGTAAACTTAATTACGCCGGGGTTATCAAACGCCCCCTCGGAAGGGAGCGGGGCGTCGTCGCTCGTTCGCCGAGGGCTTTTTTCACTCGGAAAACCAAAGAATGTGTTTTTAAATAAAAAAAAAAAGAAAAGCACAAGGTGAACGAGCTTTTCATGCGGCCGAAGTGGGAAAAAAAATAAGCGCATCTTCAAACTCACGGCCAAACACAACTACAAACGCGCCTGATTTTTTTAAAAGAGGCAACCACGGATAAGCAGGTTATCAATTGTCTATTTAAATTATCCTGCTCCGAGGGTCATGATGCACCTTGAGAGCTCAACTCTTAACCCTCTACTGCGTTTGGGTCATGTCAAGCCAGGTTAGGAGATTCCAGAAATCTGGAAAAGTTTGATCCGGCCTTTGCACTCTGGCCTCATTTTGGTAACTGATTATTCCAAGCCTCGCATAATTTTTGAAACAACATACAGCCCTTATCTATAGTTCCGAACGCACCAACCGGACTCTAGTGTGAAAACACAACCTCACGCCCCCATCTATTAACTTCCTTTGGCAGCGTTGCCCTTTTTGGTTAAAGGGCGCGGGGCCGTCATTGTAAATACGAATTTGTTAATTAAAAAAGCTTTCCCCGCGCACGGGCTCGGAGAATATCAACAATCCTCTCAGATGCTCTGGGCCTACAGTGAAATCCAAGTAGAATAAAAGGGATTGGCATTGTTGTGTACATTTCTAAATATAAAGTTTAAAATTCAAAGAAATTCCAATGGACGCTTGAATAGAAATGGTTCGCCGGAACATTCTCACCTCTTCCCACGTGCTGTGGTATCGATTTCGACCTGAAGCCTGATGAGTGTATCATATACAGCGTGGGTTGATGTTTAAGCGGTGGTTTTGATGTCAGAGCCCAGGATAAAGCTGCGGTGTCGCGTTATTGCCTCGCGTCTGACTGGCGGATATCCGCGGAGAGAAAAAAAAAAATAATTCCCATTAGACAACGCGAGCTGCGGGCGAGGCAGCTGCCGCTTGTTTGGGAGGAATGATATTCTTCCAGAAGCCTATCCAGCGGGGAAGGGAAGCTGCCCACGAGAGAAGAATGCATGGGACAGGACCCAGTTTCTATGGAAACAAAAGAAATCTAACAGGAGGAAGGAGTGAGATGTAAGAGTGGGAATGTCTCTTGTTTTGTTTTTTGAGACGTATGATCATGGACGGAAGTGTAAAATAAATTGCTGCGAATCTGAGTCTCACCTGTTGAGTGTTATTCATTCATCAATAACCTTCATAGCCAACAACATATCAAAGCTGATGTAGATGCATCTTTCCCGAAGCTCGTGCTTGGCGAAGCACAAATGGCCGGGCTGAGCGTTGAAGACCCGAGCCAGGCCTGTCATTCACTACACCTCCAGGATACGTGTAAACAGAACGCCTTTAAAAGTGAAAAAAAGCCCAGACAGCGGTGGCGGGAGGAAACGGACCCCGGCATGAATAATTAAACGCGCTGCGTTGCTGATAGCGGTGGCGAAACTGCAGCTCATTAACGCTGAAAAGTGAGACGAGGGATGACTGGAAATTGATAGAGGAAGTTATTTCAGGCCTAAACAATAGCCGACGTAGCGCGACGGTCGGCGGCGGAGAAGTCCTGAAACACGGGCGTGCATGCGGCCGTGCTCACGGCTAGGCTATGCGCTTATAAAACCAACAAAGCCTCCAGATTACCGCTTTCTTAGCAGCCCTCCACGGGCGCCGACGCTCCCGCTCATTTCCAATGCTAATCAGAAATAAATAGATGGCGTTCTCTCGACTTGTTCCGGCTCCTTCCTCAAACAATTGCTGCGTCGCAACTGCAGCCGAGCCGGCCCGGCCCCGGAGCCGCGGGAGCCCGGCCTCCCCCGTGCGGTCCAAAAAAAAAAAAAAACACTATTATCAGCACCCGCAAACAGCTAGGGGGGAGCGATGGAGGGATGCATTTGCATCTTCCTCAAGCCCGGCGGGGGGTGGGGGGACTCCGTCTCCAAGCGGCGGCTTTTGCCAGCGATTGTGCGGCGGGAAGGAGCGGCGTCTGCTCGCAGGGTCTCGGCGGTACGACTCGTCCTCCAGTCGCCGCCGCCGCCGCAATTAAATGCAAAGTGGCAAATGGGGGAAACAAACAGCGGAAGTAATGGTGGAGCACTTTGCCACGAGTGTCTTCCGAGGAGCGCTTTCGCCGTGGAAAAAAATCGCACTCGAATGAAGTGCTTCCACGCGGCTGCTGTTAAGTGCCGCGATATACGGCCGTTTACTTCGCGTGTTTGCGTCGCCTTTTGTCGCTTTATTTTATTTTTTATGGCTCTGACCTCAAAGAAATGTGTAATTATGTGTTTTTTAGCTTGAAAGTGGACAAAGGTGACACGTTCGGCAGCCTCTCCTGACTCCGAGGGAGTCTTATTTGTGGTCTCACGTCGAGCACAAGCGAGTAAAATCTACAAAATGCTGCGTTTATTTCCTTAAAGTGGCGCGAGAGTTGAATTTACCAGGAATTGCTGGAAGTTTGCAAAGAAGAAGTGCGCCGCCGCCGCCGCTGCTGCTTCCTCCACCCCCCCGCGATGGAAAATGACAGATGAAAACTGAATTATTTGCGGAAAGTCTGGCACAAATGGGTGAATTCTGAGTCCCCTGAATCAATATGTGCTTTCTCCTCTGATGGCAGTCTGTCACCTAACACAGCACCGGTCCAACTTTTTTTTACAATATGACCCAGCGGCACGGCGGAGATGCAGCTAGAGTACATGCGTCTTCGTGGGAGGCTCTTCGCTGGCTGCCAGCGGATGTTTAGCGACGGCAAACCTGACGCCCGCATCGACCTGGGCTTTCCACCACCCTCCCCTGCTGCACCAGATCCCCGCTGCTCCGGCTCCACTCTCTATCCCGCCGGCGCATGTCACCTTTTGTTGAGGATCACAAGGAGCGAAAGAACAACCCCCCCTCCCCCCAAAGAAAATGGAGGTGAATCATTTCGGGATGAAGCTGCGGCAGCTTGGCGCCTGCGTTTATGAGTCATTTCCTGTTGGCTATCGGGGTGCACATATTGAATGAACCCCGCGCCGTCCTCTGCTAAAGAACACCGGGAACCGGCGAATTGCGGGAACCCATCAAAGTTTAATGCCGTTCGACCAGGATCAAACAGACGCTGATATATGGCCTGAGAGTGTGTGTCATTAACTCGAATGAGCGGAGACGAGAGTCATGGGGGCATTTTTACGAGCGGATCCGACCCCCTCCCTCCTTCCTTTCTGATTTAGAAAGCTGACAGTTGGCTTTGGCAGTCCATTAAAAGCAGAGTACCTGCGCCAGAACTGAGCGGCGATGTCCTCCCCCTGCTTTTGCCTTGTATCGAGGGGCGGAGGGGTTTATTAGTTAACGCCGGATAGAAAACTGTCACCGCGTTTTGCTGCGTTTCTGCCGACTGCTTCATTTGCACACAAACACGGCGCATCTGCACAAATGGCAGCGCCGGTGACACAAGCCGTCACTCTGCACATGTCCCCAAAGTTTTCTCTCTCCACGCGCTCATTTATATTCATTTCTTCTTCTTTTTTTTTTTTTTTTTTTTTTTTTGGTATTTTCCCCAGATTCGGTTTAATCAAATTCTGCTTCTCATGTGAACATTATTGAAAGCATTTCATTTGCCAATTAGCCAGCTGCTCCCCGGTTAAATAATGAATATGCAAATCGTAAAGCTGGGGGATATGTTGTCTTTTGAGCTACAGCGGCGACGATTACCCGAGTCGGGGTCTACTCGGAGCGGCGTACTGCATGCACGCTGTGCGGCTGCGCTCGGCCGTGCTCGTGGAAGTCATCCTCTGCGAGCACGTCACTTCCGCGAGCGTTAGTGTGATGTATGTGTTTGCCTTTGGCCCGCGTGTGCACGTGTGTGTTTTCTCATAAAGTGTGTTCAGGGGTAACATTTCGGAGGGATGCCTCATATCCCCGCCCCACGCCCCCCGTGCATATTGATTTGTTTGCCTGCCTTTATCACGGCGGGGCGCCGAGTGCACGTTCCTGACAGTTCTAATTGAAAGCCGTGCGGAGCCGGGCTTGTGTATATGCACATCCACACCCTGCTATCATCCGTCAATGCAGGGGGGGAGGCGCTGGCGTACTCGCCCCGTGAGCTCGGTGACAGATTCTTCTTTAATGTGCTTACTGCGGTGCCGCAGCAGTGTTTGGAGCAATCATTCAAGGCACGTGTACTGTACCTTCACCCACAGTGTTCTGTCAGCCTATTAATTAGCTTATTAAGCTGTCATCTGCTTACTGTATGTGACAGCCAAAGTGAGGAGGGGGATATTGGTGCTGGCATCCATCCAGGATTTATGAACGCAGACTTCCCACCAGTCCACAGGCTTCCTTCATCCCTAACATTTTCCCTTTAACTTAAGTCGGCCTTCGTTTGTTTATTCTCAAAGACGCGGCGTCGCATTAAGTAATGTCTTGACCTTTAGCCGCGCTGCAGGAGACACGTCTCTACCATGGCGACAGACTCAGCCTTTTAACCGTAGTCGGGAGCTGTAATAATCTCGCTAGCATTTAGTTTATTGAAATATATTGCACATAGCCTTTGTTAATGATGATCAATACACGGCACATGCCCGGAGTGGGCCTTTAGACAAATAAAGGCTAATCAATAGACGCCCAATATGGGCTTTTTAAGCGGCACTGCAATATTCAAGAGTGTTCCTGTGTTTGGATTTACAGCGCTCGTCAAAGTCGCTACAGTCGCATGAACGTTTGTCACAGCGGTTGTAACTTATCCATTAGCATAATGGAGCCTTTCATCGCCTCGCAATAAAGATTTATGGCGCCCTTCTTTTAAAAGGCGTACATGTATGCTTTATCAGCTTTGTACTACATGATGTGATTTATCCAGGCGGCTGCCTTTGACTTTTGACGAAGTGTCGCTTCTGCTTTGTGATCAAATACCTTCTCTGCCTCAGGCTAATGCCGAATGCTAGCATGGTAGCCAAACGTACGCGAGAACGGGCTAACTACTATTTATCTGCGAGGTCTTGAGACCTTTTCATCTCCAGATGTTTTGCCTTTACCTTGGAGTATTCTGAGATTTTTACAGTTCCTTACAAAGATGGCAAGAATAGCCCTGACCGATTGCTAGCTTACAAAGCTAACTTCACAACAGTTAGTTCGTTTTTTACCATGATAGCTACTGTGTGGTTCATCGTTTTGCAAGTCAGGTTTATCCAGGTTAAAGCAAGGAAAGCACGGGTGTCTTAATAATATCTCTGTTCCATTAAATGTCTCATGAAGCTATCGCTGTCAGTTAGCTTAAACAAAACCGAGGCTGAGCATGTTGTGTTAGCATTTAGCCCACACGTCCGAGCATATCTGCGAGGTCTTGAGACCTTTTCAGCTCCAGATGTTTTGCCTTTACCTTGGAGTATTCTGAGATTTTTACAGTTCCTTACAAAGATGGCAAGAATAGCCCTGACCGCTTGCTAGCTTACAAAGCTAACTTCACAACAGTTAGTTCGTTTTTTACCATGATAGCTACTGTGTGGTTCATCCTTTTGCAAGTCAGGTTTATCCAGGTTAAAGCAAGGAAAGCACGGGTGTATTCATAATATCTCAGTTCCATTAAATATCCCATGAAGCCATCGCCGTCAGCTAGCTTAAACAAAACCGAGGTTGAGCATGTTGTGTTAGCATTTAGCCCACACGTCCGAGCATATCTGCTTTTTATTTTTTATTTTTTGTCTGCGCCGACTGACAACACCCAGGTTTGGCCCGACGTATTGACGGCGGAGGGGTCAGGGAGACTAACAGGAGAGAAAGTTTTGAGTAATATTTACGCTGGCGTGATGCGGCTCGGCGGTGACTGGTCCTGGCATTGTAAATCCCTAGTTGGCCGGCGCTGCGGTGACAGTTGGTGGCGGCTTCTGTCGCGGGCGCCCGCACGGACAACCGCGAAACTGTCACAGAGAGGGAGAGAGAGAGATGGATAGTAGGCGAGCAACAGAGAGAGACATGATATCCGAAAGGAATCAGACAGAAAAGGTGAGCCGGCGATCCGCCGCACAATGAAGCAAGAAAAGGGGAAGATGAAAGGCTCTGACTTGAGTAAAATTAAGGGTGATGGGTTTAAAGGGAAATAGAAATACAAAGGTGCGCTGGAGTGGGAGGAATAGGACAAGCTGGAAAGTGAATAATACAGACTGAGCCTTTTGAATCACTGATCTTGAGATCAGAGGAGAGAATGACATTAGCGCAGACTAGGACTTTTTTAGTGCGCCGAGCCTAATGAAAGAAAAATCCTCATTATTAGCCTCGTTCTTTATTGGAAAAAAAGACATTTTACACATTATTCGTGGTTCTGTCGGTGCAGCGTGTGATGTTTCGGCTCCTTCTTGCCGCTATGGATCAATCGGGAATCCCGTCCACTTCCTGCTTCAACTGAGAGCACGCCGTTATCCCGTTCTGCGGTAAATTTCAGAAAATGACTGCAGTTCAGTTGACAGTGCAGGTCGTTTTGCAGGGAAGTCCAGCTTAATGGCGCGCACCGGTATTGTCATGGGATGTACCCTCCCAATTAGGCAGACTGTTGACCTTAAACCTTTGAATTTCATTGGAGAAAGGCCAGTGGAAGGTGGTTGTCCCTTGTCTGACTGCCCCCCTCAATCCCCACCCCCCCACCTCCTCCGTCGCACAATCCCCAGAGTCTCCTCTCTGAGGCCTGGCAGGAGCCAGTGACCTCTCCTTTGTGACTGAATTAATCCACGGGCCTTAGATAATGGCCGTGTCACAGCCACCGGCAGGATGTGGCAGGAGAATAATCAGCCCACCGCCGTGCCATTTCAATCCCCGCGGCAATGATCGCTTCTCCACAGAAGGGAGAAAAAAAAAAGAAAAAAAAAAGCCCAAAACATGTTGCTCCGCTCAGTCTGCTGCATGCATGAAATGAGAACTAAAGACTACGGCTCCTCGCAGCAGACATGAGCACCTCGGTGATCAGCTCTGAGGCTGGAGGTGTCGACGGAAAGTGCTCGGATTGGTGAATAAAACCTCGAGCTGGCAGCAGACGCCTTTTTCCTGTACGCGAACATGGCAACAGTCACAAATGTTACTTGACAATGCTCAATTGTACTTTGGAGGGGGCGGCCTGACCGGGAGAATTGCATATTGTCAAAGTGAGTCAGACTGGCCAGCTGAGACCAAATAATAGTGCCTTTTGAAAGAGCACGGAGTAGCTCTCTGCTGGGGATGAAAGCAAAAAATTGTACATAAACCCCCCCTCCCCTATCTCCCATCTCCCCTCTTCAGAAGATCTTTCGTTTGCGTTGTGGGTTTATGCTCGAGCTACTGAACTACAGAATCAAAAACCTTAATGTCGGGGAGAATTGCTTGAAAAACATCCCGCTCCGGTTTTCTATTTCTGACCCCTTTGTTCTGTTAAAAGTGAGTCTGGATCCGGCGCCTCTCCTCTGGAAACCCCGAGAAATAAGCGCCTTTAAAGGAAGACGTACGGCTTATCAAAAGCGGCGCTCCCGTTTGTGACAGAAGAGGACCAAAGTGTAACCGAGTCCTTTAATTAAACCGCAAACTGTGCCCTGCCCCGGAGAGGCGGCTTCGCTCCCGCTTTAAGACATGTGTGAAAATGGCCGCTAAGGTCAGCCCGCTTTGCTTTTTTTCCGTGCTCCCATCCAGATCCCCCACAAAGCCTTTTAATCACGTCCCGTGTGAATATTCCGACGTGCCGCTAATACTTACTGTGGGTGCGCTAATGAGCTGTTGTTCGAGATTCTGCTCCCGGCGTGACAACCGGCGCAAGTCGGCTGGCAAGCGCCCGCAGCAGCCGCTGCGGGTCCCGCCTCGTCGCTTCTGCGCCGCGCTCTGTTGTGGTGACAAGCGAACACGGGTTAAGCCAGGTTCAAATTATTGTGACTGGTTCTCTTAAAAAAAAAGAAAAAGAAAAAAAGGGGGGGTTTAGAAACTGGAAGGGGAGAATGGCTGAACAAAGGAACAGATTACTTCTATTTTTATTCTCTGGGGGGAGTGAGGAGACTGAGTGGAGGCTTGTGGGAGAGTGGCACCAACTGCAAACCACTTTCTCCATCTTTTAGTAAATCTTATGGTGTCTTTTTTTGCGTTGCATTTTGCATTTGCTCGCTTGACCGTCACCCCTAAGTCTTGCCGGCGAGCCTTTTCCACGTCCGTACACGCTCATTGCCTTGCCAGCGCGCCTGCTTCTGTCAAATTTCATCCCCTCGCTCCCGCTTTAACTCGTGACCGGCAAATCAAATACTGCCTTTGAGGCCTTCCGGGTGTTATTGCCCAATCCCTCTTCGGCAAACCCAATCGAGTCACAAGAGCGAGGGAGAAAGAACCTCGCCTCGCGCGTGGGCTCGGCCCGTCTCGGCGAAACAATCAGCCGAGCTCAGCTGGCCTTCCCCTCTCCCGTCGCCGGATCAATATGTGGTGTTTGTTTGAGTGGCAGGAAAGCTCGAATTTCCTAGGGATCATCATGAGCAAGCCCGCCTCGTCCCGGAGCCGGATCTCTTGACCGGGGGGATGTGGGGGGACACTTCAGCCGTTATTGGTGTGATGTATTTGCAGAAAGCACGAAAAAAAACCAAAAAAAACACTGCCGCTGCTAAACGCCGTGTCTTTCTTAGATGCTAATCGTAGGGTCAGATTATCCCCGTATGCTGACGACATTGTCTTATTTTTCTTATTTTAAAAATTATCCCTTTTCCGTTCGCCTCCGGGATGATGTTTCGAAAGTCCACGGTGAAGCATTGCCAATGGACGCCAAAGCAGCAGCAGCGGTGGCGTCTCATTAATACATATTTAATTAGCTTGACCGCGTTCCGAAAAATGGTCGGTCATTTTAATTGGCTTTATTAACCCAGTCATTTGACGGGAACCTTTTCCGTCTTGATGGATGACCTTATTAATACGCGGGAGGAAACCCGCCAACAACCCCGCGGCGCGAGCGACTCGTTAACGCCTCCGCCGCCGCTCCACCTGTTTCCCGAAGTTTAAAGCTTGACAGACGCGCCATTAGCAATGGAGGCCGGCGCGCTCATCGACGAGGTGATGGATGGGCGCCTCGCTGCGGATGCTGTTGAGATTTCTTTTCTCGGCGGATATCATCCAGTCCTTAAAACCACACATATTCAGAAGCAGGTTCCAGCTTCAAAACAGAAGGGATAAAGAGGAAGAAATCGAGGAACAGAAATGCCGGGGTGACCGAGATAAGGCAAGAATAAGACGAACAGATTGGACACGGCGCTCAAATGCGCAGCGAGATTGGAAAAATACCTTAGAAACGGTCAAAGATTCTGTGTGTTCTCCAATAATTCTGTTTTGGAGAAAGGGGAACGCGGATAAGGGAATTATCTCGCACCTATGTTTACAGGCCTTATTTTTCTTATGTTTCCATAAATACGAACAAAATATCCGCGGAAATGGGATTTACTCTGTCACAGTGTGAGGCGCCGGTTTGTTGCCCAATCTGGAAGGGAAATCTCTTTCTGGTTTTTGTTTTGTGATGGAGGATAAAGACGACAGAAGATGTGAGACAATGCCGGCGGAGGAGGTCTATGAATGCCTTCGACTTACCGACTGGGCGTACCGTACACTAAACATGCAAATGTACAAGTCTTACCTGCCCGGTCGATGCGTGTGTGTGTGTGTGTTCCTTGCGAACACTAAGATGTCATTTGGCAGATCTCTTCCCCACACTTTCCATCACCTTTGACATCTAGACACTCTGATTGCAAGGTAGCAATTGAAAGCCTGAATTGGATCCCAGTCGGTACACTCCCCTTATTTCTATCATGGCTGATGATTGCACAGCCACTTGGAGCTCCGCTCTTTTCCCTCTGGTAACTCTTCTGCCCTCTGACACAGCCTCAATTGTCTGTCTGGCTTTCAGCGGGTCCGGTGATTGATTTGTGGAGCAAATGGCCCTTTAGGAATATTACACTCATTGTCTTACAGTGTCTCAGATTGACACGGCGGCAGCTTCATGCTTTCTGAAGCTTTCGGCCTGTGACGTGGTCGATACGAGCGATCATATCACCTTTTGTCTTCTCGTAGCATTGCATTACCTTCCTGTCACTTCTGCCCAACATTATTCTTTGGATAACTGCACCCAGGAGGGGTCCAGGGTTCCTGAAGCAGTCGTATTAAGTTGTTATAAACGCAGGAGATGGAAGGCAGTTTAAGGAGGATGGTTTTCTATCAGGTTTCCCGGCTCTTTGCAAACTTTTATTTGATTTTCAGAGATTGTAAAATCCCGATGGGCCTTCTAAGTTGCTCATTGGTTTTCTTTGCACCTCTCCCCCACAAATATCCTAACTTTCGATCCGCTTGGAAAATATCAAGCATCGCCGGCCCGTCGTTGACCCGAGCTCGTACCAAATCCACCGTTGACGCAACTCTGAATTAACTGCAGCTTAAAGTGTTTAAATTTGACATTTTCAAAATGTTCGTTCGCAGTGAAAAGCGCCACGGAGACGTGACGCCGAGCCGATAATTGAAGGCACCGCTTACCTTTTGGGACCGTTCCATACTGATCAACCGGGGCTCTGTGACCTGTTACAGACCTTGCCGCGGGCATTACCATCGTTAATTTTTTTTTTTTACAAAGGTCTTCTCTTTCATAATCACAAAGACGAGCTTTGCCAGTGTTTTTTATCTAAAATATTTATTGGTAAAGTGGCAGGATACTTCAGACTCTGGTGAACTTTTGTGCGAGACACAGTCAGACTTTCTGTAAAAGAAACTTAATTAATTTAACGAATGCCGCAAGGGCTCCCTGCGTAGTTTCAAGCAATGAATTCTGCAAAATCTGAATCATCGCAACCTCTTCAAACGTCCTCAGGCAGACGTCTTGTGTGTTTTGTTTACCGCGCCGCTGCTGGCCTTCTTCATGCAACGCACATGCACGAGTGAGTGTTTTATTCCTCTTGCAGAGGAACTGAAATGACCGAAAGGCGCTATTTTAGCCACCTGCTCGACGCAATCAGACCGGCTTTCCGTTCGAATTGGAGAGAAGTTTCACATCTGGCTGAAACATTTGAGCATTTGCATGTGTTCACGAGCGGAGGGGTGCATCGCGGCCACTGCAGCCTGAGGCGTAAGAGGCTTAAGGAAGGAGACATAAATCGCAAAGCAGCCGGTGAGCGGGAGGCAGAGATACAGAGAAGGTGTGCGGGAGAAAGGGAAGATAATGGGTAGCTGTGGGTTGTGCTTGAGACTGTACACATGGCCCGATACTGTATGTCGGTACGATTGGATATGGTTGGCTGAGTAGAGCCAGCACTCTCCTCTCCGCTCCTCTCCTCTCCTCTCCGCTCCTCTCCTCTCCTCTCTTCTGCAGCATGAAAGCAGATAGATATATAGAAGTGAGGACTCCGGGGGGGAGCCAGATTAGCAAAGGTGCAGGTGTGCTTTGACAGACTTCAAAACAACTTCTCATGAATCCATAGGCAAAGCTGGCTGCAACCAAACCGACCAGACTAAGGTGACCAGATTTCTGAAATGAAATCCGGGGACATTTCAAACTCGGAGATAACAAAAAAAAAGAAAGAAAGAATTATGTTATCAGGATGAAATGTAGAAACTGGGACAATTACTGTTTCCTAAAAGTAATAAAAGGAATGAAGTAATAGTTGTAGTGGTAATAGCAGGGGTTGCATTAACCGAAGATTTTCCGTCACTGACCATTTTCTTAAAACCATGACAGAAAAATCTGAAGGCCATCAGTCATTTTGACAGATTGCAGTTCAGACACCTGACCACTTGGTGGCGACTGACCTTATTAATTGGCTCTTGTCTCTAATCGCGGTTCTCATTCCAAACATCACGGAACTTTTGTCAGGGCATGATTTCTTGGTACACCGATTATAGTGACGCACACATCAGAGCTCGCCTAACTACATATTTATAGGCTCATTGACTGTATATGCTATATGCGGCTAACGGCTACCAAAATGAAGGAATTGGATGAAAGCCATTGACTGTATATAGTAAAACACATTGCTAGGACTGATGGAAGGCAAGTTGTATTTTAAATGCTACCTGACAGAAGCCTTCACAGACAACGAAAAAGTCTAGCGCAATCTCTGAGTAAACCACCTGGAACTGATCGCGACCGGCTACCGTAATAACCGTTGTTCTAGTATGCGCGCACCATGCTTACCCGTGCTTGCTACCTGGCTACCGTAATACCTGTTGTTGTAGTCTACATGCAATTTTATTTCTCATTTATAAAAAGCTAAATCGGGGACATTTTCGGGGACAGCTTTAGCCAGGGACAGGTCACCCAAAACAACAAGTCGACTATGCTCCCAAAAGCAAGATGGCAACGCCCGAACGCAACTGTGGCGCACCGTATATCCTTTATTTCTCAGTCCAGTGCTGATTCACTTCAACAACAGTTTAACATTCCGAGTGAGCACTTTGAATAAATGTAGTAATTCGCCTGCTCTGGGGTTAAAGATTTTTCATCGCCTCTCGCGACATCAGCCGTGAAGTGAAGTTAAGAGGGGAGCAACTGTAGCGATGGCGACGGCGTAGTAGCCTCCATCGCCTAGGAGCACGGCGAAGCTCACGGCGGAGAAATGGCTGGTTACGCATGTAACTCGGGTAACTCCAAATAGAAACTAAACTGCTTTAAAAAGAAGAAATGGACACAAAGAACAAACATGGATTACTACTATTACTGCTTTTTCTCATTGGTGTGCAGAGGTAGAAGAGAAACTATAAACCTTAGACATGGCATAATTAGCCCAGATGCTAGTCATGTTGAGGTTTGTTCTCTCTGATCAACATCTGATGTCATTTCTTTCTTCCTTCTTGGCCAGTACTGGTGTCGCATGCTGCACACATTACAAGGTTCGCGGTGTGATTTGCAATGCTTGTTCTAAAACCCCTGCGCTATCATTACCGATAGGATCTGCAAACACTCATTTACATTTAAAGGAACCCTGGACAGCCGCACCATCCACTGTGCCGCTGCTCACCTATGAGATGTTGCAGCTTTAAAGAACTGCTGACTGCTCAGCGTGTTTGAAGCTAATTTCCTGCTGCCATAATTTCCTGCCTTTGCTAACACACCTTTGAAGAAATGCATAAGACACACCGCTCTGAGTGCATACAAAACATAGTAATTAGTATTTTATCTCCTCCTTTCTTTAGCTCCTGCACTCTTTGTCTCGCTCTCTCTGTGGTGGACGGAATACTTCCCTTCAATTCCTCCACAAAATCACACACAATTAAAGCAGAGCATTTTTTTTTTTTTGCCTCGGGGCCTAGCTGCTCTGTTTGCTTAAAACATTCACACACGCACACACACAACTTCCCACCCACCCACCCACCCACACACAGACATAAAGGCACACATACACCTCCACCCGCCTCGTACATGCACAGACACAAACAAACGCACAAAGGCACATTCTCTGCAGTGCATTTTATTTGGCCATGCCTTTAATGGGGCTTTTTATGGAGTACAGGATTACAGAATCACATCCCTCTCTCCCCGCCAGCTGATTGGACACTCTCCACTCTGTCAATCAAACGTTGGATTTAGCCCGCTGCTAAATGCGACGGTGCGTTTAGTCCCCTTTAGTCTGCTCTAGATTTAGTCACACCGACTTAGCTGCTGGCAAGTTTAGCGCACTGCTTTCCAGATGTTGCTGAATCGTGTCACAAGGCCAGCTCGTTCAGCACCTCCTCCAGCACTGACCTCAATGACCTCTATTTGAAAAATATAATAATTTATCAAAAATATATCACAGTATAATGTTATATGCAGCACATATAATAACAACTGGATATTTAAACATCCACTCATTTGGATTTATGTCAATAACATCCTTTCAGCTCTGTTTTGGTCTAAATATCTGGTATTCACGTTATCATGCTATCATTTGACATAAGACAGCAAACTTTCTCAGTGCTTTAAAGTTTGCTAACATTGGCTCAAGTTAGACAATTTAAGCTAATGATAAAAAAAGGAGTATAAGAGCAGTGCTTTAAAGTTACCTAACATTCGCACAAATTAGCCAATGCAAGCTAACTGTAAGGAGGACTATAAGATGAATAAAGTTGGCAAACTTTCTCGGCGCTTTTAAATTTGCTAACATTAGCACCAGTTAGCTATGAAAGCTAATGGTAAAGAGGTTTATAAGAGCAATGAAGTTAGCCGTCAGTGCTTTAAAGTTTGCTAACATTAGCTCAAGTAAGCTATATAAGCTAATGGTAAAGAGGTTTATAAGAGCAAAGTTAGCCGTCAGTGCTTTACACTTTGCTAACATTAGCTCAAGTTAGCAAATGTAAGCTAATGGTAAAGAGGAGTATAAGAGCAATACTGTTAGCTGTCAGTGCTTTAAAGTTTCCTAATGTCAACTCAAATTACCCAATGTGAGCTAATTATAGAATGGAGAATAAGAGTGGTGCTTTAAATTTGCTAACATTAGCTCAAGTTACTATGTAAGCTAATGGTAAAGAGGACTATATGAGCAATAAAGTTAGATGTCAGAGTATAAGAGCGGTTCTTTGAATTTGCTAACATTAGCTCAAATTAGCCAAAGAAAGTTAATAGTAAAGTGCAGTAGGCTATAAGAGCAATAAAGTTAGCTGTCAGTGCTTTAAAGTTTGCTAACATTAGCTCAAGTTAGCCAGTGTAAGCTAATTGTAAAGAGGAGTATAAGAGCAATACAGTTATCTTTAAAGTTTTCTAACGTTAGCTCAAAGTAGCTAAGGTAGCCTAATGATAAAAAGGAGTATGAGGGCAGTTCTTTAAAATTTGCTAACATTAGCTCAAGTTAGAGCAATAAAGTTAGCAAACTTTCAAGTGAGCCAAAGTGTAAAGATGTTAAAGGTGAATATTTTAATTGAATGATTTCATTATTAATTATTTAAAAAGAGAAATATGTACAAGATTGAACTGAGTTGAGTTTAGATGCCATAATTGATGCTGGACTTATCCCCCGTCTCATTGTTCCTCAGAAAGCTGGCGAGTCATGTATAGTATTGACCATCTCTTGACATATTGCAAATGGCAATCAATGCTTTTGTTTGTTGTCTCTTTTTGCTCGTCTCCAGCGCTTCTTCAGAGGAGCTAATAATTGGAGCTGATAATTGCTACCGGGCTCATAACATATTGACCCGAGCTCTGTAATAAGCCGGTTGAACGCGGCTGAAAACATTCCATGCCTGAAAATTGATATAATTAGCACGGCTCTTTGTGTCTCCTGCAGGCAGACGGCGTTGAATAAACAAAATCCCTCTTCCCATGTCATATTTCAAATCCAGTCAGCATTCTCATTAAAACGTCAACGTGCATTTGCCGTGGGGACTATTTTGCTTTTTAGCTAAAAAAATAAAAAACTGGGAACCTTACACTTTCTTCGATGAACTTAATTATACGATTCACGCTGATGACTCCGGCTTCACTGGAAACAGCTCGGGCCATTTTTCTTTCACCGGGCCGGGTTTTTTCTTCTTTTTTTTTTTGTGAGCGACTTATTACGTGATCAATCACGCGCGCCGCGAACAGACCAGGATCAATTAATAATTGAAAACCGTTAAACTACTTGAAGCGCTGATTGGAATCTGCCTTAAGTTAGAGGCGGGCCGGGTGGAAGGGCACGGGGGTTAAATAGACATGATTAATCAACCCCCGAGAAGAGTATTTGCATTCATTCGAAACAATGTGTGTGGGAGTAGGCACAGAGAGCGGCTTTGTCTCGCTTCCATTCAGGCTTTAAGTGTACGGTACAGTTGTGTTTGGCAGTAATTCATGGGATATTAAAACTGTCGGGCCGTTTTGTTGTTGTTGCGGAGGGGGCCCCTTTAAGGGTTAAAACTTCGTTATTGGAAGATGCCACATGATTTTCTTTTAGCGTGCTGTTGATGTTCCCCCACAATGCATTGCATAAAGCGCACTGATGAGCTGCTCACAGTTGGGGGATAATTACAGATGATGGCGAAGCGGCTCCAGGAAAGAATAACTGTCTCCAAATGATTGTTCATCCCGGCTATTTAAAGCCGCATCCAGAAACGATCAAATGCATTGATGAAGGTGCTCGTCGTGTGCAGTAAACGTGGCGGTGCCCCTCTACTGCCATCTATAGGCAGGCTCTGGGCTGATGCAGTGACGCTGTGGTCCCCCGGAGAAGCTGCGGATAATCCACAATTACTGGCGCGCGCCTTCAGCTCCACTGTCAGGTTCCCGGCGTCGCATAGAGAATTGACATCCATTAGCGTGCTGCTCGGGCCTGTGCGTGCTGGATTTCGATCCTAAGTAGACTTGCAGCTGATGGCTGAGAACGAGGAGCTGAGGTGTGACAGCCTCCGCCTCGGCCGGCGCCGTGGCGTGGCCACCGCTGCGCCTGGCCTAAGAACGACCCCCTCCCCGCTGGTCTGCCAATCACGGCTCATCACGTTAGATATCAGGGCGCAGTCTCCGCTCCACCTTGCCTCTCTTTGTATCGCCGCTCGGCTACAACATTTTCACTTCCCCTCTCTGCCGTTTGACAAATTTCTGGCAGCCAGACTCCTTTGCAGATAACGGGCTTTCACTTCAAAAAAAAAAAAAAAACTTCCAGTGGATCCCCTATTGAGTGGTGCTTACAATGGGCCAGCCGCAGACAAACGGCTTTTGATTGTAGTTTGACTCTGAAAATTTTGTAGCTCCTTTCCCCGCTACAGTATTTCCACTCCGTCACTGGAGTGAATGCCGCGATGTAGCCCTCGTTTTTGTTACGGAGGACGTAAAAAAGCCTCGCGCGTTAGATTCTTTTGCCACCGGAGAAAAGGCCCGGCCCTCGAGGAGCTATTTAGCAAACTTCTCGGCTTTTGAGATTTCCCCGTCCCCGCGATGCTCCTTCTGCACGCCGTTGACAGGAGCGATGACTTTCGAGCGCCGTCACCCCGGGCCGAGAGGACGGGCGAACAGCCGCGCACCTAATAGGCGATATCAAACCAATCTGCCTCTGATTTGCTCAGAGGAGTCGGCCTTGTCTGCTGTTCTGGTGAACTGGAAAAGTTTTGATAAACAGCATTTATGCTACGGAAAAGAAAAGAACGGGTTGTCTCTAAGAAGCGTCTTATTCAAGAAGAAGAATGCATTTCACATAAACTGTGACATAAACGGCGACATGCTATATGAACAGACCTTAGATTATATTAAAAACTGGCACAAAGAAGGAGATGAGTCACCTTGCTGAAGAAACTGATGCTTTCTGAAAGCAATTTTCTGTTATTATGTGCCGCCCGGTCAGCAAATGATGAAAAATCTTTTTGTATTCTTACTTGCAATAACTAATCCATTTTTTCCCTTTCCCTCCCCCTTTTTTTTCTTTTATTCTCCGCTCTAGCCGCGCTGCAGGTGTCCATATCCTTGAGCAAAGTGGAGTTAAGCGTTGGCGAGTCCAAGTTCTTCACCTGCACAGGTACGAACGTTTTGATTTGTATGTAACGCACGTGTGTGTGAGGAGCCGCGGGGGGGGGGGCTCTTACCTCGCCAAGTCTGTTCATGTGAGTGCGAACACACTGCCGCCCATATGGTGGGTGACACTTTGACCCCGTTGTGACTGGATCCACGCCTCCTCATTGTCCCGTATCAACGCCGAGCCTTAGCGGAGAACCCCGACGCCGTTGCCAGGTTCTCGGCGGGGTGGCGGCACACTCTGGCAGGCCCGGCCCGCCTCCCGCTGGCTGCCTCTTCTCCTCTGCCAACCCACTCAGCGTGGAGCTAACAGCCAAGGGAGCGGAGACACTCTGGGGGGGGAGGGGCGGCGTCGGGGACGTGGGGTGGTGTAATGTGCGCTAAGGTGGACGGAGAAATGGAAGTGAATGGAACCAAACTGGCAGGACTTAAAAGGCGAAGGTAGAAGCTTTTCACTTCACGAAAAGCTCAGAGATTTCGCCTTTTTTTTAAAAAATTTAAACCATATTCACAAGCAGCTCTGCCAAATGGAGTGGGCTGGAAAGCAGTCAAATGCAAATAAATAAAAAAATCCCGGTGAATCTGAAGTGAACCAGCAAACAAACAAACTTTTTAAAGCGACTTTCGGGCTTTCGCTTTGCCAGATCACACGAATCAGGCCCGCATAAATATGGATTAGGGAAATAAAGGCAGGGAGTTGGGCTGTGTGGTGGTTTGTGGATGTTTGAGAACAGAGGTGAGGGTGCCAATTTGACACAGGAGCTGGCAGCCGGGTAAAAACTTTAACATTTTTAGAAACGGGAGCGCTCATGGTGAATCAAGTTGTATCAGCAGGGGTTGTAAAGTCAGTCTCCCCTTTTTCTGCATCATCTATTCCTGTTCCTGTATCTTGAGGGAGCTGCTAAATCATGCGGACGGGATGTTCTGATCAAGGCCGGGAAAACCAAAGAGGACATGGTGGTGGATTGTTTGCACTCGCAAGTGAACATCCAGGGAATGGACCTTGAGCAAGTGGTACTTATGAGTACCTAGGTGTCCACCTCAACAACAAGCTGGACTGATGCTGGAGGTCTGGTCTACCTTGTGAGGAGACTAAAGGGCACTCCTGAAGACCTTCTCTGGCTCTGGAGCGGCATCAGTCTTTGCGTATGGAGTGGTCTCCTGGAACGGTAGCATCGAAGGGAGACCGGGCAGAAGAAGTTGGACAAGGTCATTAGGAAGTCCTGCTCTGTCCTGGGCTGCTCTCTGGACAGGAGAGAGTCCTGGCGAAAGTGTCCTCCATGCTGGACAATGAATCTGTGCAATTCAAAACCTTGTATACCTTGTATAGTCCATTGTACTTTTTGGACATACCCGGACCAGGAGGAAGGTCAATGGTTTTGCAACGACCCATTGACGGCTGCAAAGGTCGCCCTTAGCATATCTCCCCAGGAAGACAGGCCTTGAAAGTCTCTAAATGGGGGGAGATGCATTGAGACCTAATTAATCATCCATGCTCAACACAGTCTTAAGGTCTTTCCCCCCAAGACGTTTCACCCCTTTGGACACCTTGAGTCTGGACAGGTTCTGGTCCTTAATGGTGGGAGAACCACTCCAAAACACCTTTTACAGGCGAATATGGTTGTGAAAAGACCCTGGTCCTGGGACTTTCAGGTCCCCACCAGTCATCCATGACTGAAAGGCCTACTTAGATGAAAAGTCTTCAAGTCTTTTAGATGTCTTACCCCTCCAGAATCTTTGCATCTTGAGAGTTTCTGTCCATTAATAGGGTTTCTGTGTATCTGTTAGAACACAGCCGAGAATGTCTTTTTCCACGCTCTCTTTGTCTGTTTGAACCCAAACATTAAATCTAAAAGCGAAATGCTCGAGCACGATTTGAACTCATCTGCGGGGACTTTGGACGCCCTTGATTGAGCCCTCACCACAAAAAGGAAACCATTATAATCACGCCGAACGACAGTGTCTTTTGTGCCCGTGCGGCAATCTTGAAAGGGTGTATTTAACCCAAGCCGCGATCTCTTTTCCGCCACCTATTCACCCGGCTATGTGGTGACTGAAAGGGGGAAAGAAAAGTCGCGAAACAAAAGGCAGCCGAGCGAAAACAAAACGGTGCGACGCGCGATTCAGACCCAAGGTGAATGCGACTGGAAGGTAAATTACACCGACTCTCGTGAGACTCGTTTTTATAGATTTTATAGATTTTTCCCCGACTACGTTAAGGACATTGTGACGGTTTTAAAACAACTTGTTTCCAAAGTCGAGAGCGAACTCTGAACCGTAGCTGTTAGGCTAACAAAGAAAGCTAATTAGCCGCTAAATAAGGTTTGGGATACAGTTTCTGTGATTTACATTGATCATTCATGCACTTCAAGCACTTATTACATATTTTCTTTATACTCCCAACCTATTTGAACTTTTGCTGCTGGATTCAATCACCCAGCAAGGCATGTTTCATGTACAACCATTATGGATTAATATTAATCACATAACTTCATGGCTGAATGTATAATTATAGACGTTATTTGATGTGTCTTTTTACTTTTAGAAGAAAATGTCCGATTACCTTCAGCAGAATTGGCTTTTATTCACCCTGCTCTTGCTACAGAATGACTCCATTGAGGCCTTCAATGCGGAGCGCTATCAAAAGTCGTTTCGCAGCCGAGGTTTGAATCGAGGCCGTAGTGGGACGCGGAGAAAGAGCTGATGGTATAGGAGGTCACTGGAAGAGAAAGGGAACGCAGCGGGGGAGGAAGACAGCAGCACAGCTGCAGAGGTTGTCTTTAGAAAGTAGTTGCTTCGAAGCTGTCTGCAAGAGGGAGCGAGGGGAGGGTTGGATGCATTCGTGCTTCTGTCACCTTGCACCTCAAGTCATTTTTTACCCTGTTTCCATCACTGCTGCAGGAAAAGGTCTAGGACGTCTCTATGATAAATGCCCACAATGATAGATATGAGCAGCAGTGTAATATTAGTAGCCCCAACAACAGTGTACATTGTGTACAGACGAATCCGCCATATAAATTGGTGGTGTAGTATTTGTTTGACAAACAAACCAGCTTAAGTGCTCTGAACCATGTCTAGGACTCTACTAGTAGATGAAAACCATTACTGAACAATCCTCCCTCACCTTATCTGACCCGACAGTCTCGCCCCGACAAACAAGAGCTTTATTTCTGAACGAGGAGATGCATTTTGGACCAATTCCACGGTTACATTTTTGGGGAGTTGCACGTCAAATTTGGCCAAGGCTACGGCGCAGCCATACATAGGCTATCTATACAATGAGAGTGAATGGGGCACCGAAACGCAGCCTCTAAATAACGCATTATCTGCCACAAAACTCGTTAGTTTCACCACGCATAGCTACGTAGCTACGCCGTAGCTATGCAGTAGCTATGCCGTCAAAGTGACGTGCATTAATAAATTAACATCGAGATACATTAACATCTCCACCCAAAGACCTTTAAGGTGCTACTAAGCCCACCCAAAGGTTGAAGGCATGGGACTCTCAACCCAGGGAAAAAGGCTTTTGGATAAGACGCCAGTGTTGATGTCAAGCCGTCAGAGGTTACTGCGCACTTTAAACAGATAGAAATTGACCAGAATCAATTATCCATACATAGGTTATCTATATAGTGGGAGTGAATGGGGCACCGAAACACAGCCTCTAAATAACGCATTATCTGCCACGAAACTCGTTCATTTCCCATTTTATGTTATAATACGCTAGCGCTATTCCCCGTTGAGTCCGAAGTTATCCTGTTATCATCATCTGGCTGTAGATTGACCTACAGAAATGTACGACTTCTACGAGTTTCGGTGCCCCATTCACTCCCACTGTATGAATATACGCTGATCTAATTACCTCCCGAACTACTACAAATTACACAAAAGTTATATGGGTGAGTGAATGATCGTATTTTATGCAAGAAATAAGGTCCAGGTTTTAAAAAACAGTAGTTTCCCTTTGACTTTTCGTCGACCGCGTCCTGCAACTATTTCATTTTAAGTTAATTTGTCTCACGGGATCTTTGGGAATCCTATAAAACGATCCCCTCTTTGCTTGTCATCCACTATTCTGGCATCCTGGGGCACAACAGCAGTCAGCCATTTTTGGACGTACCCAGTACAAGGACAAATTAGTTAGTTGATCGCAGTTCCTTAACCAAATCGTAATCCAAGCCAATATGGCGGCGTTGTGAGTGCCGGTGCAGTGTAATGACAGCTACCGGAGCTGTATTGCCTCTATGTTTTTTAAAAACAGTACTTTTATCCAAAAGTTGTAGAAGACTGCACAACTGGAGACAGTTTTCTTTTTTTTCTATTTTTTTTGTTCTCAAGGTTTATTCCAGCACACCAGGCACAAACTGAAAACACAAGCTGTGCTACCCGTGCACGCAGCACAAAGACGTGGCACGGAGCACTTCAGCGCGCCGCACAGTCTGGCAGAGCTCCTGGGCCTCGTCACGCTACTGCACGAGACAGAGAGAAGCTGATTAGACAATGTTCAGCAGCTGTGCCAATCAACCTACCCTGGCACTGCTCCCCGAACCAGACGGCCCCACCTCAACCCCTGCAGCTGAGCAAAAGCACGCTTCCCTACCGCAGCTGGCGTGGCTGCTTGTGAACGGCAGTCGAATCGGCTATCCTCTAACGGTCTTAGAGCATGTTCTCGTCAGGCACAGGAATCCAGTTGTAGTATATGTTACGTTTTAGGAGACTGGCAAGGCAAAAGTGGGCTGTTGGCGACTCCCATCGGGGTCCTAATCTGGCGATCCCTTCCTCGCTTGAGTTTCTGCGCCGCACCGCATTCGTCGACAGAGTAAAACCGCACGGGGTAAACAGAAGCCATTCATAAAAGCGCGTTCCTTCAGAGCCTCTAGAAACACAATACCTGTTATTTGAAACCGCCAGGACGGCCGCGTCAGCAGAAACTTCCCAACAATTGCGAGCAATCATCGAAAACAAGCACGTAATTATAAAAGCAGCTTTTTTTTTCCTTCTACTTCTCAGTTTAGCTTTTTTTTTTTTTTCAAATTAGAGCTTGTTAGGACGGAAGCGAACAACAACAATAACTCCTATAGCGATTTCTTTTTTTCTCTGATTTGAAAGGAAGCCAGGCTGACGGCGCGACAAATAAGGAGGTGGTTAAACTGTTGTTTAGGCGTGTGTTTAACCTCCCGTGTGACTGGCGTGGCGGAGAGCCAGAATAAAAGCTGGCTGCAATAAAAAAATAAATAAAAAACCTAGAGAGGCTATGCGGTAAAGCAACATCCAACAGCTATTATGTTTCTGTGTGGTTTTCTTCAGATAACCAGCGCGGGGAAGGTCACGCCGCAGTCAGCATTTGCGGAGATGGACAGATATAAACGCGTAACCGATATCATGTCAAGCTGCGCACATGCTGACCGGGGAGGTTCCTTCCGTGCTCTCCCCCAGCGACCCACCACATCGATTAGTTCAATGCGGAGATGGGGGAGTGTTGTGGCTCGGCTAATCTTGCCGCCGAGGCGTCGCCTCTGGTCAATAATCTGACTTGCGAGGGAGGTCAAGGGGATCACTTCAGACACCTTGTTCGCTGCTAAAGAGCGACCACAAACGCCCCGCCCTAGCTACCCGATCGCCGCTGCCGCCTCGCCGCGCCGCCTTCATTCTCTCTTGCCAAGAATTAGCAGCGATGACAGAGCTTATGCAGATCTCGAGAGCGCTCTGACAGGCCGGCTTTTCGTCCGTCCGCGAAGACGCGGCGGGAAGAGCGGGGCAGCTCCTGTCTCCGCGGCTCATCCGTGAAGCAAATGGCCTGTCAGCTAGCGCTAGCGCCGACGTAATCTGGCTGTCTCCGCTATCGCCAGACGGGATGAGAGGAGATGGCGGCGCTATGCTAGCAGGTACAAAGAGACAAAGATCTGCACCCCGCAAGGTGGAGAGGGTGATTTCTGTTCGACTGCCACGTCAGGTTCGTCGGCCTCGGCGCTAGCGAGGATGTGGTGCGGCGGTGATCGGCGTTAGCGGGCTTTGGAGCCGGTTCTCCGGATGTCAATTTAGCCTTCATCTTTGCAAGGCTGCGCCGTGAAACGCATCCCAACGAAACCATGGCCTACATCCACCATCTCCTCCGCTACACCTGGGAGCTGTTGAGAGGAACCGTCTCGGCACTCCTTTGCCGACTGCCGAGCAAAGCTTTGCTCAAGGGCATCTTGCTGATAGCTACTGAGGGAAAAGAGAGCATCCAAACAGGTTTTTTTTTCTTGCGACTCGTTGCTGCTTCCTCATATACCTTTTGATTTGTTGCTTTGTTTGTTTCTTGCCCTGTCCGTCCCCTCCCCCTCCCCCTCCCCTCCCGTGCTTCGGATTCTCAAGCAAACCGGCTCCCTGCAGACGCCATCATCTCCAGACGAGCTTACGTTCTGCGGGGGGTGCTATTACAATCTGGCTCTGAATTAGCTTTTGCCTGCTTGTTTCTGCGCGCTCTCGCAAACACAGAACGCCGTGCATAATCTTAGAAATGAGAGTGGAATTTACATCCTACACGTGTCCCCCGCTCCTTCGCGGGCCCATTAACTATGTAAATCCAAGATTTACAACGGCACAGTCGTCGGATTTCGGGCCGCCTGTTTCCTCGACTAGCGCCGAGGGCGCAGCGACGTCGGAGGGTCCTCGAGCAAAAGCAGGCGAACAGATTTTCTACTTGTGTCAAAGAAATATCCAGCGTTCTCTTTTCCACAGGTGATCTTAAGGCTGGAGGGTTCGGGCCAGTTTGTAAAAGCCGCAAAGCTGCTGGAATCAACAAGAGAATACTTGTTGCAGAGGAAATAATAAATGTCCTCAAGCGGTTAAATGTACTCTAAAACCTTTCTGAATAGATCCCAGGTGTGAGTGGGAGTAATCATGCAAACTGTTCTTTCTAAAGGAATGAATGTGAACATGATTTCATTAAAAAAACAAACGGCTAATTATTCTCTCTCTCTCTCTGCTCCTAGCTATCGGCGAGCCAGTCAGTCTGGAGTGGTACAACCCCCAGGGCGAGCGCATCGCGCCCTCCAAGCGGGTGTCGCTCCACTCGGAGGCGACGCGGTCCAGGCTCATCATCTACAACGCCATCATCGAGGACGCCGGCATCTACCGCTGCCAGGCCGCCGACGCCACCGGCCACACCGAGGAGGCCACGGTCGTGCTGGAGATCTACCGTAAGTCGCACTCCTCCTCCCTCCCTCCCTCTCTCCTGAGGAGATTCAGAAGTGAGGACGCGGGGTGAATAAAGCTCCGGCATTAGCGTTTGATCGCAGCCGTAGCCAGCTGATTCGTATTCCCGCCCTCGCCTGTGTGCACATGCGTTCCAGGTCCGTGTGTGTGGCTCTGACTTTGAGCCTGCGTTACACCCGTTCCTGTGATTAAAGCGTAATGACAGGCTGGTAATGCCATGGGACTCTGCTCCTGCCAGGCATAATGAGGGATGTGACACCGAGGCTGACCTGCCTTGCTGACCCGTCACTATTTTCTGGGCAACAACCTAATGTTTTGAGGCAAGGAGGCGGCTCCAGAGGCTGCCCCCTCACACCGAGCGCTGAATTAACTGCCCCTTCAGAGCGTCCTTGAGCGAGACATCAAGCGCGACCCCTGCCAGCTCGCCGCTGCGATTTCTTGCGGATGACGATGCAATCTGCCACTGAAATCACGCCACGAGAGCTTATTTTCTCAGGGTAACACATTGTGTTGTGAAGCCTCATTTAAGCACATATTTACTTTCCGGATAACTGAATATAAATATTTAAAGGGAAAAAAATGATTCTTTCATCTGATTTCACCCCGCGCAAACCGGAGCAGCTTATGAAAGAGCGCTGGGATTTCCGCGCCGGTTAACAAAATGTGTAGAACATCAAATTTAACAGCTAGCTTAATGAATAAATATGTAAACCAGCTGCAGAAACGCCAGCGTATTTATGTTCACTTACAGCCTGAATTGGTCTGTTTCTAAAAAAATCCTTCTAAGGCCTGAAAACAAAGAAGTGTGTCCCTCTGTTCACACGTGGCACGGCACACCTGCCACCACTCAGCCCTCGCCTCATTCGCCGCATAACCAGCTCCCTAAAAAAACATTGTTTCCATGGAAACCGGGCGTCACTCACACGCTCGCTAGCTCGCTCGCCGCGGCCTCGGCGTGGAACGCACGAGCAGCGCGCGGATGGGGGAAAGAGAACAGCAGACGCTTCTTCAGGTGACGCGCGGGACCTGTGCGCCGCCGACGTGTCCTACATGAGATTCATGACCTGTGGGAGAGGCGGGCGCCGACATCCACTCAGTGGTTGCCGACACCTCCGTGATGGCAGGAGATAATCATGCTACACAGGGCGGCAGATCAGTTTTTAATTAGGAAGCATTGCTGCTAGTTTAATGAACTTCACAGAAAGATAGCAGCAACTGTTTACGTTGCTCTGTTGCGTTGGTTTCCTGCTCCTAAACCTAACCCTAACCAAAATGCGCCTCAGGTTTTCCAAAGACTGGCATTAAAGTTTGTTTTCATATGCAGGTTCCCCCAGAGGATGACTTCTAATTGCATTTTTCTCCAATGAGGATTGATTTTTTTTTCTTTTCTTTTTGCGCTTTTGAGTAGAATAGCTCAAAAATCCGTGGATGGAAAGATGGTAAATGCAGTACAGTTGTTCTGGGCTCCCCAGAGGATGACTCCTAATTACTTTTGGGATTGTCCTGTCTTTTTTTTTTTTTTTTTCCTAACACCATGATGATGTTCGCATTTGTTCTTTTAAATATAATGGCTCTAAAACCATTAAATGGACAGCCATTAAATTTGGTAAGGACATTCTGGCTCCCCAGAGGATGCGCCCTAATTACTTTTCGGATTGACCCGACTTCTTTCTAACACCACGGCGAGGTTTGTGTTTCCTCTTTCTGTTATAGTGGCTCTAACACCAACAAAATGGATGGCCATTAAGTTTGGTACGGAGATTCTGGCTCCCCAGAGGATGCGCCCTAATTACCTTTTCGGATTGACCCGACTTCTTTCTAACGCCATGGCGAGGTTTGTGTTTCCTCTTTCTGGTAGAGTGGCTCTAACACCAACAAAATGGATGGCCATTAAGTTTGGTACGGAGATTCTGGCTCCCCAGAGGATGCCCCCTAATTACTTTTCGGATTGACCCGACTTCGTTCTAACACCACGGCGAGGTTTGTGTTTCCTCTTTCTGGTAGAGTGGCTCTAACACCAACAAAATGATGGCCATTAAGTTTGGTACGGAGATTCTGGCTCCCCAGAGGATGCCCCCTAATTACCTTTTGGATTCTCCCATCTTCTTTCTATCAAAATGGCGAGTTTTGTGTTTGTTCTTTCTTTTAGAGCGGCTCTAACACCGACAAATGGACGGCCATTAAATTTTGTACGGGCGTTCTGGCTCCCCAGAGGATGCATTGACTTTTTCTTCTAATGCCATTGAATGGACGGCAATGGAATTTAGCATTCAGACATTTGGTATTCAGGATGACTTGTAATAACTTTGCTGATTAATAATCTGACTGTGTTTATGACCTGACCAATATAAGAAAAGTTTGTAGCCAATTAGCCAGTATTAGCACACCGACAAGCTAACTAAAATTAGAGCATAATAAACGCTGCATCGCTTGTTTCAAAAGCTTCAAACTTACTTTGAATCAACTTCTGCACTTTCGTGCCTGTGCAGCCACACCAGGTGACAAGAATTCATATTCATGATGGAGTAAGCCGGTGCAATGTGTGAGCCAACTCCTTTCATTTCCTCTCGGGACAAAGCAATAATGTTGCATAAGCCCGTTTTCCAAAAAACGGCGAAATTGGCCAGTAAAGACAGCAACAAATCGGCATCCCAGTTGAGTCATGGCCAGGGAAATTGGCTCGTATGAGACAGTTATCTCTGCCGTGATGTGTCGGTGAACAGCGGAGGAGAAACTCCAGAGTACTGAGTGTATTCTCAATTCACTCGTGTCAAGTGTGCAGTAGAGTGTTACTCCGGAGAGGATGTTTCCCTTACTGATTCTCTTGTAGAGCAGCGTGACTACAAAAGAGACAGGGGATGGATACAAACAGAAGGAACAAGTGACACCAGAGGAGGCAGAGGGAGTGAAAGCAGATTTTGGAAATAAAAAGAACACAAACGGGCGGAAATGATAAGAAACCAGCGGAGTGAACGACAAAAAAAAAAAAAAAGCAGGCAAAGGCGTCCTTGAAGTTAATGAAGACGCTGCGATGCCAGACACGTTCTCTGGCGGGAAGGTGCAGCCGGGGAGTGAAAGCTCATTTTAGGGCGCAGCCTGGCATAAATCACACTGCAAAATGCTAATCATGAAGCCTCGCTAACGGAAGGGACTGATACGGGAGCTGCCGCTGATTTATTCACGCCTTCACAATACGGCGCGCGAGGTGATAGCAGGTGCTCCGCTAGCGGTGCCAGGCCCGGCGCACATCAGAGCCGGCGATCTGAGGGAACAGGGATCACGCGCTGGTCCTGGAAAGGTCAGCGTCCTCTTAAAGGCGTCAAGTCTCTGTAGACGCGATTCAAACTGGTACCAAATGGAAGTTATTACTAAGGAATTCGCGAAATAAAGACAGGGTGAATCAAAGGCTGTCTGGGTTTTTGTCCAACTCTGCAAACAGAAATGCAGCACAATAACTGCTCATTGATTTTTTTTGTGTGTAATGGTTGCAACCGGCAGCAAGTAAAACATCCACTTTTGTGTCTCTTGTGTTATTCCATCAGAATCACCTTATCGAGACGGACTGAATTTGGTTTTCTGAGCTTTTACATTACGCCACAGCTGCGCCCAGTGACGTAGCTTTTTCGGCTGCTCCCCATCCGTTGTTTGTTGGCTAACATGTCTAGAGAACTCTTGGATCAGTTCACATAAGTTTGGGAATCACCTTTTAAGATTTAAGCTCCGTTAAGAAGTCCAAAATTAAACAAAAATCACAGCCCAATCTTTTAGAAGCGTAGTTAAAAAATCCCACTAGCCTCAGCTTGCACTCCCATTAGCCTTAGCGCAAATTAGCGTGTTAGCTTCAGCATGTTAGCTTCAGATTTAGCTCAAATTCTTAAGCCTTTGAGCATAGCTACTCACAATGCCTACGTAAGATCTTCTAAAACTTCAGGGTGTTGAGCTGTTCTTGGGTTTTCCAGGACATCTTCCAACGCAGTTACCAACAAAACAACTTTAAAAAAGCCAAACACTTCCATTACAGGACCCAATCTAGACATAAAATTGGGAAGGAAGCGTTAAAACGACTCATCTAACCCCCTAACCTTAAGTCCTGTCTGGAAACAGTCATAGTTAAGAGGGCCGTAAAAAGCGCAGCACTTTCTTCTTATTTTCCTTTTGATGTTTCCAACCTGAAACAAATTGTCTGCTCCCGAAAGCTCAGTCGCAAAATGCTCAGCGCTCGTCTCGTTTGATCTTGCAGAGAGGCTGACGTTCCGGGACGTTCAGTCACCGCAGGAGTTCCGCCACGGCGAGACGGCGGAGGTGGTGTGCGATGTCATTAGCTCGCCGGTGCCCGTGGTGGTGTGGTACTACCAGGACAAGGAGATCACGGAGGAGCACCACAGTAAGTTTTGATGACACACTTCCGATGTTTACTTATTTAATAGTCTTCATTACAGTTTGTCTTTTTTTTTTTTTAAAGTTTTTAAACTTTGGTTTGGCCAATTAGCTGGAGCCATCTTGGTGTTTTTAGCCAAAAGTGAAAGCCAAAAGTATTTGGATGAGTAGGAGGAGCCTCAGAAAACCAATTTAAACTAATTTTAAAGGCACAATGATCTGAATAATTGCGGAATTTAGCTAATAAAAAACTTTTTGTTGAGCGAAGTGACGATTTTTTTAATGGAAGTCTATGGGAGGAAGCATCTAGTGGCCGTCAGTGGTATTGCACTTCGCAATTTTCTATTAGCTTCACTTCTCAGATATATATACAGCCTATGATTATATATACGCTGTCTGTAAACGGTAATATGATACATTTGAGCTCAAAATGAATTAAAGTTGCAGACTTTTTGTTCACTTACATCTGTAGAACAACTATTTGAGCACTCCCTGCCATTGTTCCATTGACTTTAACTTTGACTTACGGAAAGTCGGATGTAGCAGAGTGCAAAAGATGGGAAGAAGAAGACGTCTGGCAATAAGTAACAGTATTAACAAAACCTTTTTAGGTGCCTTTAAGTGCTTTTCTGAGACAAAGTATAAGATAAAAGAACGCTGATTATTCCACTAAATTCTGGGGATAATAAAAGTTGCCAGTTTGCAGCTAACTCAAATACACTCAGTTATCGAGGGGATAAATGCTCTACTCTACTCTCATTGAAAAAGGCCTGCTAATGTGCCAAGAATACAGTTCTCTAGGAAATGCTATTACCTTCCTTTGTGCGTACTCACAATAAGACAAGCGTAGAGAATTCTATAAATAGGAAGCCCCCAATCAGCCCTGCAGGAACTTGGACAGAAACCATGTTAACAAGCGGGCTGAGAGGACGGATTATGGAGCAGTTTGGATGGTGACATCCGGAGACGCAGCTTCCCACGGGATGAAACCGGCACGTCGCCGCGTCTTTTCGGAGCCGGCAAATGCACGTGTGTACGCGGGGCCGCTAATTCTCCCGACAATAATTCACAATCTCGTTGTCAATCACCTTCCCGCGCATTTGGAAAGCTGGTAATCTCACAATTTTTTGACTTTGTTGGTGTTAAATATCAAGAGGGTGGTCGTTTTCATTCACTCAAAGGAGAGATCCCCTTTCAGTAATGTTCTTTCTTGATATACGTCAGGTTTCATTATTTCCTCTTTCCTGATTTGCAGCGCTTACTCCAGTTTTCCCTCTACACAAAATGCTTGCCGAGCGCTGATTAGAGCACCGACCCCTTGAATGTGTTTTAATTTTTTTTTTTTTAATTGAAACTCAAATCTCCAGCACTCGCAGCGCAGTGATGATAATGCGCCGGCGTTTGTTTTCTTCTTCTTTCTTCGCGTTTCTAATTACGGGGCCCGGTTATAAATATCTTGAGAGAGAACAGATAGAGGCCTCAACAGCTCTGGCCAATCTCGCGGCGGGCCACAATAGGGGAACCGCGTGGAAGTGTAATTGCACGAGTGTTTATCTGTGTGGACTTTATCAGGTAAATGTGGCCTAGTGAAGATTGACAGTCTCACTACCGAAGAGTGGAGATGCCAATTTCCTTCCCGCTGTCCTCCTAACTTTCTTATCTATTCTGTCTCTGTCTTTCTGTCGTACGCCGCCGTTCTTTCGTCGCCTCTCCCTCTCTGCCCGTCCTCCTCTTCACCCCGCCCCGTGCTGTGAAGGCAGGTTCCAGGTGTTGGCCAACAACAACCTGCAGATCCACCAGGTGACCAAGGCCGACGAGGGCGTGTACCGCTGCGAGGCCAGCGTGGAGGCCCGCGGGGAGATCGATTTTGTGGACATAGCGGTGGTGGTAAACGGTGAGTTGGTTTTTGATTAAAGAAAAGTTCTATAATTGTGGATATGAATTGGGGGTTTCATACATTTTTTGTAAACGCTTGGAGTCTGTCCCATCTGTCATTGGGCGAGGTTGCTATTGCAGAGCTCCTTTTAAATTTATGTCAAGAAATGAATTTTTAGAGACAGCCGTTCTTCTGTTATTGCTTCTAAAGGCTTCAACCTCGGGGTACATTGAGGAAAAACAGTTACTTATTATGACCGTCATAACTTGCAGCAGAATGATTTGCTACGGCCACGTTATCTTACACAAATACCGAACTTTACTTGCTTCCTTTGTAGCGCAGGCTTTTAGATTTCAATTGTTTTATCAACAGTACAGTTAAGGGCACTTTTATGAGCATGAACAGGAGCACAGAGTATCCAAAAAGGCAACTGGACGCCTTGTAGAGTTTTCTGAGAAGGCGTTTCACCGCTAATCCGAGTAGCTTCTTCGGTGCAGGACTGGTCCAAGCCTGAAGACGAAACACCCAGGCCAAAACCGAGTACTGTGGTGTACGCTGTTCAGTCCGGTGAGGATTGTACAGACTTGTACATTGGGGAAACCAAAGAACACATCCATAAACGCATGTACCGACACAGGAGAGCCAACTCATCGGGAAACGATTCATCGGTCCACCTACGTACACCTGGAGGACAAAGGACACGCCTTTGAAGATAGCAACGTCCAAATCTTAGCTAGGGAAGACCGATGGTTTGAAAGAGGAGTAAAGGAAGCCAGATCTATGCCAGACTGGAAGTATCTTTTCTAAACAAAGGAAGTGGACTTTAATCTGCTATCTATTTACAATACAGTTTTAAGTTCTGCCTCTGACTGATAATGGTTTCCTATCTAAACTTCCCACCAGTCCCCGACAAGTCCAAGTTACCTTTTTTTTTTTGGAGCCACTCAAGATATCACACCTGAAATTTCAGACGGCATTTACTTTCGGTTTGATCTCGCAGCTCTGAACAAAGGACGTGCGATTCCTGGGAATATTGTCCAACAGCTTCCGCCACAAACCCTTTGACCCAAAACTGCTTTCCCCTGCACGTCCCTCCTTCTCATCGTTGACTCCTCGTGGTTCCTGCGGGGACGCCGAAGTTGCAGAAAGTCTTAAAATTGCACTGAACGCTCGTGACATTGCCGGGTGAATAGAGCGACTATTAGCATGCGTCTTATCGCATGCAAACTGAAAAAAAAAAACCTCCAAACCCAGCGGGGCTCGCTGCGGAGCTTTAAACGGAGCCAAATAAACAACATCCATTTAGATTCCGAGCAGACACGTTCTCCTCTACACACAGTGTCAACAGATTAGCATGCATTAGGGATCGGACGCCCTCTGCATGCACAAGTCCGCGCCGCCGCCGCCGCTTTTCTGTTGTTGTTGTTGTTCAAGACGCAACACGGCTCTCTTCATTGTGGCGCCCGGCGAGGAGGTGTAGGTGCCCAAGGTTAGGAGCACAATGGAGCCCGTCCTCCCTGGTTCTGCAAAAGAAAATAGAAAAAAAAATAAAGGAGCAAGGTCAGACTCCTACACCTCAATTAATTAGCAATAATTTGTTAACTTGAAAGGGGCCTTTCTTTACTCTTCTTGTAGCTGATAAATCTGAAGTCAGACAGTACAATAGCTGCGCGGTGTAAGCTGTCAGTTGATCGCGTAAGTGTTGTTGAGCCTCTTACTCGACTGCCGTAACGTGAGGTTGACACATTTCAGGGCTTGTTTACAGTGTTTTGATCATCCGCAGAGTCAAGTCGGTGATTCTGAAACGGCGCCGACTGATGTGCGGGAACCGAGCTGGAAATTCATGCTGGATGCACAGACTTCAGGTTGTAGCACGAGAGCGGAGCTGTCAGCTCTGACAGATTCGGCTCCACTGACTCAGATAAATTCGTCATTACTAGCCGGTGTGTTCTTTCACCTCCTGTCGCCGCGATTTTCTTTGCCGCTTCTTCTCTTCATCCTTTAGCGTGATTGAAGTTTCAATTAGCGCCGGCCGTGGGATCCTTTGCAGTACCTTTTTAATATTCACGTTTGATTCCACTAAGGCCTCGTGTGAGCGTCTTGTAACGGCTGAGCGGCTCCCGTGTTGTTTCTGCCTGTGTAATTCTCTCACACCTAGCGTAATCGCGGAGCGGCCCTCCTCCCCCAAAAAAGTTGCATTCAATTTAGCACACCGCTCGCCTCGCTTCTGAAGAAGATCCAATAAGCCTGCTCAATGAGGCGCGACCTATTATTGCGGTGACACGACATTTGCCATGTGGCGCTGAGACGGGACGGGCCGCGGAGGGCTGTGCCGAAGCGTCCTGAGAGGGGAGCGCTCTCTGAGGGAGACACTTCAACGTGAACTTGCTTCGAGGAGACGAAGAGATGTTCCTCGCGTTTAGCCGAAAGGAGGCAAAGATTTGTAGAAACAAGCGTTGAGTAGTGTTCAAGAAATATTTAAAATAATCAAAGCAAGACTTTTTGAAACTAATTAGTTTTGGAGTATTCAGTGCCACCAGGCTAAAAAGCATCTGTTACAGCAAAACATGCACTTTTATCTCTCTTTTTCGGAGCTCTTTATGTACTTTCCCCTACTTTCTAATCTCTACACTTGTTCTTAAAGCTGCTCCAAACCATATTTTTATATTAAAAGGGTTCAAATCAGAGCGTGTGATGTGATACGTGCCGCCCATAGCGATGAAACCGCATGTATTTATCAATCCACTGCAGTTGTCCTCAGGCTAACGGGCTAGCATCTTCAAGCTAGCTGCTTTCTGGCGCCGTTAATCTTTAAGCTCTCATCAGCATCGTTTCCGCATGTTTATTGTGAGCAAGAAAAGGTCTGATAAACACCATGAACACGACTTCTTCTGCACCAAACGGCTAACGGGCTAGCATCTTCAAGCTAGCTGCTTTCTGGCAGCGTTAATCTTTAAGCTCTTATCAGCATTGTTTCCGGAGTTTTAAATCAGCAAGAAAAGGTCTGATAAACACCATGAACATGACTTCCTCAGCACCAAACAGCAAAGTTGGCAAATATTAAGTAAAATATGAAGTAGCTAAAGGGTTATGCAAGTTCTCCAGAACAGGGCTAAAAGGCCACAAACTCTATCAAACCCGAAAGAATGTCACTCTTACGCGTAGTTAGCTATACACGACTTGTCCAGTACCAAAGTTAGCCAGTCCTTACCGGTAAAAGAGTTAGCTGGTGCAGACCAAAACATAGCTAAAAGGAGACTAAAATAGAGTTTTATTATTCATAGATGAGCCATGTAACCTAAAGAAGCAAAGTCTGATTAGTACAAACACCGTTTGATTGTAAATATTAAGCAGATGAAAAGCTACGTCTTCCTGGAGTCGGTTGAGACCAAAACAGAGCAACAAGGAGAACAAGAAGAAAACGTCAATAGCTCCCTACACTGCCCCCCAGTGGTCGAGTTGCTCTACTCTTGCAAGGAAGACAATTTACTTTCTCTCTGTACTGAAAGTTTGTTTTCCCGCACCACCTGGCATTTATATCCGAGGCAGCCGTTGTCCCATGGCCCAGAGAAACTTTTAGTTAAGCTGGCGTGAAAGAGAGAGAACAGAGAGTTCTAGTGAAGGTGACAGAGATGGAAAGGACATTTACTTAAATGCCACCTGCTGCCATGGGGCAGGCAAATATAAGCTGTCTACCTGTCTGTCGAAAGCGAGAAGGTGTTTTGTCATGTGCTCAGCTCCTCGCGGTAATGCTCAGAGACCTCCAACTCGCCTCGACTGCACACCTCTTGTCGATATGCGCGAGACGGAGGCAGACTCCAGATCAGACCACACGTAAGAAACCTCTCATCCAGGCGTTTCTTTCTCATTGTACAGCACGGCCCCCGTGGAGTTGTTTGCAGCGCACCGAGGCCTGTGATGTTCAGCCGAGGAAAACCATATTGCACCTACGCCCCCACCATCGAGGCTCAGACACTTGCACGAGAGCAACCTTATGCATTGCAATCATGTCCAGTTCCAGCCCCGAAGCTGCACCTCTTCCCCCTCTGAAGAGCTGTTTTTGTAGCCAGCAAAGAATTCCAGACTTGTTCTGTTTCTACACCACTGCCTTTCATTTATGGGGCATGTCGCCTCGCCGGGGTTATTCCCCGTCTACGAGGCGCGGTGGTGAAGGTTAGGAGGAAGAAGGAGAGCTTTCTTAGCAGAGGATTTCCAAAGGAAGACACAGGGGTGGGCGGAAAACACACAGCATCGACAGCAACCGGGGCGGGTCGAAGAACACAGGCCCAGAACACAAGTAGATGGAGATAGAGTAGATAGCCAGGAGGCTCTGATACGTCAATGAATGCAGCGGACTGCGTGTTTTATCAATCAGCTGCAGACAGATAGCTGTTCTGTGCTGTGGCGCCGGGGGACGTGGCAGTGAGGTGAGACAAACAAACTGATGGAAGAAAAGGAAAAAAGCCGCCGCAGTTTTTCTCTGTCTGACGACCCCTGGAGGCCGACGGGGGGAAAGGAGGCACGGTGGCGCAAGCCGAATCACGGCGGACGTTGATTCGTGTCCACACAGCGGCGGCGACCGCCAACGGGGGACTGGGCAGGGGAGCTGAATCCAGACTTAAAAAAAAAAAAAAAAACATCAACTGGGGCAGCTTTTTCCCACTCGCTCTCACGCCTGCTTGTTTTTTCTTTGCTGTTTCATCTCGTTTCTTGCCGCAGAAGCAAGTTTCGCCTTATTTTTCGAGACTGTACTTCTCAAACTTTTTTTTTTCTTTTTTTTTGCCTTCTGTTCCGTTTGTTCCCCGGAGAGCTCGACAAAACAGACTAAATGAATAGCATTCTGTGGAGAGGAGCTTATCCCATTAACCTCGGGGCAGAACCGAGGCTGCCATGTAGGAACCGACATATTCCAACACGCGCCGTGATATGAAAATGCAAGGTCACTTTTAAAGCATCGGCGCTGATTTACGCCGTCGTGCATTGGTGGAATTATAAATATCCTGCAGAGCGTGTTTTTATAATGCAGGCAAGCAAAGAGGGGATAAATAAGGGTTACATTTATGTCCTTACGTCTGAATCCCAGGAAAGCGGAGCAGTTCAAGAAGTGCGCGTCTAAAAGGAGACCTTCAGGTGAAGCTTACAGCTCTTTACGTTAGCCCTGCTCGATGGCGCTGCAACGGAGAACAAGACGGAAACTTTTCCAGCGGCGTTCGGCCTCTCTGCGGAGAGAAAAAACTCAACAAAACGCGTCCCCACAATAGCCCTGATTATTTCATTGATTCGTTTCTGTGTCTGTGAGCGGCTGCCTCTTGAATCATTGCATTTTGTTCGAGCGGCGGCTGAACAATATTTGAGAAAGTTCTTGGCGGGAAGGAAAAAAAATAAAAACGCGGACTGTGTCTCCAGCAGCTACCGGCTGAGTTGATTGACTGCGGCGCGGCGTCTTCGCGGTTAATTTTATTTTATTTCTTTACTGAGCGCAATGCAAGTACAATCGGGCTTGATCAGCGTCCTCGAGGTGGGCGTCGTGAATTTGCACGCCGGCGCGTAAAGCCCGTACCTCACGCTGCTCTTTTGATACTGCATGTCAGAAGTGGTGTCAGATCTGACTGTATCAGCGGCTTGTTAGCAGGCATTGCTCAAACCGCTCATGCAGAGCAACATTTTGTCAGAAGGCAGCGCTGAAATGGCTTACTGTATTTTCTCCCTCCCCATAAATATTCATGGCTCGGTTGATAAAAGAGTCGTTTCTTGCCCATGAGCACGCGGCGGCGGCGGATGAGGCTCCGCTGACCCGCCGCCGCAGCTCCCGCTCTCCAGTGCACCATCAAAGCGGACCGCAGATGAGGATGGCGGTGCGACGAGTGGAGGGGGGAGACTCCCGCCGCATGGCTAAGCAGCTCGGCGTCTGGGAGAGCGCGGGGCGTTTTTCGAGAGGTGATCTCAAACGCTGCCCGCCGATAAGCCAAGCCAGCTTTTCCTCCGCTGCGCGTAAACACGGCATAGAAAAACACAAATGAACGCGTGGGGAATCTGATAGAGACGACGGAAAGCTGACACGATTAGGTAATCTGCAAATGGAAGCTTTTAAAATTGCATAAAGCCCAGCAGCGCCACTCCAATCCACTGTCATCGTGGACATTTTTGCCCTTGTAGCTGTAAAACGTAATATTTTTTTATGCCTGGATGTTGAGTGGAATGAAATGAGTAGATATTTCACATTTTCCTCTGAGGACTATAGACATAAACTTGAGCCAAGGCGCAAGCTTGGGATTGTACGGCCCTTGAAGTCTGCATTAAATAGCTAGCGGGCCGCTGTTACAACAGTTAAAAAATAGAGCTAGGAAGGCCACGCCCCCTCCCGAAGAAGCCAGACGCTCTGATTGGTCAGCTTCTGTAGCCAGTTCCAAATTAGCGCAGACACCATCTGCAGTGGGGAGAATAAGTAATTGATACACCGCCAGCTTTCCCACTTATAAACAATGGAGAGGTCTGTAATTTTCATCATAGGTACACTTCAGCTGTGAGAGACAGAATCTAAAATAAAAATACAGAAAATCACATTGTATGATTTTAAAATAATTGATGTGACCTGTTAGTTTGTCTTTAAGAAGCCCTCCTGTCTGTCTGTCACTCGTTAGCTGTATTAATTGCACCTGTTTGAGCTCGTTATCTGTATCAAAGACACCTGTCCACACTCACCATCAATCAGACTCCAACCTCTCCACCATGGACAAGACCAAAGAGCTGTCTAAGGACACCAGAGACAAAACTGTAGACCTGCACAAGGCTTGGACGGGCTACAGGACAATAGGCAAGCAGCTTGGTGAGAAGGCAACAGCTGTTGGTGCAATTATTAGAACATGGAAGAGACTCAAGATGACTGTCAGTCTCCATCAGACTGGGGCTCCATGTAGGGTCTCATGGAGGTCAATGGTCATGAGAAAGATGAGGGATCAGCCCAGAACTCCGCAGGAGGACCTGGTCCATGACCTGAAGAGAGCTGGGGCCACTGTGTCCAAGGTTGCCATTAGTAACACACTACGCCGTCATGGATTAAAATCCTGCAGCACACGCAACGTCCCCCAGCACATGTCCATAATGACCATCTGATCCAGAGGAGGCATGGGAGAAGGTCATGTGGTGAAGAAGAGACCAAATTTCAACTTTTTGGTATAAACTCCACTCGCCGTGTTTGAAGGAAGAAGGATGAGTACAATTCCCATGAACACCATCCTAACTGTGAACGGTGCTTTTCTGCAAAGGGGACCAGGACGGCTGCACCGCACTGAGGAGAGGATGGATGGGGCTATATACTGCGAGATGGGAAACGTCTGGTCTCTGGTCTGATCTCTTAAGTTCTGTTTTTCTAGTGTATCAGACACGTATTTCATGCAATATAATGGAAATTAATTATTTAAAAATCAATAGTATCTGTATCAAATACTTCTTTTCCCCACCGTATACATGTTTCAGCTGAGTGACAAAGCTGGTGTAAGTACACGCCCCCTAGTGCAGGATGAGTCATCAACATTCCTATATCGTTTTCCAGGAAATTAAAGGACACTCTATTACTATTATGTATACCTACAAAAGGACTTTTTATCAATGTACACAACGCGTACCGCAGAAAAAAACACTTGTTGTTTGATTTTATAGGGACTTTAATTAGTTTAATTCGTTACGTTATGATTATTTATGTATTTATTTATTTATTTTATCCAGCTAATATTGCTAATGGTTCATATGACTCCTATAAATGTGAGGATGCTAAGCTAGTGAACTTCAGACACACTTGGATTGTGTCGCTTCGTATGGAGCCAAGCTAGCTACTTTGAATGTTTATGCTAAGCTACTAAGCTAAGGTGGCTAACCTACATTTTTACTGTTTAGACACCAGAGTGGCGCACTCAGCCATGAAACAAGTATGTTTAAATTCTAAAATACAACTTCTTTGACCCAGATTTGACTGATTATTAAAATAGGCTAACAATAAAAATCATATATTAACCAACTTTTTTATTTTGAGCTCTTTAATAGAGCCATGCGTTGTCCAGTATCAAACATTTCTTTGCATTATGGCGACCCGCGAGCTGCAGTTAGTTTCTATGGCGACTGATGATGAAGCAAAATGGAAATAACTTCCTGATTTTGCCCGGCTCCCTCCTCGCCTAATTGTCGGTTCATTCGCTCGCCCACCTCGCACCGCAATTTTCCCCTTTTCAGCTGTCACTGGAAACTACCGGCTGTGTCCTTCAAGATTTCTCAAATTGTTTCTGCGGTGACATCAATCATAACCGCCGCTGCGCGCTCAAGAACAGAGTATAAACACACTGCTCTGTTACATTACACCCACAACTGTCAGCCGGGGCTTGGTTTGGTTTCCAGCTCGCGTGCTAATTCAGAAGGCAAAACAAATCTTTAATAAGCACTCCAGCAAAGGTCTTGTCTCAAAACACCGACTTGCTGAATTTCTCGTAGATAAAACACGGCTGTGACATTTACCAAGAGCCTTTCTCAATTTCCAAGCATGGCTGGTCCTCACTTCATCGAAGCCCATTAACAGAAACAAGTCCTCCAGCTCCTCATGAATGCATTTAAATCGATCCGAGCGCATCTCGAGGTATCCATACAGTGTGCGCCTGCGTTTGCGCGGCCGTCTCTAACCTCCCAGCGTCAGCCACCGAGCCTCTAAAGTCTCATGGGTATGACTAATACATGCCGACTTCACAGAGCTCGCCAGATTCCTTTTGGACGCCTAAACCGCTGTCGCTGATTTGCTCTTTTGAAGTCTTTTCTAGCCGGCAGTGTGGCTCATTAACCGGGCTCTTTCAACAAGGCTCACTGATGTGGGAGTGCATTGCATAGGAAGAGAGGGACACTGGAGAATGGAGATGTATTGGCGTGGAAATCAATGGTTATCATGTCAGGCAGATGCTTGCTCCTCTCAGTGCTACTGGAAAGGACCAATGCTTGTTGCTTATTATCCCTGGAAAGCTTTCTGCACCTTGCAATGTGCGGATCTGTGCATGCCTAGTGTTTGTGTTGGTTTTACACCGAAAAATGCAAAATCGTCATTCATCTTCGGGATGAATGATAAAACACGAGGCAGCACGTAGATCAGGCAATTTAGACGTACCGGGGAGAATGTATTCTTCATAGTGCTACACACAGGTGTCATTAGTGTAATTGATCTTTCTTAGAGAAGTACACCGCGGCGTTGGTTCATTAGGTATCTGGGATGATGCTTTGTTTTGATTAGGATTCCCCATTCATTATCCCAACTATGTGCTTTTCCCTGGCAGCTTCAGTCCAGAAACAAGTTTAATTTTCATCTTTTGTTGGTTTCATTTTAAATCCAAGCAGAACAAGTGGCTCTCAGTTACTCCAAATGAGCTTGAGTTTAAGAGCAACACCTTCAGTGCCTTTCAGTTTGATTAGAGGAAATGCACAGTGCAGAAATACACCGTGCAGCTGCCTGTTACAGTAACACGTGCCTAACGCACATCTGACAACATCTGTCGAGTGGCCTTTTATTTGCATGAGTAAATGATTCTGCTTCGCCTAAAATCCACCGGCGCGATTTGTTTGATTTGTTTGATTTGTTTGTGTTGTGTCTGTATATGAGATTGAATTGTAAATTATTCAAAAAGTAATGTGTTTTCCTCATTGATCCGCAAATGAGCCTCGTTTGACCTCAACTATGGAGGACCGAAACTGCCAAAATAAAATACATAATAAATACATAATGTTATTGAATTGTAAATTATATTAAAAAAAATAAATGTTTTTATTTGTTCATTGTTCTGCAAAAAATGAGCCATGTTTGACCAAATCCAACACCAAAAGCAGTTTTTTAAATCACTGCATTTTGCCATTTTTTGTTGTCTAAATCTATACTATGGAGGACTGAAACTGCCAAAATACTAAAAATAAAAAACGGATGACACAATAAATACATGACTATAAATTCACCAAAGTGAAATAAAATAAATAAATAAATTCAGGCATTTCTTTTTGATTTTTAAATATTACTATGGCCATTAATTAATTAATTTAAAAAAAGATATAAATAAATGAGAAATTTATAAAATTATTTATTTACTTACCATCTATTTCTCAAATTGTATTTATTTATTTTTGTTGATTTGTTTCTGAAAATGTTCCTCCTCTTTACCTCTACTTATTATGCAAATTAGCTTGTAGCCATTGTAAAGTGTGTCATGGCGTCTACCTTTAGTCAATTTATGTCACATTTTAAAAATTAGTAACTGGCTACATTTAGACTAAATTTGACTCTTTTACGTTGATTATCATGTAATATTGCTATTATTTTGGCAGTTTAAGTCCTCCGTAAATTACCAGCAAACCAGCTTTTAAACAAAACCACCTCACTTGCCCGATTTTAACAACCTGTTGTGCCATTAGAAAGGTGGGAAGGAGTGTAACTTAATTACTATTCCCACCGTCTAAGACCTAATTTACACTTATGCGTGGAAATGGTTTTGTTTGTACTATCTAGTTACTTCATCTGAGCGATAATAACATCTGATAACTGGCCTTTGCATTGACACCTGGCATTAATAAGGCCTCTCATTATGTGGGTTCTGCTCGCTCTGTAATCGGATCTCATTATGCAAACGCAGTAGGGGAGGTGGAGGGGACTGGTGGACTAATTGACGAATAATACCCACCCTGCCGCAGTCGTGTGGTTTCTCTTTTTGCAGAGGAAGCGAGCTCTGGATCTCCAGCTATTAGCGGGGCCCCCTTGAAAGGGGAAGGCGACGGAAGAGGAGGAGTTGGGTGACCTTTCAGGACGCGGGGCGTTCTCTTTCATTGAGACTGTGGCTGAACAGTGAAGATGTGGCGTGGTCGTACCATTTGCATTTGAGTCACAATTGTAGAAACAACTTGTTGCATTGTCTAGACATGATCTCAGGTGTTTGATTCCCACCTGTCCAAGTGTAAGTAAATGCCCCGTAGCTCCAGACACGCTTAATCGCTCCCCCGACCCTGGCCGGGTCCCTGGCTGAGCGGCAGAAGCAGGTACGGGCTGCAGAAACGGATTGAGACGCCTGATAAACGTGCCTGCGCCACGAGGCTGTCACTCGCCTGTCAGCGCGGAGGAGAGCGGAGAAAAGGGCCGAGCGCCGCTCTCTCGCTCTCTCCGCTTTCCCTCCTTTTTAGCCGAACGACAAGATGACAGTCCTCGGCTGATTGGATGACAGGGACACGGCGCCGCGTGCCTCTGACAGCCCTCGTCATATGCACTCGATAAAGTTATCACGACCTCTGCGCTTTATCAGCGCTGCAGGACTTTATGTCAACAGTGTATGTTGCAGGAGCTGAATAGTTTATCTCCCAATAGGAAAATTGAAACACATTCTCCCACCGTTGCTTGTGTGGATTTAATGTCGTGGATGCGGCGGAAGGAGAACATGGACGTGATGTCACTGCTTCATCTGATTAACTGTGTTGTTGCTTTGTGTCTGCAGTCCCCCCGGTGTTGTCGGTGTTCCAGCAGTCCTTCAACGCCACGGCCGACTACAAGGAGTCCGTCACCTTCACGTGCATCACCTCCGGATCTCCTGACCCCACGGTCACATGGCACAGGTATGGCTGCGGTCAGGGCTGGTGGTGACCTTTAATAAGGGAACCCCAGCAGCACGTTGTTTGACACGTGCAACAGAGATTTTACCAGAAGTAAAAACAAAAGAAGAAGTTTTCCCTCCACATTCCCGTGAATGCGTTCAATGGAAGACAGCGCTGCACGCATTGATCCAGGCTCCTTTCATCTTTTGTTGTATTATTATTTTTTATTTTTTTGCTCCCTCTGTGTTTCTTCCCTCCCAGAAACTCTCCTCCAGATCTGCACAGAGAGCATGTATTTCCCCCATCTGGAGAAAAATGAGGCGCTTATATTTTCCTGTTTATCAGATTAGCACCCCTCTCAATCTGATTCAAACAGTCTGTACCAATTGTGGTGGTTACATAAGGCGTTTCTATTCTTACCGAGCTGTAATCCTGATTATTAGCGGATTATTAGCGCTCGTGTAAACATCGCCTGATGTGTTTGTTTTTTTTCTGTTCTTGGATGAAAATACATTGGGCTTTGTAAACCTGTGAGACGGGATCACCGTGTACGCCGCGCTCGTTCCAAAGCATTAATCTTCTCGCCGTAGCAGCCTCCTCTCTTCCCGGGAAGGCTTCCCAGCAAGACTTTTTTTTTTGTTCCCATTCAGACGCAAGAGCATTACAGAGGTTCAGCGCTGATGTCGGGCGATAAGGCCCGGCTCGCGCTGGCGTCCCGATTCATCTCGGAAGTATTAGCTGACGTCAGGGCTCAGCGTATCCTCATCCGGCCATGCCGTCCATTGACTTTGCAGGACGGGAGCAGGAAGCACTCAATAATCACAAATATATTCATCTTTATTTTTGACAGTTGTTATATTTCCTAGCAGAAAAATGCAGCCAGAGCCGAGATGTTCCTTCTCAGCTTTTGCTGGAGAATTTAAAGTCCACCCTCGCACATTGCCCTCAGCAGCAACACAATGATATCACGCGGCACGTAGCAGCAGAGTGAACACATTTGCACCTGAAGAGCATTTGACACCCCGCTATCCTCCCTCCGCGCAGCTCCGCATCAAGTAACCCACTCAACAAGCAGTCGTGACAAGCTCTTTGCACCTGCACATCTATTGATAACGCTTTATTGGCATTCCAGTTATTTTCCTGCAAAAAAAAAAATTGTTAAATCAGCTTAAAACACACAGCGGCAGTGTTTTTTGTTTTTTTTTGCAGCTTTACCTCACCGCGGCGTGAAAACATCAAAAACGTACAAATGCACGCCCGGGCCACTTCAGGCGGGTTCCTGTAAGTTGTTTTTCACGCCGCACTCAGTTGAATGGGAATCAATGGTTGCCCGCGAGGAAGCATAGGAAAACACGTCCTCCTTTAAAATGTCAATAGTTACCTTTGTTCTATAGAACGAGTCACGTGTCCGCTTTCTTTTTTCCACCTAGCTACAGCCTCAGAGGAAGGACAAAGGAGGTGTAAAATTGCGGCCGATGAAACATAAAGGCATACGTTTAACGCCTACACTTGCCTCTTTATTTGCCGCAATTTTGCAGAGTAGAGGCGGTTGATTGCTGAAAACATTAAGAGGTGATTATTACGCACTCAATTACAGTGGTTCATTCATTTTATGGCTGAAAGAAAAACTATAAACACTGTTAAACGATTAGTAAACAGTGCTATGTTGTTAAAAAGTCAGTCAGCGTGACGCACGTTGACTCCAAATGAGTCTAAATATGAGCAGCAAACGTGTTGATGTGACGCTGTCTAATAAAGACGTGATGAGTTCGAAAGACGAGCCGCTCAGAGCAGGAGACAGGACCCGCGTGGGTCGCTTTACGGGCCACAAACTAAATTTTAGGATGCCGCGCAGCTGGAGACGAACCCAGCTCCGTAAACCTCATCCATCTTCCTCTCCGGTTTCCAGCAGCAGAGCAGCAGAAATTATATTTACTCCCGGGCGTCTCACCTTGTCTCTTCGGCGACGGGGCAAAAACAGGAAATGTAATTTTAATGATTGAGCAGCGTGCCGACAATTACGCAGCAGATTTCACGCGGATGATGGGGGAGAGCTGATGCGCCATTTCTGTCATAACGAGACGATCCACGTGACGGCTTTGTTCCAAGATCACTACTTCAGTCTCCTTTTATTGTATAGAAGAACGAGAGAGTTGTGTGGAGAGTGGTAGTTTTACAAAAGGCAGTTTAATTTACAAGCCTGTACATGCGTTTGCTTGTATTAGCCACTTAGCTAGGCTTAGAAACTTAGCTGTGATTTAGCTTATTGGTTAAAACCGAATCATTGAAGAAGCTGATTTGAAGGTGATTGATTTTTTTCTGTTTTCTGCACCAGATGAAGGCAGAGCTACAAGATTCACTTAAGTCTTTTAAGGCATTTTCTTTTAGGCAATGCTAACGGTCAATAAACAGTTAGCTTGATCGCTAAGACACAGTTTGCGCCGGTGATTTGACAAAATCTGAACTCTTATCTCACATTTGTCCACGAACTCCTTATTGGAGCAGGATATAACACAACAGGAAGACTTGGCGGCGCAACACAGCTAAAAAGCTACATTAGCAAAGATGGCGGCTAGTCAAAGGAAGTTGCTCGCTTCGCTTTACTCCTCTGCGGTTTTAGGCACACCTCGTGTGGGGGTTTGCGACATTTTGCACCAGTTTTCCCGTGATTCCTCAAGCTAAATTGTGTGATGAAGGTGCTGTGACACAGTTTGGCTACTACGCAAACGCCCAAAGCCAAGTTATCCTTTATTTATCACATGGTGGGGGAGTTTCTCAGGGGCTAGCGGTTACTTCTGTAACCACTCTCCACAGTTTATTCCTCTGTCCACCATGTTAGCTAACACAAATTGGGGCAAACAGATGAAATGGATGTTTTTGCGTTTCCCAAAACATCCAAAAGGAGCCTCCGCTTCCCTCTAACATCCTCTCTTTTATATTTTAATACTGGCTTAATAAAACCTGATGCGTTTGTCAAGGGCAGACTGCCGCCTTTTACTTTAGGGACAGCATCCCTTCAACCGTGCATCAGCACTGTTCTTGAACTCGGTGTCCACTGTCTGTCAGACATCTCAGTAGTGTCCTCTCCTTCCTCCTTCCCAGGTCAATAATGTCAGCCCGAGACTACGGAGAATTAAAATGCGTACCGCGCCGCGCAACAAAAGGAATAGGCTCAGGAATAAACAACAAATCACAACCCAGTTTAGCTTTTCTTTTGATGTCACCCCCCCCTCCCGCTGTCACCCTAACCGGCTCCCAGTTGCATTTCCTGTCAGGGCGAGGTTTCACCTCATCCTCTGTGCATCTCGGGTAATGGACTACCTGTCAGCAGTCAGTCAGTATAATGACATTCAGCGCTGCAGCACGTCCTGCACTGTCCGTTCCAAAGATGAGGCCTCTCTTCATTTCCTCTTTGGCTCTCCAGTTATTATTACTTTGGCTTTGGTGTTTCCTCCGTCGACTTTCAATTATCCTCCCCGTCGCATTTCCTATAGCACACTGAGGCTGGGAACTCGCTACGCTGTAATACCGCGCGTGTGTGTGTGTGTGCGTCTCGAAATCTTCTTATTTGAAATAATATTTCATTTCACACAGCAAGCGGCACAGTGTGAATAAAACTACAGAGACTATGCAGACAATATACAGAAGTCTGCAGAGCTCCGTGCATTATCTATATTGAACGGACAGGTGAAAGTAAGGTATTCTTCATATACTGGTGTCCAGTATATGAAGAAGTAGAAGAGCAGACTGATAATACGTCTATGCATACAGCATTGGAAGATTTTACTTTTCAGAATCGAAGCCACGTCAAAACCTGAAGCGTCAGAGGGGAAACTTTACCCCCGATGTCGTCACGAGACGTGTCTGAAATATGCAGAGTAACATCTGGAGTCTTTTTAGAAACAAGTGCTGTGCATGGCGGGTGTTGTGTCACAGCATCTGTGTGACGCCGGGTTTGTTTTTAAACCTTTGTGTGCATCTTCCCAACAGCCTTCAGTTAATTATCACCTGTAAATATTGATGGGAAACTATATGTAGGTTTGTTTTTGGAGGCAGGAGATTAGGCTGCAGAATGAAAAACATGTATGTATGATAAAAATCACTTTATAACGTTGTTAAGGGCGAGCATTTTAGAAAGAAGCTGCCCTTTACACATGTAACCGCCTCAAATTTGACGTTTGCTCCTCTTTTAGCTCCGTTTTGGTCTCCCCCAGCTCATTTGGTGCAGTGCAGACGAGCGCCGCACAGCTTTATTTGTGTCTTTAAACTGGTTTGTAAACCATCCACGTGTGTTCCGAGCAATTTAAACACCTGATCCGAGTGCTGCTCTGTCCCGCAGACCTGTTTTATTAACCTGCGCACAGGCGGCATAAAAAGCACCCGCGAGTTTGTCTAAATCTGCGTATTAAAAAACAAGTTTAATTCCCCCCCCTTCTCAAAAAAGAAAAACCTAGCAATCCCTTGAACCTTATAGATTACACGGCTGGTTAAGCAGCGGCAAATAAACAAGCGGGGGAGGCAGAAATCCTGCTCCACGCCATTATGCTTCTGCTATGAAGCTTAAATATAGACATGGATCAATTTAGCAGTTGCTTTTTTCTGACTAATTTCCCCACAGAGTCCGGTGAGGGAAGGCATTAAGTCAGCGCCGAGTCCCAGCGCCACCCAGGACTCATTTGGGAAGCGCTGCAGTCCATAACAGAACGCACAAACACAAACACTGACACAGAATATGAAGAGGTTATTTTTTCCGCGTGACGGAGTTCGAAAAGTCGCGACACGCGAAGCATTTTCTAGACTCATAATAAATGCTCCACTGAACCGTTTCAATTAGCGCGTGATGTGTTCATCCAAAACATTTTTTTTTTCATCACGCTTGAAACAGTTTCTATAAAAAGCTCTGTCAGTCTTTCACCTGCTTATGCGCTATAGATAGAAACAGCTTCTAAGCCAGACTGTCTGTATTTAGCCTCTCTTTTATGGGACACCCAAAGAGCTCAGATTTTACATCTGTGACATCAAAAACTCTGCTGCAGTGTGCAAGGCGCCTGGTGCGAGGTGGTCCCCGGCTCATACCCGCATTTTTTTTTTATTTGCAGGAATGGGCAGCAGCTGGAGCCGTCCGACCAGTACATCATCAGCAGGGTAGAGGGCGGGCGCAGCATGCTGACCATCCGCAACATCCGACAGGTCGACGGAGGGACCTACTCCTGCAAGGCCACCAACAAGGCGGGATCTCAGGAAAGAGAGCTCTTCCTCAAAGTGTTCGGTAAGGACGTCGCTGTCAATAGGGTAGGCAATGGTGCAACAGTTAAACCAAAAAACAAAAAGAAATGGACATAGCAAACATGGAAGTGCCTTAAATCTGCATTCTTTGTAGTGGTCGGTAGGGGGCGACTCTACAGGCTGCACATGAAGTCCAGATGTATCAAATTACCTTTTTGATTGGTTTATTACCTTGATAAACACTTTCAGTGGTCTCAGTCGCTGGTTTACAGTCTGAATTTGCTTTGATTTTGGGCCGTTAGCTGTGTCTGTTTAACAGCTGAAGAACTTTCTACTTTTATTCTGCGTGTTTTCACATCCGTTTTAAACAATAACAAAGCGGTCAAGCTTGGTCGGACTCATCGTCGGCAGGCCAAAGTTGCTCAATCATTATAGCTTAATTTTGCTGACGTTTAGCTTTCTTGGCCGTAGCGTGAATCTCCATTTTGCTAGCCAAAATTAGCATCCTATTTGCTGTCACAGTTAAAGAGGAACTGCTGTTTTCACATAATTAAATCAACGCATTTCCATATAGTGGGAGTGAATGGGGCACCGAAATGCAGCCTCTAAATAATGCATTGTCTGCCGCAAAACTTGTTATTCTATGCTAGTGCTATTCCCAGTTGAACTGCTATGGTTCATCCACAACCTCAGAATCTGAAAAATATTCAGCCATGTTGCAAAAAAAAAAATAGCAGTAGCAAATTACAGATAAACAAACTGACCGTCGCAGGTGTGTGCTCAGAGATGACATCATCCAGGTCAGAAGACATCATCTGAGGTCTGTAGGTCAATCTACAGACCCCGCATGGTGATAACAGATAACTCCGGACTCAACGGGGAATAGCACTAGTGTACAATACCAAAATATTGGTGAAATGAACGAGTTTTGCAGCAGATAATGTGTTATTTAGAGTCTGTGCTTCGGTGCCCCATTCACTCCCACTATATGGATATATATGATCTAATTCAAGGAATACGAATTGCACAAAAGTTAAATGTGAGTATGTGGGTGAGTAAACGATTGTATTTAATGCCAGAAATAAGATCCACGTTGTAAAAAACAGTAGTTCCCTTTTTATCTAAGCTAGCAAACTAACCACATCTGATAACATAGGCTTCCTTTGGTTTCGTCTAGTCCAACTATGGTGACTTGTGGCTCTATAAAACCAAGACGGCGATGGGCAAAACGCCAAAAACCTGGTTGTCCACAAACTCATGGTGGCTGTCAGCTGTCATCCATAAAATCCTTGCCTCAAATGCCATTGTTACGTGTTCATAGGGGCTATTTATTTAGTATGAAGTAGTTTAAAGTTATGGTCACCTCTGTTGTGCTGGGGGTGGCAGCTGAAGACGCAGACGCTGGATATCTCGAAACCCCGCCAAACAAAACCAAAGCTATCTGCACGGACAGATAAGTGCAAGCGAAACCATTTGTCTTCCTTCTATCGAGCCAAACCTGAAATAACATAACACGGCTTCTTATCATGTAAAAACTTTTTTTCATTTTCCATTAAAGGACCCAGGGTTTTTTAAATGTAATAGCGCTGTCCAGGAGCTTTATGTGGAGCCGTAAAGCTTTATTGGAAGGAGCCGCACAAAGTCCATTTCATAAAATAAAAAATAAAAAAATAAAAACTGTTTTTTTCAAAAGCACAAATGTCCAAATGTGCCCCTCAGCCCACACTGACAGAAGCTGCATGCGTGTTATAAACTTCTCCCCGAAAGAAATATTTCATTTAATGCTTCAAATTCCATTTACTGCACTCCTCATAAAAAGATTTCAATTTATATATATTTATATATATATATATATATATATTTTTTACAACCTCCTGGCTATTCCCTCGCAGATCACTCCGATAGCGCTCATCCCGCTCATGAAAATGTATGGAGATTTGAGCTCCAGTCATCAACATCCTTTCAAGAGCGCTTGTTCTTCAAAATGCACATTTAAATGAAGAAGTTAAGGGCGAGGGAGGAGCTCCGCCTTTGACTGCGGCGGGGGAGGGGGTCGGTTGTAGGTTAGTTTTATCACCCTTGACAGCTCACTTGGGAGGAGAAAGGGAATATTTAAGTTAGTTACGTTACTTCGTGTTTAGGCGGTGTACTCCCCGGTGAGGTTAGTGCTTTATATTTAACAGCAGCAGTTTTAGAGCTACCTTTCTAGATGTACACCCATGACTACGCGTTCCCCCAAACGAATTAAAGTGGCAGCTAACAGCTCGAAGCCTGTTCATCCCAGAATCGCCACAGTTTGCCTCCCGGCTGCTGTGCAGACAACCCCCATACCCCCCAAACCGTAAATGCCAGAAGTCTGTCAGTCTTCGGGGATTATGTCAACTTGCGTTCAGAGCTCTGGGTCGTGTGCTGTAGGGAGGAAAACAGACCATTTACACTGTCGGGAAATTGCTATATGTACACTGCGCCTCTCGGTTAGACGTGCTAGCAGCGCGGCCCGGGGGACGCTCGGCTGTTTGCTCCACCAGCTTGGACCAAACTGAAATATCGAGCAGGCGTTTATTTGATGAGGTGCCCTAACTTCTCCTGTAGTGCTAGTGCCCTCAGGTTGCCAATTATTAGCGGTTCTCCTTCAGCGGGATGCGTGCAGGTGTGTGCAAGTAAACTGTTTGTTATCCTTTATTAATCCTGCGTTGGGAAACTTGCTCTCTGCGTTTAACCCAGTCTAGTGATGGCACTCAGGGCGCGAGGAGCCGCCATGGGTGTGGAAGGGATTCAAACCAGTGACCTTGCAGCCTCAAATTTGCTTCTGCAGCCCAGCTCCTCCCAAAGAAACCAAGTAGTGGGGGGCATGTTTCACTTCCTGATCTTCCTCTAGTAGTTAACCGAGGATGCACCTTGCTAATTAAGCTAGCAAACTAGCGGCAACTACTAAAATACGCTTTGTTATGCTAATGCTTCCCTGGGTTTTCAGCCAGATCTGTGCATTTTACCCAGTCTGTTCGGATACAGCAGTGATCACACTCAGCTTGCAGCCATGCTAACAGTTAGCTAATATGAGCTAACTGCTGCTAATAGCGCTATCGTTTTGTTTCCTGCTGTATTTATTTTTTATTTTTTCCATTGTTACCACACCTAAAAGCTGACAGCAGTTTGATAACAGAGAGTTTTCCGGCTATCTAACCGCGTCAACTGCAAATGTCAGATTTTGCTAAAAGAGCAAGAGGCCCCCCCTCTTTCTAAACTCCGTACAGGGAGGAATTTATCATAGGCCAAGAAGAAGAAGACATATCTATCTATCTGGAGACAGAATCGTCCTCTGCAGCTGGCTGCATCTTTTAGATCCGTTGTCAGTAGGTTGTGAAATACAGCATCATGTTGTTGCTGTAATTTGAACAAGCCGGCTGCACACACAGTAGCATTGCTCCCTCTCTGGTTTTCTGTCGACTGGAAACACATTATGTACGGTTCACTGTGGAAAACGTAGCAGAGCACAGGAAGACAGTGAATTATGGGACTTTTTTTCCCAGGAAAGACACTCCTGCAATGGCCGACGTTTGGACTTTTATTTTTTGTTAAGCCCTCCGAACTTCGTGAAGTTTCTAAGGGGCGCCGGAGATGCGCGGCGAAGGCATCTCTGCTGGCATTTGCTTTGTAGATGTGCACAGCTGAAACAACAAACGCGCCCGTGACCATTATCAGATGCAGCCAGCGTGATGGCTGTCAGCGGGGGAGATAAGAGCTTTACGTAATGTCAAATATTAGGATAAAAAAAAGAAAGATACAGTTTAGCTGCTTTCTGCCGCTTTAGCTGTGTGCAAGCAGCTGCAGAACAAACACAAACCTTGTCCTTTCGTGAGCCAGCAACGATTCAGTCCGCGACTTCACGTCACTTTCTCCTCTTTCTGACACATTAATGGCTTTTTCACATTGAGATTGATCCTTTCTTCTCATACACAGTGTCAGGGCTGACAGTGCGAGGTAGCAGAATCCAACATTTACAAGTATAATTATTATAATACCTATAATTAATGTAATAAAGGGTAATTATAGTCATTAACATGTGCAAGAGTAAAATACAATTGTTTTTAATTATTCCGGGTAAAGAGAAACTTAAGGAAGTTCATTTAAATGTGCTTATCTGAAAGAGTAAACTGCACTCTCCGCGGTAAAAACCTGGAAGGTCAAATTAATTCCGGATTTTTATCTTTTTTAGCACACAAATGCTTCTCGGTTCTTTCCCATTTAGATTGGAAATGTTTTAGATAATGCGTTATTAATAATGTTCCCCGCGGAGTGGTATTTTTTTTTTTTTTTTTTGCACCAGGCCTTGATGAATGAGACGTTTTCCATTTAATATTTGCATGATGAAGGGCATCTGGGGCGAAGCAGCCGCAGATAAGGCGGCGATGAAGAGCTGGCTCGGGCCGGTCGGCGGGGATAGCGCGATGCTTTTGAGCGGAGTGTTTGTGTGCACGCACGTGTCTCTGACATAAAGAGCCGTCGTGATGTTCCAAAATACTCCCATTTTCCTTTTCAGAAGTCATCTTTCAAGTCATTTCGCCTCATTATGAGGCTTTACAGCGGGGAAGACTTGTGTCAGTGGGTGGAGATGATTTCACTTGTTCTCTGAGCCGCTTCCTTTTGTCTCGACACCAAACAGAATCAAGCCGATTGTCGCACCATTATCTAGATCTCCGAATTGGTTCCGTAGTAAGCCGACGTGTTTGAGAAAGAAGTGAAATTATCTAAGCGTCCTGGTTAATCTGTTTGACTTGTTTTAGGAAAACAAGGTTTTAGGTTGGTTTTTTTTTCAACTCAGACGTAGACTAAATAACTCATTAGGGTGGTTGTTTTTGTGAATGGTGGAACATTTGTGAATGTTGGAGCAGCCATCCGGGTTTTAAATGAGCCACAACCAAGAATTAAATCAGCAAGTGTCAGAACCTGCAGTTCCTGGAATGTCCACTTGAGGCTGTCTTGAGTCAATCCTCATAGACCTCCGCGCTAAAGTGCAGACTTTTTTTTTTTTTTTTACATAACTCACCTCTTTAAATTATATAAAGACTTAAAGTTATGCATGATTAAATGCCTGGCTGCTCTGAGCTGCATTCTGGGTTTGCTTTTTTGAAATGATGGCGACGGCCGGTACCACCCACATTTGTATAACTAATTTAAATAACATTAGATACTGTTGCCGGAATTAGATAGTCGAGGCCGCTTTGGGTGACAAGAGGCAGATGTCCTCATAGGTTGTTGACCTCCTGCGTCAGCTCCACTCCCGCTCTGCCTCTTTGAGCATTTTTGAATTTGTTAGGAGTTAGCTGGAGTCAGGCAGAGCCAACATGGCGGCTCTCAGAGCTGCCGTGTTGACCTTCAAAACAACAAAAATATGTTGTCCGTGTTTTTCTGCGCAGTAAATGTTTATTTATTCACAGACTTAGTCATAAGAGCCGGAGGAATATGTGCTAGGGAGATGTGAAAGTAGAGACACTGCTAGCTAACTCCTAGCTAATTCAAAAAATTAGCTAGGAGTTAGGAGTAGGAGTTAGAGTTACTTTTTAACGACTTTAAGGGCTAGTTCACCGATATCATGCTAAACGACTGATGCTAAGCTACATGTTAGATCACAGAAATACATTTTTTTTTTACTTGTCATGTAAGGGTTAAATAGGTGCTATTCTTAGAGCACTGATGTGTTTTCTGAAGATCCTCACAGGTAAAGTAATGTGTGTGCGCGCCTGTGTGCACACTCCATGTTTTGACAAGCTCCTAAAATCCCTCGGGGTGTCTCCTCCACCCCGAGGCGGAAGCCATGTGAAATTGCCAAACACTCCCCAGATTCCCCCCGGGGGGCGTTAAAAGCCCTCAGTACGGCACTCGCCATTTTCCATTCACTTCCCTTTTCCTTTTGGATTTTATGCCACGCTACTTTGCGAGCGCCCCGCTAAGGACTTAAGTGCAGAGCGTGCGCGTGTGTGGGAATAAGAAGTAATCCATGATTCATGTGTCATGCTCTTTGCCCTTGACATGCATCAGGTTTCAGGGCTTGCTCAGAGCATCTTATCGGGAAGGAGAGCGAGTGAGCAGGGACCGACCCCCGGCGGCACGCTTTCCAGCACTTATCGCTGTGCTCGCTGCACGCCGTGAGCAAATAACACGCTGCCGGAGAGGCAACCTCACAGACGCACACAAAAAAAAATCGATATTTGTTTAAAACAAAAATAAGGTGGAGCAGATTTCAGCCTGGAGTTGTCGTCTAGACCAAGGAATATGCACAAAGTGGGCTTTCTTTGCCACTACATCAAAAGCTGTAGAGTATGACTGCAGTCTATAAATGATCTTGGCCTATGCTGTCAGCGCCAAAGTCATGCATCAGCTCTGTGTTTAAACCCCGTGGTATAGCCTTCATCTCCCCTCCCTTATGAGTTAGATCTCTGACAGTTTCTCTCCTTTCACGTCTCCTTCGCACCTATTCCTCCGGCCCTCTGATCTTTTCTTCTTTACTTAACCAGTTTTTTTTTCTCCTCCCCTCTTTCCCTCTCTCCCCGTCCTCCGCGGCCTCCAGTCCAGCCCCATATCACCCAGCTGAAAAACGTGACGGCCGTGGAGGGCAGCGCCGCCATGATCTCCTGCGTGGCTGAGGGCGAGCCTCTGCCGGACATTTCCTGGAGGAGAGCCAGAGACGGCCAGGCCTTCGTGGACGGAGACAAGGTAGGAGCTGCCAAAAAGTCCATCTGGCTGTGTGTGTGTGTGTCAGTGTCATACGGCATGGGATGCACCCACAGTATGAGTGTCGGGCATAAAACTTTGGGAGAAACCAGGTTTTCAGATCAAATTCATATATTTTTCATATATATTTTACCTTTTAAAGGCTCTACACTTTAAAGGGCTAGTTCACCAATATCATGCTAAATGACTGATGCTAAGCTACAGGTTGGATCACACAAATACTTTTTTTCCCTTGACTTGTCATGAAATGTGTGGGTCTATATTTGTTTCGGTGTTGATCTGCGGCCTTTGGATGTGGCGTTACGGCGATTACTTTCGAGCGAACATCCTGCGCTAGCCCAAATGATAGCGCTAAATGTTTTGGGACTTCTTGAGTCGAGAATGACTGATCTCAGACGGCGGCCTCAGATTACACTTTTTCCTAATACCTTCGTCCCTTTGAGTGATCCAACTTTGACTGGAACGGCTAATGTTTTTCACGCATTTTTTATCGCGTCTGTTATCCACTTTGCTCCACAACGTCGGCCTCGCGCAACAAACAGAATCAAATGAGGAGAAGCGATTATTCTCGGACGAAACGCCATCGGCTTCTAAGTCGTACTCGCTTCCATCACGTCTTCCCTGGCAGGGTGGCTGAGGCTTCTGCAGAAGAAATAAATAAAGAAAGAAAATGGAGGCGGGGGGAGAAAACAAAGATGGCAGCCGTTCTTTTGCTCTGGAAAAAAGGTCACCGCGGAGATAAATGAATGTGTGCATTGGCTCGAATCGCTCGGGTTGATAAATCACAGCCGAAAATGAGAGTAAGTGCTTCTCTTCCAGCAGCAAATGCAATTATGGAAATGCGCGGGGGCGCGGCGGCGCACCTAAACATACGCAAAGACAAACACGGCTCGCGGAGCGCGCGGCGTTGATGGATGGCGCTAGTCATTTGGGTTTAAGGCGGGATGTTCCTCTCTCAATTTGCTCGCCAATCTGCATATCCAGCCTGCGCGGCACTCCTTCCTCGCTGAGAGAGCTTCAGAAGGCTTACTCAACACACAATGCCGCTTGTCAACTAACACTGGGACTGTCCCTTACGAGAACATAATAGGACGCAGGTCCCGGAATTAAATTACGACCCGAACTTGAATTTTCCTTGCTCGCGAGCAAACGTTAGAAGTCTTCTGTTGGACTGACGCACTCTTAAAGAGCTAGTGGCGTTTAAAGCTTTTACTTTAGTACGTAAAGTAAAAGTTTGGGACTAGAAGTGCTTTTTGTTGTTGATTTGAACTCTTCAAATGCGCATTTCACAATTAAACTTTTGCAAACAGCAGTCCGACACCTGCTGGGACCATTGTTTCCGCCGGACTCTCCGTCGGATAATAGCAAAGTTTAGCCGCTGCTGCTTCCAACCCTCCCTGGCCTCCGCCTCCTTCGCCTAGAAAGCCGTTATTAAATGTCATTTTGCTGCTGTCGCGAGGTTGAGGTGATCTGATAATCGGCGGCGTGCTCCAAACGCGAAGACCCCGCCGCGTTCACGCCCACCCCTACCTCCCCCCAACTCCCAACTGTTAGAACAGCGCTGCTACTCTTGCCAGAATTGGACTGGAGTGCGCTTCCAGCCCGGCTGACATTTGCGGCTGACATTTTTAATATCTGAAAATTCTCCCAACAATTGGGCTGAAATAACACTGGTACAGTCTCCCCGAATCCCGTTCGAGAGATTGCATTTGAGATTGGGCGTCGCGCTGCAGACACGGCCTCATTTTTGAGTTCTTACCGAGCAGATGGAGACGGAATTTAATATATTTCTGCACTTCTTTTACTTACCTCACTCACCCTTTTCACCGAATTCTTCTTTAATTCCCTCAGCTTCCTTATCTCTTTCTCTTTTCTCTACAGTAGGATTTCGCTTTCGTGCGGCGTGCACCTGTGCGTCCGCGCTCACGTCATTTCTGCCGAGCCACGTATCAAAGAGGCTTTCGGGCGCTGACTTCATCTCCAGACACAGACCCTATCAGTTGGCAGTGGGGGAGGGGGAAGCGGGGCGGGGCGGGGTGGAGGGGTTGCAGAGTAATTTCCTGACTCAAAAGCTCCCTCCTGGAAAGATTTCCTCTCCTTCGCTTTCTCCTCCTCCGGCTTCGCCCGTCTCACCCGCCCCGTCCCCGGCATTCCCATTCAGCGCTCACCCTCCCAGTCCCATTGACCTCGGCCGGCGAGGCAAACAAGCGGGAGTCTGGCGCGGCGGCACAAAGAGACCAGAACCGAGCCTTTAAAAGCCGCTCCACCTCGTTGGCTGATAGCACTGCGACGATAAGAGTGAAGACAAGCCATTCCGAGCGGGATAATGCCGAAGCAGTCTGCGAGCTGCAACATAAAGAGAGCGTGAATCAGAAGAGGGGGCTCCACCGGCCGAGGCTTATGAGGCTTAGGCACATAATGAGTATTAGCTGAGGCCGAGGGGGTGGCAGGGGGGCTGGATGTGCATTGATTTACTGGGGGAATCTATAGAGGAGGTGTGCAGCCTGTACACTTCAGTACGCAGACGTTAATATGCAAAGGGACAAGCGGATGAGAATACAGACATCCTGCAAGGAGTCAGCAGTGTAAACAGAGCTCTCTTAAGCTCAAAAGGAGGAGTGAACTGCTTCAGAAACTGATATCATATGAATAAATATTAGATTTTCAAGAGTATGTGGTTATATACTGTACAGTGTACAGCATATGTGTCAAACATAAGGCCTGGGGGCCAAAACCGGCCCGCCAGAGGGTCTAATCTGGCCTGCGTGATGAATTTACATGCAATTACTGCAATTTTTCCAATAAAAGTAACTGCTGTTCCAAGGGTTCACACATATTTGTGGACATAATAATAAATGTTAGGTTTAGGGAAACATTTGGAGATGTCTATACGCTATCGTATTATTGGTCCGGCCCCCTTGACATCAAACTGGGCTGCATATGGTCCCTGAACTAAAATGAGTCTGACACCCCTGCTGTACAGTATGTCCATTCGCTAAAAGAACAGGACACCGTTAGCATAGCTTAGCATCAACAATTAGAGCAGACTTTTCCCAAAAATGAAATGCATTCCGCTAGTTGCAACACCAATCGCACAGGAACAAGAAACTCTGGTACGTCCGGTTTTGTCCGCCCTGCGCAGAGCCATGCTAGTCGTTCCCACATTTTATGCTAAGCTAACGGGCTGCGGGGCCCCCTCGACGTTGTAAGTGCACACACGTGTCCAGACGCATTGGGCGAGCCAAGACGAGGCAACACAGTCCTGGAAACGCAGGAATAAAAGCCAGAATTGGTTTTTTTTTGCCTTTAACGTGAGCAAACTAACTAATTTAAGTGCAATGCTACATTAATTCTGAAGCCTCGAGCTAAATAACTCCCGATCTATTTTTGCTCCGTTAGAGCTGTTTATTTAAGTTGACTCAATTGACTCATTAGAAAGGCAACAAAGTAAGAGAAGTGAACTTTGGTTTGAGTCACCGGTCGCGGCGGCTTTGTAAGAACACAAGCAGCTGCTAAGCCGGCCCGTCTCGGCGTCACTTAGCGGCGCAATCACGGCACACTGCTACTGTCTTTTTGTTTACGAAGACTTCAGGAGTTTCAAGATTGCGCCTTGTGGTGTGCATTTAGATTAAAAAAACCCTACAGCGCTCTCAGGATCTATGAATAATAAGAGCTCAACTAAGACGGCTTCCTGTTCATGGACGTGTCTGCACATAAACACTGTCAGCCGGCGTCTTTCTTCATGACATATATGATAGAAACCGTGAAGCAAAAGCATATTTATCATCTAAAATAACTTCCTTTCTCGCCATCCGTTGGAAATTTACCAACGAAAAGAAATTCTTTTGTGCGTGACCTTGAAAAACCGTCTCCTGCGGTCATGCGGGGTGATATTGCATCAAGCGGGCAGTTCCGCTGAAAAGTAGTTTGTTGGGGGTCACGGAGGTTATCAGATGGCAACAGTCTGAAGGCTGCAGACGTATCATGTCTGCAACCGGGATGCTCCTGGGGTGTTTTTTCTCATTACGGGGGAATGTCGATTACTGGAATGATAGCCTCGTCTGCCGTAATTGACCCGTTGCTTCAAATTGATACCATCTGTCTTCATACAGATGTAATGACCTTGTAATAAATCGACAGTTTATTGCGTTAACCCTGACTCCGCTTGACGAGTGATGGTCACCCGCGAGGGAGGGGTCGGAATGGATCAAGGCGCTGTCACTCAGTCGCTGGAAGTTGGGCGGGGAACTTTCTTGGAGATTGCTCGGGCGACAGAGCTCCCCGCCGCGTTTCTGGACTTCGCGATCGCAACCATAGGCGTGTCCCAGATAAAGTCAGAGTCCAGAGCTCTGTAAAAAAGTTTTTCCTCTCCCGTTTGCTGCCTTGACTGTGAAAAAAAATGAAATAAATGTACATACAAATAAACCTCAAAGCTAGGATTTCGTAGCCAGTCCAGAGTCTCTCCATTGGGAACTGATGATGCTCCTGCATAGAGTTTCCAGACCACTCTGAGGATTATAGGGTAATAATAATGAAACCCAAGCGGCATTTTACCACACTCATGCTCTGATATAAGTCTTGCGAATGATTTCTGACCTTTTCCGTCTTAAAACCGCAAGAGAACATCTCATCGTCTGCTCTTAACGCTAACCTGTTCTTGTGTCTTCAGAGCCAAGACGGACGCTTCGAGGTCCGCGGCCGCCACGGCAAGTCCGTGCTGACCATCAGCGGCGTGAGGCTCGCCGACCTGGGCCGGTTCGACTGCGAGGCGCTGAGCAGGATCGGCGGCCACCAGAAGAGCATGTACCTGGACATCGAGTGTGAGTGCGATCTGATCGGTCGAAGCTGAAATAAAGGTTTTTCTTAAAGAGCGGTCCGTCAAGTCCAATCGGTCGGACCTGGATGCCTGGGAATTGTTCGTACTGCTGCACCGTAGGAGGGTAGAGAGTAGATGGTTTGTTGGAGGCAGATGGAAGGGTCGTTTTCTGTGGTCGTGCGGAGAGACGCAAACAAGGAAATGAACCAATCACAGCTGGTTTTTAGTTGCAGGGTGAAGGCCATGTCGTAGGGTTTGACGCTACCGTGGAGATCTGACTACTCCCAGGTTTGGTTTGCACCTCCCCCGCAGAGGTCTAATCTAATCTAAGGAGGAGCTGGAGGTAGTCGAGCAACAAGTTGTGCAACCTCAGCGACGCAACCCTTGCAACTTCTGCGTTTGATGTTTTGTTCCCCTGCGAAAATGCAGCGCACGCACTCAGGCAGCCGAAAACGAGAAGGAAACGTGTGAATTCCTCGCAATCTCGGGGAGGGTTCAAGAGTTCAGCGCGGGCTTTGGTCTAATAATTCTTTTCTGTTTTTCTTTCGGAGGAGCGTCGCATTATTATAAACAACTCGCCCCTCTCAGAGCCCCCTTCCCGCGCGCCCCCTCCGCCACACATGCACTGCATCCAGAAGGGTTAATTAGCGGCGGGGATATCACGCATCGCCTTTTCGTTTTCTCCCGCTGACAGCTCCCCTACTTACCGATGAGCGCGCCCATTCCTCACTGCCGGTTGTTTGGGGTTATTTGGGGCGGGCTCTCCCCCCCCCTGCTTAATGAGCTCTGAAGCAAAGATCTCCATTTTGGCCTCGGAATGATTAGGTTCATTATGAGAGTGGCTCTGTTGCCTGAACTAGACCAGTAAAAAGTGCTTTCTTTCTTTCTTTCTTCCTTTCTTTTTTTCGATAGCAGCGGTTTCACCTTGAAGCTCAGCTGAAAACAACAAAGCGAGAAGTCAGACAAACAAATATAGTCAGAGAGACAGCCAGGGAAGAATGAATACTGTATCTTTGTTGTCATGTGGAAACCAATTTTCTCCTCCTCTAGCTGAGGTGACTGTTGGGTTCATGGATTTCCTTCAAAACTTATTTAGCGTAGCTCGTGAAAAGTTGACATCCCGGCAGAAAAGCAAACGTGTTTTCGGCGTAGCCACGGCTGACAACCGGCTCGACTGCAGAGAGAGGCTGCGAGCGCGGGGCTGGGCCGAGCCAGCCACCGCCACCGAACTAATGAACTCATTTACTAAGTCACTGCAGGCTGCAGGGGGATAACACGTCCTCGGCTGTGACAGAGAGCCAGGCATCAATCTCTTTAATGGAATCCTGCAAGCGAGCATAAAACAACCATAATGCCTCTCAGACTGAGCCGGGCTGACTGGGCCAAAAGAGATCCACACAACGCCTCCGTCGCCTCTGCAAACGGCCATTATTGCCCTTTCTATTTGCCGGGGCAAATGAGCTTCTATGCCTTTATTCTAATTCTTGGAGGAAATGATCATAATTGAGCCCCCCCTGCATCCCTTTCCTCCTCCTCCTCCTCCTCCTCCTCCACCAACAAGAGATGGTTTCAATTAAAGTGTTTCTTTGTAACATTAAAGTTTAAGAAGCATTTTTTTAATCCCTTTAAGAAATTTGTGCGTTCAGCCTCTGCAAGTTTTATTTTTTATTTTCTTCTCTGGCCTGTGATCATCCATCCTTTGCTTTGAGGTGCTTAATTGGCTGCCACAAAGTCCATGCACAACAGCAATTACTCTCTGCAAAAAAAAGGCAGGTGTGAAATATAGCCTCACATCGCTTTGTCTTGGACAGATATACCAAAGTTCCTGACCAACCACACCATTTATTATTCGTGGGAGGGGAATCCCGTGAACATTAGCTGCGACGTGATGTCCAACCCGACTGCCACCATGCTGTGGAGGAGAGAGCGCCTCACCATCTCGCCGGAGGGAACGCCCAACATACGGGTGCACAGCGCGCAGGGCAAGTCCGTGCTGGAGGTGGGTTCAAGTCCTCCGATGCTGGCGTTGGTCATTCAGTAGAGAATTACAAAAAAAATGCCACAATTTTAATGTTACATTTCTAAATTCTAAATCTGAAGAATTAGCCCTTTTTTGTTGTGTTTTGTATGGCTGTAAATGGAATTTTCACTGTCCACAAATAGAAATTGTGGTAGAAAATAATCTATTTGAGATGTCAGAATACGAAGTTCGTATTTTCTGATGTGTTTTTAGTCAATATGAAGTCGGATTTTTGCTGAGGAAATAATCTCTATGAAGGGCTACCAATTAAAGGGAATATTCCTCCAGAAATTTTTGATAATTTTTTTTTTTTTCCAGTTGTGTTGACGTCTCTTTAGCTTCATTTTTTTTTATAAAATTTTTATCCCAGTGACTGAAAACAAAGATTATTAGGGTTAATAGAAAGATCCAAATCACCGAAGTTGTCTTTAAACCAAAACAATGTGCTAAAACATTTTTTGTGTGTTTTGTATCGCTGTAAATGGAATTTTCACTGTCCACAAATAGAAATCGTGGTAGAAAATAATCTAATTGAGATGTCAGATTACAAAATTCTTATTTTCTTTTACTTTATTGTAACACATACCTGCCGATTTGTCAAACTCGTTCAGGTTTCAGTTTCAGCCGGCGCCCCTCTTTAATGGAAGTCAATGGAAGATCATTTATAGTGAAGTCAATATGAAGTCGGATTTTTACTGAGGAAATTATCTCTATGAAGGGCTATCAATTAATGGGAATATTCCTCCAGAAGTTTTTTTCCAGTGGCATTGACGTCTTTTTAAGCTAAGTTTGGTCTCCATCTCCCGAGAGAAACACACAAGAAAGATCCAAATATTCTAGCACTAAAAGATGCTAAAATCCTCTGTTTGGGTGACATACATGACACATCACATGCTCTTATTATACATCGTGATGTCCTCTATTGTCAGTGTATATTAGCAGTGCAGCTTTAAAAGTATTTTTATTTCAGCTCTAATTTTACATTGCGTTGGGGCAAAAGCAGAAATCACAAAACCGCTACGAAAACGACAACTATTTGAATGTGAATGTAGGAATTTTTGTAATTAATTCAAAGTGATTAATGACATTTTTGTGTCTAGGTGACTCCGATGTCCGACAGAGACTTCGGCCGTTACAACTGCACGGCCAGGAACAACATTGGAGTGCGATACCAGGAGTTCATTCTGGCCCAGGCAGGTGAGTCTGCAGAACTGCCTCCATTGTTCGCCCCCCTTTACCTAAGCTGATGAGATTGGTGAGTTAATTTCACATCCAGAATGTGAAATGTGCAGTCAGGGACCTCACACCCTTTTGTATCGCCGCTCTCACAGTAACGCCAACCATTCAACTACTTTGTAACCCTCTACCTCTCTACTAATGGTAATGGCCTTATTTGCAATTCTCGGGAAGATAAATTCCACTACAAGTCCCAACCCCTATTCAGCCTAGCCTAATCTCAAATAGTGCCGGCTGATTTACCATACCCCTCGCTATTTACTGAAGTACCCCCTAATTTACGGTAGCTTGGCCTAATACACAATAGTGCAGTCCAATTATCTTTAGTGCAGATTGAATTGCTCCAGCTAAGGAGAAAAGTAGTGAGCAAAAAGCTGACCTAATATGTAATCCCTGCAAGAGAACTGTGTTTTTCAAGTTTTTCCGACTCGTACGTCCCGCACAAGCGCACGGGGACGGTGCAACTGGTGAAGAAGTCACCGTTATTAACGGAGATTATCTCGCTCTGTCTTCTAAGCTGCACCTTGAGTAAAAAGTACTACAGACAAGTTGGCGCGTAAGTAGGTTTTTAGTGAATCAAGCTGTTTGGGATGTAAATAGGGCTGCAAATATTTGCGAAAAACAGCAAAGAAAAAAAAACAATTCCAAGGACAAATGAAAAAATGTAGCTAAGTGACGCGCCGGCTTTCAGAACAAGATGTATATTAAATTGCTTTTCATGGCCTAGAGTTATTATAGCAGTGGCGTCTATCTTTAGTTGTGATATAATGGGTGGAAGGCTGAGCGAGTTCTGTCTGCAGCTTTAAAAGTCTTTTTATCCTTGGTTAATAATGCATAAAGCGCCGGGACATATGCATGTTTCAGAGTATCGGGAAATATAAATGTCTTTATGGCTGCAGGTGTGCATCCCTTTGTTACACTCAAGGACCAGGAAGTGCTACTGTGGGGTTGTTATTTGTGGTTTTGATGTCTTATTAGTCAATCAAAGCGTGATTTTTGACGCTTTTGTGTAACTTTACTGTCAGGGTAGTAGGTAGGACTTTCCACATCCCAAAACCACGGCTTATAATTAAATGGAATTGCCATGTGTGTGTTTTTTTGTTTGTTTTTCCAGACGTGCCGTCGAATCCATACTCGGTTCGCCTGTCGGCCGTCTCCCAGCGCTTGGCGACCGTCACGTTCATGAAGCCCGACTCCCACGGGGGCGTCCCCATCAGCTACTACCTGGTCCAGTACAAGGAGGTGGGCTCGCAGGACTGGAGGGACGTCAAGTCGCACAGCGTCCAGAGTGAGTGCCCGTTGTGTTTTCGCTTCTTGACACCCATTGCATGAAATGCATGCATTACAAAATAAAATAAAATAGGTGCAGTTTGTCGTTAAGTGGCTCAAACTTGCAAACTTTCTTCAAATGACGTCTTCAATCCCAAGTTTCCTTGTGAATTGTCCTCAGAGGGACACATTTTGCGCTGCATTTTTTGGGATCTAAAAACGTCCCCTCTTTAAATATAAATGGGTTTCAGTCAGCACGCTCTGAACTATTTTTCTTTTCTTTTGCTGCATGAATTAAAAACCTCCCGCTCACATGATGAATTATACATTTAATGACCCCGCTGTGATCAGAGCCCACCATAAACCAGTGCTACAGTGATGTATATATGCGCATAGTCGCCGATGAATAATAGCAATGCTTCAGTTTTATAATTTTCCTGCACAGTTTTCAAACTTGTGAAAACTAGACCGGGGGTGATTGCACCTCCACGTGCCAGGTTGACGCTGGTATGTCCGACACGTGAGCTGACGCCGTTCGAGCGTGAGGAGAGGCCGTGCCGCGCCATCCGCCGCGCCATCCTTCAAAGCCTCGGCCCGGAGATGCGGTCGGGTCACGGCGAAAGTCAAACACCTCGCGGGGGAGAGAGCGCCAGAACCCGCCTGAGCCGAAAAGAGCGAGCTCCTCCCCCCCCGTATGCTTTACGACTCCAAATTGATTTCTGAGCCTGTTGGTGGAAAGTACACCGCGACGTGAAGGATGGATGGATGGGAAATGGGAGCCAGAGGACGAATGGTTGGGTGATAAGCAGGTCCGACAAACCTGAAGGGCTTATCACTAATATCCCTCATTTCAGAGTCAATTACAGTATGCAGATCCAGTGAGCTGAATACCAATCAGGGCGCAGCACTTTAACAGTGAGCACGTAGAGGAAAAGAACCGCGATTATCAAAGAAATGGAACTCATTCAGACTATTTTCAGTTATATTCAAAATTATGACTAAAATATTTAAATTGTCTGAGTAATTACAAGCCTCTAAGTGGTGTCTTATAGTCACGGAGCCGCTTCAGATAGCCTCAAGATCCTTTGCGTAATAAACTCCTCCATATAATGAGACTCCTGGACTCGTTTCATTTGAATGCGTTTGCCCAAATTGAAATGTCTGCTTATGGCCTGGTGCGGCTGCAAATTGCAGAATTTGTTTTCAGTTCCCGGACTAAAGAACTGCAAGTGCACCTATTACCGCTCGAGTATTTAATTTGTGCAAACTGATGAAAAACAACAACTTTCACTCAAACTCATTACACTACCAACTCTCTGCTGGCTTTTATGAACACTGGAGGTTATGCAAATAGGCTCCGGTCATCGAATCGAAATGGGAATCTGTGCGATAATGGGATTTTTCTGTTTTCTTCCATGACTGTTGTAATTTACAGTATGAGTGCAACGCAGAGTGTTTTCAGTCACCATAAGTATGTTCATAATCTTTACGACAAGTTCCTGTGATTTAACCACAGCCTTTGAACAAATCTTGTACTATGAGTTTGTTGTAGGTTCATATCTAAATCATCTCATAGTATTTAATATTAATGGAATCCTGCAACTGCTCTGGTTAGGTTATATTCTGATGCCTCTGAAGGTTTGATATAAATGGATGCATCACAGACACCATTTATAGATGCAGACTTTCATTATACAAACATATCTTTATTTTGAACCCATGACAAAAGTAAATACTGCATTTCACTTAAACAAATAAAGGTAGCCCATCTGGTTAGAGGTTGCTTCTTTTTACTTTATTCATATTCACTAGAGTGAATGCTGTCAAATTGTGTAAAATATGGACATAAATCGAAAATCTCTCTCATTTGTGATTGTTGATCTTGGCTGCGTGTTTTTCAACTGCGAAGTAGCATGTGTCAAGAGCTGGATGCTTCTGATTTGCAAAGTTGCATGTTTCTGATCTACAAAGCTTCATGTTTCTAAACTGTAGAGCTGCATGTTTCTGATCTGAAGAACTGCATGTTTCTGATCTGTAGAGCTGCGTGTTTCTAATTTGAAGAGCTGCATGTTTCTAATTTGAAGAGCTGCATGTTTCTGATCTGTAGAGCTGCGTGCCTCTAATCTGAAGAGCTAACTGCATGTTTCTGATCTGAAAAGTTGCATGTTTCTGACCTGTGGTTCTGACCCAACCAACTTGTCCAGTTTTCACTGCTTACAGTTATCCATTCATACCTAACTGCCTCTGTGTTGCTGTTAATTCTTTCTGTCACTTCATGAGTGCACTGTTTACCCACTGAGCCTTTCTACAACTTTCATCCCTGGCTCTATCCATCCTTTTTATCCAAGTATCTTTCTCCTCTGTACTATCTTTGTCTAGATAGGCATCGTCGCCACTCAGTTTTTCTGTTGTTGGTGTTTCAACAAAGCGCTTATGTGACACTTTATGCAGTTGTGGCCCTGGCCTCAAAGATGGGCTTCAGAACTTTCCACCATTCACATACCCACAGTGCCCTTAGCATTCCTGTGCTTATGTATGTATGTATGCAACCACTGCGCCAAATGGACAAAGGATACTCAAGTTACACTGTTTCTGGTTTTGTGTTTCTGCAGCCACAGTGGTGCTGACCGGGCTGGAGCCCAACACGACGTACGAGGTCCGGGTGGCGGCAGTCAACGGCAAGGGCCAGGGCGAGTTCAGCCACACGGAGTCCTTCCAGACCCTACCCATCCGTAAGTCAGCTCCTCCGCCTCGCCGCCACTCTTTGTCCCGTTTCATGGCGCTTTCTACAAAATACGAGCTCATCATGATAAGCTTTGAACCAGGCTGCTTCAGAACAATTTAAACTTCCATTTAGATACTTATATATGAAATTAAATCCTGTCATAATCACTTTAATTAATTACTAGATTTAATAGATTTATAGCACTTACACTGGGTTAATTATTGGTGATTGGCACTTCCTAGTTAATGATGATGTTCGGGAAATAATTAACTCCTAAACATGGAGCAGAAAAAAATACCGGGAAACAGATAAAACCGCTGTGTTAGATGTTTGGATTTCATGAACTGTAATGAAGACGTGATAGCGATAAAGCTCCTCGTGAAACTCTGGCATGTTTATCCTGGAGACGGTTACAGCCTCTTCATTTTTCATTGATATGAATTCAGATTATTGGGGCCAGGAATAGATCCTGTCACACTTGCACTTTGATATAAAGCTGGCGCGTTAAAAAAAAATTACGTACCGCGGGGATTTTTTTATGATAAGGTTTTTATTTATTCAAGAAATCTGGCACGGCAGGATTGCTGTAAATCCAAGCAAGGCCACGGGAAAAAGGTGCAGCTACTGAGAATGAATGTTAAGGAGAAGAGCCAATTAGCAAAATACAGTGAATAATAAAAAGCCCCGGTCAACATTAATCACAGCCAGGCAGTGGGAGTTACCTTGTAATATGAATTTTATTCAGATTTAAACCGGCTCTCTGCTCGTACTGCATCCTTATCTCATATCTCATGTTGCCACCTGCTTCCCTGCCGAAGACATATTGTTTCACACCTCCACTGAAGCCACCCCACCCACCCCTCCCTCGTGTTTTCCTCAGGTGAGCCGAGTCCGCCGGCCGTCCACGGGCAGAGAGGGATGGGCAAGGCGTACCGGCTGGGGCTGGTCAAGCAGGATGACGGAGGGATGCCCATCGTGGAGTACATTGTCAAGTACAAGACTGTGAGTGATTTGCAGTAATGGGCAATCCGGTTGACAGAAGAGGGGACTGTTAAGGGGAGCGACATCACAATCGGGTGGTATTGGCTCGTTTGTTAAGGCTAAAATGCGATTAATCGAGATTAATCGATTACCTCAGATTAATTAGATAATTTTTTTTAATCGAGTCCCATCCCTAGTCTATACCAACAGAAACTAGCCAGCGTGGGTCAAAATATGCATAACTGCACAGTCCAGCTCTTAGGCAAACAAAACCAAGTGCTTAATTAACAAGATTTGCACAGACTAAGTATTTGGGAAACAATTCAAAAGAACAATAAGCACAGATTCGCTCAAATGGAACCAGCCCAACCAGCGGTCGGTCCAGACGAGTTCCAGTCAAAGTGAAACGAGCTCGCATGATTCAATATTTTACAATTTTGCAACATGTCCCATCCGTTAATCCTCTTACGACGAACGGAGAAGCCGTTCTCCTCCAGCATATACTTACTTTTGGATCAAACATGCGTTAATCCGCCGCTGAAAGTAGTCCCCGAACAAAAGTACTTGAGAAATGTCTTCCAAAAAAAATTAAATAAAAAATACACCTGCAAACTGTTCGTATGTGACCCATTTTCAAAAGACGTAAGGAGGGAACGGAGACGGACAAAGGGAGCCCGGGGGCGTCTGAAACACATCGGTGGATATTACTGAAGGAAAATAACATTAAACTTAATATCCAAATGTTGTTTCAGGACAATACAGAACAGATTGGAATCATTTAGAGCGTAAAGGAAGCTTTAATATTCCTCCACAAGCCTCTCTGATTATTCCTTCTTCAAGAGAAGGCCAGTTAGTTTAATTAAGTTTGGCAAGAAATAGCCTTTTACTTTTTTCGGTTGAATTTTTAATTGCAGCCGCACACTGATTGTCTAATTATTCTTTCGGGGCGAGTTCACCGATGCCGCGATATCTGGGAAAGCGGCTTCTGTAGTTTAAGTAGTTTATTTATATGAAAAAAAGAGCGGACAGCCAGTTTAGAGGAGGCGTTTTCTTCCATTTTCAAGTATTTCGTGTAATAAATAGCGTTCCATACAGCTCATAGGAATCACTCAGCTGTTTAAGTAGTTGATTTTTACGTGGGTGACATAAAGGAGCTTAAACTCGCCCAGATAAGGCGAACTGCAACTGAGTCGTGGCCCGGGAAGCAGAGTAGACGGCGCTCGTGGAAAAACTCTAAGTGGATTCGAGCTGGTTCAAATCTCCTATCTCCCCACTGCTAATGTGTCCGAGCAGCCGCTTCCGTGTCTCATCGTGGGGGAAGCGGCGGCGGTTTCAAATAATGCCGCCGCAGAGGTAAAAGTGATGTACGCAGTTGAGGAACACGAACACATCGCAGTCTGACAATCAAAACAGAAACACACTTAACGTCCTGGACTCATTTTCAGGGCATTAAGTGAAAATGATGGGTGCCAGCCAAAGAGCCACAACTTTTTCTTTTCCGTCCTCCAGGATAAAGAGGAGCAGTGGATGACCAAGCTGGTTCCGGGGGCCAACGACTTCGCCATGCTGCAGCCGCTGCAGTGGAACACGAGATACGAGGTGGAAATCACGGCGCGCAACGTCAAAGGCCTGTCAGAGCCCACCTTCTATCAGTTCTTCATGCCGCAGAAACCCGACATTACAGGTAAAAGCATGATAAAGGAAAACTTTTATTATCTTTTTTTTTTAATACACCAGTCTCCCATTTACTTGCTTTTACGCTTCCAGGTGCCACTAAAAGCTTTTTTTGTAATTCCCCATAAAATATCTGCGATAGCGCTGGCTATAACGAGGGGCGTGATGTTCCAGTCGAGATAAAAACGCAGCGGGGCCGTTGCTCCACGGCTTCCTGGGCACGGGAGGCTGCCGTCGTTGTACTGAAATTGACGTCCGGATTTCTTCCCCGGAGCAGATTCTTCAGCTCTAAAACACCATCGTAGCTGCAGTAAAAACCCACATTTCATCTGCATTTCATCACTTGTCTGAAGGAATTGAGAACAAATGTGAGCAAACGGAGCAGCAGATTAAGATGAACTCCCGTCACAAGAGGCCTACATTTCCCATGATGCAGCTCAAACTATTTTAAACATAATTCAGATGCAAGATAGTAGTAGTCTTAAGGATTTGAGCAATGGCGACAGTGTAGACCCTAGCGTATAGGTGATGTACACCTCCCCAGAAATATAACCCCGACCACAATGGCTGTGATTGGTCCGCTTGGTAGTAGCATGTTAGCACGTACAGAGCTAGCCACCAGCGTAGGCTACGTACGTAGGTTACGGCGTCTATGTCCCTCAGTACCCTCAGTGAACCTTATGGTAAACTGAACCAGGGCTGTTTTCACATGCGGAATCGCTTTGGTGGATTACGACTCGAGGTTCTGAAGCTAATGAGACGAGGAACTGCATGAGGTGGAAAGGACAGGTGTCCTGAAAGCGGCAGGAACACTCCCTGATATGACTGTCATTGGATTAAGGGCCTATAAAAAGGCTTGGGGCCCAATTACTGCAGCTATGCACCGCGAATCACACGTAATCACACTCAAATCTCTGCACACAGGCATGATGGATGTCCATCGCACACAAACAACCAAAAATCTGCTTTTAAATCGTAGTAAAGTCTGTTCAGAATCAGAGTAATCCAATAACAGGAGCTACTAACAGCTAATTTAGCACTGGCGAAAAGCTAATGCACGCCGAAAGACAACTCATTAGATCAGTATTAACCTTTTATGTCCCTCAAATGTTTGATTACCTTGTAAAATAATTCCTAAAAGATTAGAATTGTCAAGGACTGACTGAAAGATGCGGCGTCAGCAACTATTTTGACAAACTGTCTAATAATAATTTATCAAAAAGCTTTGCTGCTTTTCTCCGTTTAGCTAATTATGCGTCGACTACATTTGGGTGTTTTACAGACCAAACTGTTGTTTAATAGAGCAAATAATCTGATTAATTAATGCCATTTGAACACTGGTATCATGAAATACTCGGATTTGTCACATTTTCACCCCAGTTTCCTCACAAATGGACCAAAACCACTCCGCCCCGGTCGTCCGCATCTTCGCTCGGGAGTCGTTCACCTTTGTTCCACGTAACCAGCACAAATTGCGCAGTCACACCAGCAGATCGCTAGTGAAATTCCCCAAAATATCACCCATTTCTTCTCCTTTCCCCCCCCGTCCTGTGTGTCCAGTGGTGGTACTTTACAATTCTTCACCAGAGTGCAGACAGAAAGTCACGGCTCGGTCTAGTCGAGCTCATGTCTCATTTAGCGCGCGGGCATGGATGTCTTATTCAGCTCTTGGTCTTGGCTGCAACCTTCCCTGTGGTGTGTTGTACGACTGCACATTTGAGCGTTGTAGGTTTTAATGTTAAGAAGAAAAAAAAAAATGCCTGGATGTGCGGGATGTTTCCATCTCCAAGTCCTCCGGGCTTTTTTTTTTATTTTTTGCACGCATGCAAATGCACATGCATGTTCAGCAAATGCACACAGAGGCTTTGAAATGCGCAGTACAGTTTCTCTTTGAAGCCAGGGCACACGCGAGGAGATACAGGCGCATCTGCTGTCGAAATAAAAGTGCGATTCTCTCGTCGCTCTTGTGCACTTTCCCCCAGCAAGACCTCGCATTCGCGCACAATAAAAATAAAAACAAGGGAGGGCCGCCTTCAGTTTGCTTCTCGGAGCCTTTTACCGCGTCCATTTGTGTTGTTTCGGGTTGAGCGAAGTGTTTGCCTCGGTCATTACTGAGCCGGCTAAATGGCCTGCAAGAGAGTGGACTGCGGCGAGCTTAAGGCGCGTCACTTCGATTGGCTGTCCTCTCTTGTTAGCAAATGGCGGTGCATCGTGGGAAAGAGCCCGGCAGAGAGGGAGCGGGGAGTTGGGAGAAAACGCTTTCCTTTTAATATGTTTGTTTGAAAAGGTGAGAAGGCTTTAAAGCGGAGGGGTGGGAAGGTTTCCCAAAATTGTCTCCGGACTTTGCAGCTGATGCCAGACCCCCAGCGCCACTTTTTTTTAATAACCTCCATTTATTTCCTTGAGGTTGATCTGTTTATATATAATCCCTCAAAGTTGTCCGGGTTAAACGGGAAAAATCATCCGCCACACTCCGTCAGATTTGATATTGAAGACGTCTGGTCAGCTCAATCAAAAATATTAGATGTGATTTATGTGTCAGTCCCAATTCACCCCTCCCCCTCCCTCTCCCGTGAACACGCAGGCACCGTCCTATTTCCGAAACAACAAATAAATACCCTGTACAGGTGCCTTCCATCTCTCACCAACCCAATTCTCCCATCAATTGTCATTCTATGTATTATGCATTTGCATTGCATTGGATTCCGCGTCCTGTTTTAGTTTCAGGCGGCGCAACCTTCTCCCCCCTCTTACTCGTGGAGAATCCTTTAAGAAAAATGCCATTGATTGCAACGCTGCCCTCGGTTCCTTTTCAATTTACTCGTCTTCCTCGTCCTTTTTTTTTTTTGCCAAGCTTTCTTTTCACCTCCTAAATCACTGCGCTGTCTCCACGCTCTACCCAATTACAACGCTGTGTCTCCTCCACCAGCTTTTTTTTTGCCTTGTCAACCATTTTGCATCTCTTTACTGCACTGCTTTGTTGTAGAAGAGCCCATTTTTTTTTTTCTTGATTGATTTACTGCCGGCATTGTTACGTGATATCAGGAGCAGGCTTTACTGTACAATGGCACAATGTAGAGCGCTACCCGGGCCTTAGAACTAACTAGGATGTTTTATATGGTGTAAATTTAGGAAGCATTTTACTTTCCCAACTTCCCACATTGTCCTTTTGTTTAATTGCCATGGTAACACCGGTTTTGACTAAAAGAGTACAGACTGTATAAAAAGTATAGCCAGTGTTAAAATACCTGCAATATTCCTCCTGGCCAATAGGGGGACTCAAGTTAATACATCACTCAGTGTGTCCATATTGAGTTTTTAGTATCAAACCTTCTTCTTCTAAACAAAATGATGATCAGTTTGCAAATTATGGCGCAATTTAGAGTAGAATAGGTGACGACACACCAAATTGACCTTAAATAACTACCGGCTACGCGTTGCCCAACTGGGCCGTTGCCTCACGTTGCCCAAAATCTTGCGCTTGAACACACCAAGCACCGACGCTCTGTGCTTTTGTGATAGAAAATATTTCTTCCTGCCAGCAGGTGGCAGCAGTCGGTATTGGTCATTCGAAAGGGGCGTCGCAAGAGCTACAGTTAGCGAAGAAGAACAGAGCTGGTCTCGACTGAATCTTAGGGATTGGGATAAAAACTGCCGACAGTGGTCCAGCTACTGGTAGGACGGTGTAGGACGCACTGCATAAGCAAGGGCCACATACTCAGTGGGGCCCAACACAATTGTATATGCTACAGTTGACCATTGGATTGGTCCATGATGTGTTGAAGTCTCCGGAAGTTCCGATATTGGTGCTGCGAAAAAACAAAACAAAACAAAAACAATTGACCAATGTGCCAAACTCAAGGCTTCAAAATTTTATCATAGACACTTTTTTTATAAGTCTAAGTTCAGAAGCTAGCTTCTTATTGGCTGGTTCTGTGAATACCATTTGTAATTTGGTGGTATGTGACTGTAACTGTACGCTTTTATCCCTCTTCTCTTTCAACTCCAAACCTAAATTTGTACTTTATTTGAAAAGAAGACACAGCGATGTCTGAGTTTCCCCAAATCTACCCCTGGGGCCCCATCCGGCATTTCTTGTGTAGAGGTTTGTTCTGGCTGCTGCCTTTCTTTCTTGGCTCGCTCCTTCTTCTTCTTCCAGTCATGCACCATAAAAAAAAAAAAAAAAAGCTTTGATGGAAACAGCCGTCGTAGATTTTGTTTGTAATAATCTCATCAAAGCACTTGAAGAAATAATCTGGACGGGCCCCCCTCCTTCCTCTGCTGGTGGGAAACTTTTTTTTTCTCTCTCTTCCTGGAAGTGATGGCAGCAAATCAAAACGGGAAATGAACACTTTTATAGCCGCCCATTACATTAATCAAGTCCCTCATCAATTCTCAAAATGAAAGTCATTATTTTTAATGCGGGGTGATGAAAAAAATCTTTTGTTCAGTCATTTACTGTGTGAATATACTCGTCATCCTGATATGGCCACCTGAGCCAAACACGTTGTGCTTATGAAACAGAATAAATGTCGTAAATCTTCCTACTACAATTTAAAAGTCAAAAGGCAGGCAAGGAAGAAGTTTAGATAAGAGTAGCATAATAAAGCATTGGTTAAATAATCTTTACTGAGTCTGGTAACAAGTCTCTGAAGAATCGGTTTCAGATGAAACACCGCTGACTCTCTAAAACTGGCACACCACAGTCAAAGAATGCCTCGGCTGCTGAAATGAAAACACTCTCAGACTTAAACACAGACTGAGGATAACATCTAGAGGCGACGGGAGCGAGCCGAACCTCGGGGGTTTCACTATAAACATCCCTTTAATCCAAGACCTGGGTTTGTTTGCCTCGCGCAAAAATTCGCCACAGTCGACGCGGCAACATGTATTATTTAGTGGACTAAAGAACGGATCAGTGCAAATGTTTACGCGTTTAGTCGCCCGTTTATTCATCCGACAGAGATAATCCGACAGATCAAGAGATTGCGTTTCGGCGGGAGCGAGATATTAATGTCGCGCTGAGAAGGAACGGTGGCTCGCGATGAGTTTGTGGCGTCTGAGGACCGTGCTTGACCTTAGATACACAGAGCAGCATTAGTATGGATGATAAGAGACGATTTGGACATGGTGTTATTATGCAATCTGTGTCCGGACAACAGACTGTACCTGGATAATTTGGTGTTGAAAGGTCACAAAACGCCACCTCTCCCTGCTTCCTAGCATACAAAAATGGCAGGAAGTAGCATGTATGTTCGATCTGTAACTGAGAATAACTGATCTTTAAAATGAGATGAGGGAGGTGTGGTGATACGCTGTGCTCAGGCTACAGGAATTCTTCTTAGATTATCATGCAAGGTCAGGGAGCATTGAATGCAACACCTCACAAACTATTTATCTACTGATCCGTACTCCAGTCCAGTAGGTAGCGGTAATTCACCTACAAGCTGGTTTACAGACTAGCAATCAAACCAAAGGCAGAAGATGAAGAACAAGTTTAAACTTTACATTGAACTTCTTTATTGACTGAACAGGCATTTTTCTTCATTTAGAACTGCAGTTGAGACTTTTATCTTTGTCTACGCTAGTAAGCTAGCTGATGTTAGCATACAGGGCTAGCTATTTGTCATTGCTTGCCTACACCATCAGCTATTTCGTCTCCTTTAAGACTAGTAATCATTGTAATCATCCGGATTTTAAATCCCAAATATCAATCTTTGTGTCTTGTGTCTTAAGAGCGGATCTGTAAAGGCCTCACATTACCAGATAATCTGATAAGACCAGTACTTCGGTACAGAGTGAGGTCTGGACCTGATTTCTTTGCCGATCCATGGGAGGGGTGAATTCGGGGATAAGTTGAAACTCCTGTAGTCTGAGACCAGCATTAATCACATCAGAAAAATCAAGATAATGGTTTTAGGACTAGGTGTAAATGCGCATAAGGGGTCCAGATACAGATTGCTTATCAATATGGCTTTATTCTTGTGACTGGCGCCTCATTGTGCCGTTCAGTTACTGAAAATATGAAGGACGTCTTCCAATCAGTTTCCTTCTTCATAAACTTTTAGTGTGAAATCATATGAAAGCAAAATGCCCATGTTTAGTTGCTAATTGAATTTCGCCTTGTTAAAACTACAGAGCGTCGACACTGGCAATTATTTTTCAGTGGTTAATTTATCTCATTAGAAGAAGCTCGCGATAACGACCGAATCGTTTGGTTATCACAAGAAAACAAAGCGTCTCCTCATCAAACAAGGCGACGCAATGGACGCCTGGACTCCAGTTATGCATCCTCCCCACAAGTCATGACCGTGATCAGTAGTCGTCAGATGTGATTAAACGTACCACAAACTTGTTTTTTTAGTTTTTTTTTAGTTCTCCATAATTATCCTGTGATCTTAAGAAAACAAAATTCATTTCCTTGAGAAATTGTCCTTCTGGTTTCTTGAGATAACGAGATAAATGGAGCCATTATCATGAGAAAATTAGCTTTGTTATCTGTAAATAATGGAATGAGTAACTTGTGATCTCAAGATAGCAGCGCAAAAATAAAGTTCTCTGTGCCTGTAATGATTCTTTAAAAGTTTGTCTTGATTTGACTTGAGAGTTTGGAGATTAACTCTAGTTTGTTGCGCACCAATTTGCCATGGGTCTCCAAACAGTCGGAAATTCGTACTTCAAACGAACGAACCACGTTCTATGCATCAACTGGCACTGTCGGTGGCGCCACTTACCAGAGCAAAATCTAGTAAAGCATTGATCATTTTTAACTTCAGGATCTGTTTGTCAGATGTATACAGGGATTCTGAGCATCAAGACAAGGTTCAACCGTTTATCAGTGCAGGGCCATCGGTGTGCAAGAGTAGCCCTGGTTTTAGCTAGCCAGAACTAGCTAGCTGTTGGCAGCTTTTGACATGATTTAGCATATTTAATGATACCCATGCACAAAAATGTGTTGCTCTTCCTATCTCCCAGCTAGTTTCCCCTTTTGAATGACAAATACAAACTACTGAAACCTGCTCGTATGAATAGACGCACGTGCCAGCTGCCCATTAGCCGCATTAGCTGGTGTATTCAAGAGCAACTTTCTGGTCCCAGCACAAGAGACGTGACTGCCTGCCTCCGTTGCCGATAGTTCTTCATTACCGGTCTGTTGCTTCTGGCCTTCAGGCAAGATATAATTAGGAGGAAAAAAAAACAAAGTGATGTCTTTTCAAAATGACAGGAAGTCCTTGGCGACGAGTATTTGCAAAACTGAATCCAGTTGTTCTGTTATTCGATCACGACTTCAACCTCCAGCCGAGCGCCTGTGATGCGCTTCTGTGAGTCTTAACTGACGTGGTGGTGCAGGAGGCAACCCTTAGCGTGAAGCCGACTTCAGACGGAGAAGTCTGCGGAGACCGGCGCTGTGCCGAGCACTGCGAGGGCATTGTTAAGAATCAACACCGCGCAGATGAAATATTGTCTCACCGAGCGCGGCGCTTGAAGGACAAAGCGAAGGGAGGAGAGACAATGAAAAATAAATCAAAATAACACTAAATAAAATAATAAAAGCCTTTCAACTTCCTACTCTGCTGCAGGCTCCTCTCTCGACTACACGACGAACCAGAGACAAAGAACAGGAAGTAAGTACATGGTAAAATGTGACAGGCACACCTACGTGCCAAAAATGCACTTGAACAAACTTGTTTTCCTAACAATAGTCAATGAATCAATCAGCTCTCTGAGTGGTCTGATTGAAAGTTTAGCAGCTTGGGTCATGCCGTGTAATCTGCTCTTCACGCATTTGAATCTGTGCCTTCCCTTAAAAGGCTTCAATTTGAATGTCGAAGGTATTAAAGGCAGAGCCACTTGAATTGCTCCTTAAATAAGTCGTAACCCCAGACAGCGGCAATTACAGAAAAGTGGACCAAATTTCTTTGAAGCTTTTTTGAGGTTGATTGTGAAGGATGCCACATTCTTCTAAGTTAAGAGTAATTTCCCGTGTTTTTTTCATTTCCTCCGCGCTTGCTCTTGAGTGCACTTGAATCACATCAAGGCGCGCCTGCTTCCTCTTTGGAAATGGACGGAAAGGAAGGACCGATCCCTTCTCGTTCAAACTGGGAAGGATTGAATTATTTCATTGAGTTTTACGAGGGTCTCCTTATCACGTCCAAAAAAAAAAAAAAAAAAATGGGAACAATCCACTCTTCCATCCACAGATGATTACGTTCATCCCCTCGCAGAGTAACGCCCGCTACCTTCGCAATCACTGAACGCCCGTCCCTCCATCATTAATTGAGTCACTTGCCTGCCGATCCAATCTAGAGACAGTCGATCACCTCGCAGCTCTAATGAGTTTGTGTTGTCAGAGATGTGTATGAATGGCTTCAGGTGCCAGACATGCAGTTGGATCTCTTGCCAGTGAGTAATGCCGCTAATGGGCCTATATATCAGCGACTAATCAGAAGAAGTCGGTAAAAGGGTTAACAGAGCAGGGAAATAAGAATTAATGACCACTGTGTATTCAGGATTAGAATGTGAAAAGTCTCACAGAACAAATTAACAAATGGTTTTGAGGGGGGAAGCAAGTTGGGGAGCTTTGGCGGGTATTTACAAGATAGAGAAAAGAGACTTTACAGGCCATTTATGTTGGGCTAATACTTCTTCTGCTAAGGCTTCACTCTCAGATTTACTTAGATTCTTTCACGATTATCAAAAAACTAAGCAGTTGTTAAAAAAAATAGCCATTAATTTCAGGAAGAGCTGTGCAGTACTGTTGGTGTCGCCTTTGCAAACCTGTAACAACAAAAACACATAATTAGGGATGCACGATATTGGCTTTTCTGCCGATATCCGATATTCGGATATTGTCCAATTCTTAATTTCTGATACCAATATCACCCGATACCGATATATTCAGTCTTTTTACACCAAAATTGTAAGGTAACAACATATTACCTATTATGGAATAAACACATTATGCCTAATTTTATTGCAATGTTCCACTGGATGCAAACATAAATGCAACATGGCTTTTCAAATGTAAACACTGTCTGTGCAAAATAAGTTACCGAAAAAAAGTGCCATTCATTTTTTAATTTTTTTGTGTTTTTAGAGAGAAATTTTTGCCTCAAACGACACTACAGACAATATCAAAACAAGGAAGACAAATGTAGCGTACAAATGTAGCGCACAAATGTAGCGCACAAATGTAGCGCACAAATGTAGTGTATAACGCCGCATGATTCTTCTTGAGGTGGGTGATCAAATTTGATGTATTAAAGGAAGACGCCTTGTTTCCTCCTTCCTTTTACTTTACAGTAATTACAAATCGCGAGCTAGCTTGTTAGCCACGGTTAGCAACCTACGAGACTAGCGTGAGGGCCGATATTATCGGACATCCCTAGATGTAAGACAAAGCCAATGACCGCAATGCACTGTTGAGTAGGTTAGTAACCCTATTGTGGTCTAGGGTTGACTGTACAGAAGTGAGGACTGTTCCTAGCTAAGCCTGTCACGGCATGGACGAAGATGCAGCTACATAAAGTCAAAAACCAACAGGATGTACCTTCTTTGGATGTATTTCAAAGGTACAACCCTAGCCCTAGCCCAGTATGACGCTATGATGTATTTGAACAAAGCAGACCGAAAACTCATTCAAAAAGTTCAGACCAGAACAGTGACTATGGTGCATTACAGAAGATAACTCTGCAATGCCACATGGTTTGAAATATTAGAAAAAAACAGGAGGAAATTACCCGTCTGAACCACGAAAATTGTTGTTTACATGCGTAGCGCAGTTCTGGCTCTCCACCCCCCGCAGGCCGTTTATCACGCTGACCCGCGGGTTATTGCAGGGGACGGTTTCCACCACCGCTAGTGCATCAGTTTGACTGCAGGTGATCATTCAGCAGAAGAGAGGAGCGGCGTTGCCCTCTATTTTCCGAAAGACCCTCCTCCAGAAATGACCTCATTACCTCTCTTTAGTCTCACATTATAAATCAAGCGAAGCCACCCTGGCCGCAGGTGACCACATGGGTATGTACAAAACACTGAATGCAGCACGATATGAAGCAACAGTGCTTTTGTCTTTTAATGTTCCCCTTTTATCCTCGCTGGCTCACGCTTGGTTTGCTCTGTTTGATCTCTATCAAATTTAAAGTTAAGTACAGATAAAAAAGACGATTAAATATTAAAGGATTTCTTTTAGATAAATACATTTCTATTCCCTTTACCACCTCTACTTGTATAGTTCTGTATTCACAAAGACATCAAGGCACCCGGGGCACCCACCAGGCATCCTTGGACTTATATACTTCAGAAACAGTAGCACATATTTAGATAGAAGCCCTGCTTTTGCCCGTGCACAAAAGGTTTCTCTCTACACACATTTCAACTATTTCATGCTTTAAAAAGTTTATTCAAAAACTCTGTACCCATGTTACAACTATAAATCCAGCCCTTGAACAGTTACAATAACACAAGGTCTTGGTGTCATCCTTTATGTCTAGATGAGGACTCTCAGTTAACATTATTAAGATAATAATTTCAGATTTAATTATTTTAAAAAAAAATCAAAAAATAATTCATAAAACGATGATAAATCTGTTCTGTATTTGTGGGGGGGGGTTTTAGGGCCACCGTTGAATTGCAATCTACACCAGGCAACTTGTGCTGCCTCAGTAGCACATTAAAAGGCATAGACTGTATATAAATATGGACAATGCATCCCCACGTTGCATTTCTGTTTGCGTTGGCCAAACTGATGCTATTTTCCTGAGGATACAACCGGACTCACTCGTGTTTTCGTTTAATTTCGTTAATCTTCTCTACCTCCACTGGTTTCAAAGACACTGTACTTGTTTTTATTTATTTATTTATTTTTATTTTACGGTCCCACTGGACTGCTTTACGTAGCGGTTGGCATAGCAACTGGTGGTCGCCATTATGTCACATCCTGTTTGTATAGCGTCAAATACAAAGAAAATGACATAATTTTTATGTTAACCACCTAAAATGACAGAAACCATCCTTGGAAAAACAAATATTTGACATGTATTTTAGTGTTTTAATTTGTCCCATCCACTAACATGGAGGAGGCGGAGCTTATGACATATACTGCAGCCAGACACCAGGGGGAGCAGTCCCACCCCCATCTTTATACAGTCTATTGTCAAAACTGGCAACAACGGCTGACATATCAACATTGATGGACACTTCAAATCGTTCTTTTCACAACACCTCACACTCTGTCCTTCCTCTAAATCGTTTCCATTTTGGGGATAAATGTTTAAAAAACTGGCTGCAAGTGAACAAGCGTTTAGCGTGTCAACCCAACCTCAAACTGTCGAGCCGCTGCTTAACACTTTAGAGTGATACTCCTTATCACACAAGAGTCTGCTGTTTATGGATTTCTGCCTTTGAGGCTCATGAGTTTTTACTGACACTCTAAAAAATATCTTTATCTGGACACTTCTAAATGCTTCAGGCAATCCTTTAAATAATAATACAAAAAATTGTTTCAATTAAGGCCTGCACTGTTTTAATTTGCGCTTGCATGTTGCGGCTGGCGTTCTTTTAAATGTATGAAACAGACAAAATAGTTAACAAAAAAGTAAAGTAGTCTGAAAATGGATTAGTGCTCTCTTTCTCTCCTGAAATATGTGCGCCCTTCGGGGCAGCTGGAGAGGTGTTGTTTACCTCCTCTGAATCTGTGGCGTCAGCAGCCAAATTAACTCAGATAAACTTTCAAAAAGGTGAGATACAAAACAGTGGCCTGGAGCAGTGAGAAAATATTGATCCAGTCTGCAAGTTCCAAATCCCGCGTCCCCCAGGTTCGCGAACGCGCAAAGTGTTTTAATTAGAGCCTCCTTTTGCCATGAGGTTCTTTCCCTCTCTGTGTGTCGGCGCTTTGACTCGCTGCCAGTCTTCCGCCGTCTGCGCTCGCTCCGCTCGAAGCCATGAACAAAGTCGCCGACATGAGAGTCGTTTGGGTTTGCGACACGTGGTTTTAACTTCCGCCGTGTTGCAGGGAATTTGCACGTTTTATTTTTATTTTTTGTTTTTGGCTGTCTACTTCGGCACGCTGGATTTGGCGTGCTGGAAGCCTCGACTCTCAGCTTTAATTGGAGGTTTTTTTCAGTATCACTCTCCTCTTGCACTGTGCAAAAAAACAAATGATGCACTAGTGTTAAGATTCCTGCAGGCACTGAAAGGGAAACTATAACCTTAACCTTATTTCTGGTATAAAATACAGTCATTTACTCACCCTTATAACAATATTTAGATCAACGTATATCCATATAGTGGGAGTGAATGGGGCACCGAAACACAGCCTCTAAATAACAAATTATCTGCCACGAAACCCGTTCATTTCACCAATATTTTGTTATGATATGCTAGTGCTACTCCCTGTTGAGTCCAGAGTTACTTGTTGTCATCATCTGCGGTCTGTAGATTGATTTACTAACCTGGATGATGTCATCTATGAGTGCCGCACGCACCCCACGCGGCTTTAGCTGTAATTTTTTTGCGATATAGCTAAATATTTTTCTGATTCTGAGGTTTTGGACGATAACTTTGTTTGATAGATCACTCCGGGACTCAGCGAGAAATAGCACTAGTGTATCATAGCAAAATGTTGGTGAACAATGCGTTATTTAGAGGCTGCTTTTCGGTGCCCCATTCACTCCCACTATATGGATATACGCAGCGCTTCGCTGGAGGTTAATATCTCCCGAAGGATTAAAAATGACACCAAAGTTATATGGGTGAGTAAACATTAGTATTTTATGCCAGAAATAAGATCCAGGTTGTACCACAACACCTCACACTCTGTCCTTCCTCTAAATCGCTTCCAAATTTGGGGATAAATGTTTAAAAAAAAAACTGCAAGTGAACAAGCGTTAAGTGTGTCAACCCAACCTCAAACTGTCGAGCCGCTGCTTAGCACTTTAGAGTGACACTCCTTATCACACAAGAGTCTGCTGTTTATACATATAGTGGGAGTGAATGGGGCACCGAAACACAGCCTCTACATGGCTAAATATTTTTCTGACTCTGAGGTTGTGGATGATGACTTTGTTTGATAGATCACTCCGGACTCAACGGGGAATAGCACTAGTGTATCATAGCAAAATACTGGTGAACAATGTGTTATTTAGAGGCTGCTTTTCGGTGTCCCATTCACTCCCACCATATGGATATATGCAGCGCTCCGGTGGAGGTTAATATCTCCCGAAGGACTAAAAATGACACCAAAGTTATATGGGTGAGTAAACATTAGTATTTTATGCCAGGAATAAGGTCCTGGTTCCCCTTTAAGTTCAGTGTGCAGGATAAAAGCATCTATATTCACGCCTCTGTCCAAATACTAATGGACTGATTTATACCGTGGTAAAAGGGGGAAAAAATTCTCACATTTTATAAATTAATAAATACCTCAAGAGGACTTCTGTTGCATTTTTATTTAATATTTCGCCAGGTCCTCCATACTTACAAGAGGCACTCTTACTGATTTTACACTTGAAGCCCGGGTCCTGTGAAAGCACTCGTAAGAAAAAAAAAAAAAAAAAAAAGGATTCTCGGAATATCTTGACCTTTTTGTTTCCTCTAACTTCATGGCCGCGCATTCCTAAAATCACTTTAAGGCGCCAGAGCCAAAATGAAATTTTCACAATGCTGGCCTCCTTGCTCCTTGGGTGGATACTGAGGCACAAACGCGGTGAAACGTATTCATCAGTTATTTAATGTTTTGCATTCAAGCCTATAGGATCACTCACACCATCATGTCCAATCAGGCTACAACTGCTTGACAGTCTCAGACGATACAATGCGTAGGTGAGAAATCCACTGCATTTAGGTCACATTCACTTTATGTTTTATGCTCTAGCAGCATGCACTCCTAACTCACGGGGGGCTTCTTCTGCTTTTCCTAACTCAGAGGTGCCAGACTCCACCACTCGGGGTTCTTACACCTCCGCATTAACGTCTGATCTCCCTCTTTAACTCACAGGCGGCTGAACGCTCACATGAGAGCGCCGCCACGTAGAGGAGTTCATTCACTCTTCCGTCACTGATTGCTCCTGGCAAGGTCTGACCTCGAGCTGTCAGCGCTGATCCCGCAGTGGATGCTCAGTTTGCCCAACCCCGGGATCACGTAAGGGCGCAGCTCTGCTCAGCCGTGCCTCCCTCCGCCGCAGAAACCTTTGTTTCCTCACCACGTAAACCTGGCCCTGCTGCAGGTTCCGACTGAGCCGAGGGCCGAGGTCGCCGCTCCGAGAGAAGCTCTTCATTTGTTTCCATTTAAATATAGCGCAAGCTTCGAAATGAGAGTCCGGCGATGCTGAAAACCCAACGTTACGCGTGGAAGCAAAGACGCTAACAGTTGATGCAAGGCCTGAGAGCAAACACAGCAAAAAAATAATAATAAATTTGACCCACGAGGCGCTCATCGTCTGAGGTTTATTGCATCTTTAGGTTCTTACACAGACAGGAAGCCACAAATCATCTAATATTACAAATAAATCCCCACGCAAATATTCTTCCACCTGTTTTCTAGAGCTCCTGATCCCCTTCTCTCCATTAGATCCTCGAAAGTTTCATCTCGCCGCCCATATATATATATACATATATATAGGGAAGAACTTGGCGAGGGAGAAATTGATTTGTTTTGAGGGAGATTCGCCGGCTTGGCGCTAATAATCGAGATTCTCCGCCGAGGATTGCGTGCAGCCGAGAGCGCGGTGGATTAGGACTTATCTGCGCGTTGGACGCCATCCAACTGGCTCCGGAGGAATCCGCCGACCTTGAAGTGTTTTTTGAAAAAGTTTCTCGGGGCGAGCGAGCGCTCCCTCTTAAAGCGAGACGCCGGCCATGTATGGATGCTAGCCTCCGAACTCGACTCCGCGGGCGAGTGAGACAATAAATTCCCACTACCTCCAGCGATGCCGCTCTCCGCCTGACCCTGACCTCTGTCTGAATCCAGATTTGCTAACAGTGTTTTGTCCTTCTTCTCCTTCTTCTTCTTCTTCTTCTTGTGTGTCTGCCTTCGATGCCTTAGCAGAATCCCTGTTCAGCGGCCTGGGCCTGGGGGCGGTGGTGGGCCTCGGCCTGGGAGCGCTGCTGCTGTTCCTCGTGCTCGTGGACGTCAGCTGCTTCTTCCTGCGTCACTGCGGCCTGCTCATGTGCATCACGCGCACGCTCTGCAGCAAGAAGACGGCCACCAGCGGCAAGGGCAAAGAAATAGAGGAGGGCAAGGCCGCCTACCTGTGAGTATATCTTCTGTGGCAGCAGTATCGGCGTTTACCGGTCACCAGGTCACTCCTGCTTGCAGAGTAGTACTTAAGACACTGAAATGCACAATGAAACATTCCTTTTATATTTATTTAATGAGAAAAAGGAGGTTTCTTTTTACTGTAGGTACACCTACCACAGCCGCCCAACCACCCTTTCAACCACAGTATGTCTCTGTCTTATTCACTAACATCAGTGCCAGTGTGCCGTTCACCTCCTTCCGAAGTCTCTCATTCGCACGCCTTGTGTACATCCGTGGCATGCGTGCATATATTACCGCGTCGCGCTTTCTTTCTGTTCCCCCGTGTTTACATACGCGAATAATGCACGCGCCCCTTTGTGTGCGAGAGCGCACTTTGTTTCCTCCCGTTCAATTTAGAGGCCTGCCCCCGTGAAATCCACAGCACAATCGATTTTCAGGTTTAGTCCCACTGTTTTATGCAGGCGGGCCAGGTTTTTGTGAGATAGCACCCACAGAGTGTGATTCATTGGCCTCGCTGGTGCCATTTTTGTGTTAAAGCTGTCAGCGTGCCAGGCCAGTGTCTGGAGATGCACAGAGGCTGGGGCGGGAGGGGGGGGGCGTTGACGTATGCTGAGTCACTAAGCTCACAGAGCTGGAGGGCTGAGTGACTGGCTGCCCAGACAGAGAGCACACGAACCTTCACTGTCTGTGTCATAGCTTGTTTTAGACGGCCGCTGGATCCAAAAAGACAAAGCGGTAACTAGGGCAACTGGACTTGTGGGGTTTTCTTTAAAGGGCTTAATCTAAGTGGATTCTGGTGGGGAGTCTGGCTTTTATTAGGAACATCTGTGGGTGGTGTCCGCTCATGACTAGGATCTGGAACAACTGGATACTTGTCTGTGATTGGAGGAATCTGTTTTCCTTTCTCCACTGAATTGGTAGTCTATCAGCCAGCAGTATGTTCAAATGGCCTGTCTTCTTTGGACAATTCATCGGAGCATTCATTGGAGAAGGAAAACAGACAGGTGAGTATCAGGTGGACACCACCCACAGATCTTATAAAACCCCAACTTATTTCCAGAAGTCAAGCCAACAAGTCCAGCTGCCCATGTTTCGGCTTTATTTTTTGAAACCAGTGGTTTTCAAAGTGGGGGCAGCAGCCCTCTGGGGGGCCGCCAGGGGGCGCTAGGGGGGTCAGATAATTGGAGGGAAGCTAATGCTGTCTGGGGGGCCTTGGCATGGAAAAGTTTGGGAACCCCTGGTCTAGGTAACCCTCTTGTATATTTTGGAAAAAAATATTGAAGGGCTATAGAAAACATAAATAAAAATTCAGTAAGTAGCCTTGATTTTATGTAGCGCTTCTCTACCAATTGGTACTTAAACTACTATACAGTCGCAGACACATCTACCCATTTGCTCACCACTGTGAATATGGGAGCAACTGGCGGTTCATTGTCTTGCTAAGGATACTTACGTATGTGGCACATTCCGGGGATTGAACCACTAACACTTCGGTTCGTAGCCAGCCCGCTTTACCTACTGAGCCACAGCCGCACCTTTCAAATAAACCAGTGCCGTGGATGGTGCTTCTTGGCTTTGGATGTTTGTGTTTGTGTCATATGTCAATCAGACGTATCGGACGCTCCCATTGGTCGCCTGCTTGACGTTGAGAATAGCTCGTCCTCTCTGTTTTGTCATGTATCATCTCCACGACTTACTCGCCCTACAATCATTTTTTTGACTGCATGATCCCCAACATTAAATCCTACATTTCCCATAATGCAACTCCTAAAATGTTTTGTCTGTATTTTTTTGCAAGCACGCAAGCAGAGAAGTCAGAATAGATGGTTGAAAGTGCTGTCTGTCAGAAAACAAGAAGTGGTGTCAAAAGCATAGACTGTATATAAATATGGACAATGCGTCGCCACTTCCTCGCATTGGCCAAACTGACGCTATTTTCAGAGATATGGGCGGCGCCATCTTGCAAGTTTGGAACCAGGGTCTCAGTACGGCCCGACATCAATGACCCGACCACACTTCCTCCAGACTCACTTGCGTTTTCATTTAATTAATAGTACACTCTGCTCTTCCTCCACCAGTTACAAGGAAATGTTGGATTATACGGTGTACTTGTTTTTTTGTTTTTTTTTAAAACTTGCATCAACGTCATATTAACCACCTAAAATGACAGAAACCATCTTTGAAAAACAAGTATTTGACGTGTGTTTTAGTGTTCTAGTTTCCACTAACATGGAGGAGGCGGAGCTTATGACCTATACTGCCGCCAGACACCAGGGGGAGCTCTACTTGCTTTGGCTTCTCGTTGAGGAGCTGTTCAGGCGTCCATCTTTATACTGTTACACTGTCGAAACCTTAACGGAGACACTGACTGAAGTCAAGTCAGTGTGCTGGGGACAAGTAAGAAAATGCAGTCAGTCTGGAGACGTATGAGCGCATTTGATCGCTGTCCTGTTTTCACCGGTGTCCCTGCAGATATATTGATTCCGTAACGGATGGGAATGACGGCGAGAACAAGCCTCCGCTTTGACCAGGCGTAGACAGCATGAAGTAGTGCAGCGGACCTGGCGTACAGTGAGTCACACCGCTGAAGCTGGAGCAAGTCTAATGAGATAACGCTTGAGATAATTCAGAGCTCAGACCCTCCTACTGAGTTTGCAGGATGTCAATAGTGCAAGCCTGAAGGTGCTGAGGGGTAATAAGTTGTAAAGACCAGCAAACCCCGAGCAACAATATCAATAATGACATCGATGGGAGTGCATACAGTGATAAATAGCACAAGGAGGGAGGTTAAAATTAGTTTGGTGATAAGTGGCATGGATCGGTGTTGGTTGTGTTTTGGGGGATGTGAGGTGAGGGTTGCAGACAGACAGCGTCCCGGCCCGTTTTCTCACCTCTGCGTGGCGCCCAGACAGTCTGGACAGATCGGTCGCCTCGGGACAAGTTGAAAAGACTTGATTGTGTTTGCGGCGGCCTCGTTGACTCTGGAAAAATCCATCCGCACTTTTTTTTTTTTTTACTCCTCGAGTTAAAGTTCTCAGCCGCGTGCTGCGACTTCAGAAGGAGCAATGATGGAGACGTGGGGAAAAAGCCCTATCCGACTCCATCTCTGCTGGATAAACCCTAAGAGCCGCCGTCCAAGAATCATTTTTAACGTCTACGATTTTTGACTCCGTGCCTATTTTCCCAGCATCCTTTCTGGGTGTTTTTCCACACATTCAGAGCTGGTGATAGTCATGGTGTCACATCCAGTCCCATCCTGTCACTCAGCGATAAGATTTCCTGCTCCTGTCTTGAAAAAAAAAACTTCTCACTTTTGCTTCATATGCAAGTTTGCTGCCGATATTCATTTACCCAGAGAAATGCCGCGTCATGGCTCAGTTGATGCATTCAGGGGACGCAGGAGAGGTGAGTGCCATGTTCAACCTGATGGAGACCCGTCCTCTGAACGTCTTCACACACACAGAGCCCTAGATCACAGTTAATGCTGCAGAGTCATTCCTTTGAGTCGGCGTTTGAGCATTTCATTCTGATAAATATATTTATTTTTATTTATTTTTTGGCGCTAACAAGCAGGAAACAAGGAAGGAGACTCTTAACAAGCTGCAGTGTTTACTCTGGACCAACCCCGTCCCTATTAGTGTCCGAGTCTTGAAGCGCGTCCTAGAAATGTAGATTTATGTCCGTTTTAATCACCGCCCCTGCAACAGATCGCTGGTACGCTACAGTAAAATTAGTGGAAGTTTGCCCTTGTCGCAGCGATGAAATGAGGACTTCACAGACAGGATGTGCATTAGTTTTGCAGTGTTGCGGTACAGAAAATGAATTTAAAGCTACGGCGGATTAATTAAAGCTGATGGATTGCAACTGCTTTAGTCAAGTCGGTCGTCCATGATCACAGTAGTCGCCCTCCTTTAATTACTGCGTCAGTCTCGCTTTTATTTTTGCCACGGTGCATTTTTTACGCAAGCATGAGCGCGTATCTCTATGTTATACAGAGATGCTAGAGAGTGCAAGCTTCCCGACTTGCGGTATTGACACGCTTACATTTCAGATTCCGTCTCGGCAGACTGAGATGTCTGACATTTAATTAAGAGTAAGCTAGCAGCGCTTCCTCTTCGCGCCAAACAAAAAGCAGATAGCGATCAAGTGATTTCTGGAACGGGCCAGGTAAGAAGGTGCCTGATCCCCGTGTGGACGGCCGACGTGTCAATCAGAGTGCCTCCGACAAAGATGTCCACTTTATACCCTCGCGGCAAGCACCTGGATGTCAGCTGTGATAAAAGATTTAGATGAAAGTGTAAACAAACCGCCCACCCTCCCCCACGTCCTGGGAATACCGCGAGCCTCAAGCCCAGGCCAGCTAAGTTATCTCAGCGATTGTAGCCCGGCTCTAGATGGCCGTGCGCTTAATTAACGCCAGCAGAGGTAAGAACACGTCGCCCACGCTGCGCGTTGGTGTCACTTGGAAGCTCGCAGCTTACAAATATACATCTGCACAGCGGCTCTGATGTGCCACCGGCTCTCGCCACGTAATCAGAGGCTTGTCAAGACTCCTGTAGCGTTTCTGCTCGTCTTTTTACCTCGGCCGAGTGTAACTTCTGAGTCAGTGTGTTCAGTAAAAGCGCACGAGGTGGCATGTTTGAGCGTTGTAGAGGTGACAATACAGTAAATAAGTTTGATTTCTAGAGTTTGGCGTCTTCTCAACTGCCTGTAAACACTGAGGAGGACAGGAAGGCGGGAAAAGCAAAGGAAGCGCTAAGATGCTAAAGGTGGTGCTAGCTTTGCAGTAGCTTAAGGTTTTGCCCCTTTGCCTGGCTTGGGTTAGCTAATAAAAGAATAGACTTGAGGCTAAAATAAAGAGATTGATGTTTGTAATGCATCGTCCACTGAGTAAAGACAAAAACATCCCCAGGTGCCCGTCCTTCAATTTGCCACTTCCTCCATACATCAGCTTCTTATATGGCGAACTTTATTGACATGTTTGTGATTCTCCCGGTTCACGAAGGAGCAAACACTGCTTCCCACGAGCCGAGAAAAACCTCGCCGTCTTGCCGTCCTAAGTCCAATCTGGGTTTGCATGGAGCTAATGAGACATGAAATTGGCTCCACTGTGCGGGAACTTTAACACCCACCAATCAACCAAAGGGGAACCCCCTCCGGCCGATTGCAATATTTGGGCTTATTAGGTACAGATGTCACGCAGGGCTACCGTTTTACATTCATCATCGCGCTCGCTGGAAAACTCCCCGGGAGTTTGGTAAACATCCCGTATTTTGGGGCCGTGCGGGGCTGATTTTTGTGCCGATAGAGAGGAGACGGTCTACTTGAAAGCAATTCAGTGTTTATGAAATGAAAGTAATGCGGACATTAAAACTGACCACTGACACGTGTGACATCAATCCAGCCCAGTTACTCTGGTAAATGGATGCATTTCCACATCAGCAGGGATGGCTGCTGATTCAGATCTATGTGAATCATTACGGTATAAGATCCGGACTGAATCTCGGCCTGAAACCTTGCAAGGAAGAAAACTTGAGCAGAATCTTAAAGGGGAACTACTGTTTTTTACAACCTGGACCTTATTTCTGAGATAAACTATGGATGTTTACTCACCCATATAACTATTGTGTAATTCATATTCCTTCGGGAGATATTTAGATCACTGTGTATCCATATAATGGGAGTGAATGGGGCACCGAAACACAGCCTCTAAATAACACTGATGATGATAACAGCTAACTCTGGACTCAACAGGGAATAGCAGTAGCGTATGATAATAAAATATTGGTGAAATGAAAGAGTTTCGGAGCAGATAATGTGTTATTTAGAGGCTGCATTTCGGTGCCCCATTCACTCCCATTATATGGATATATGCAGATCTAAATGTCTCCTGAAGGAATACCAAGTACTCAACAGTTATATGGGTTAATAAACAACTGTACTTTATGCCAGAAATAAGATCCAGGTTGGAAAAAACCTGAAAACAGTCCAAAGAAAACAGTAGCTCCCCTTTAAGCTCATATGGAGGGACCTATCTGCCTAACAGAAAAACATAGAAAAGAGCCAATCAATCGTCTCCCTGTGCCCTCTGCTTGTGTGCTAGATAACACTGTTATTTAGCTACCCTCTGACATATTAGCAGTCTGTTTTCAGGCTGGAAAATGCAAAATATTTGGCTGCATAGCTAGAAGAAGCGATGTAGCATAGCTTCAGGTCGAAAGCACCGGTGCTTGGACGGTTGGTGTTTCTCAGGCAAAGCGGAGGACGAGTCGTGAATGTTTTAACAGGAGCTGGAGCTAAATAACAAGCAGCGGCGGCACAGCCCGGTGAACTCGGGAAATGAGTCGCCCTCAGCTAAAGTGCGCTAATGCCGGCCTGCTGCTATCCTGATAGTGATCGCCTTAAAGCACGCTGGGTGATCAGACCTGCTTCTCCTGATGGAAATTGGAGGAAAATGCGCGCAGATGTCACAAAAGCATGTAAAAGCCAACTGATTGTTCCTCTTTATTAAGTCTCAGGTTTTTGCGCAGGAAGAACCACGACAGTGTGTGGCTTTTCTCATTTTGTGTTATTGTCGTGCAGGCTTTTCTGCTTCCACAGAGGGAGAATAGCCCCGACGCTTTATTTTCAAAACGAACCGACAAAAGAAGGACAAATATTCATTTTCCACGTGTCCTTTCAATAAATGTGCCCTTGTTGAACTATCAATAAGTGGTTTTCAGTTAGGCTTTAGGATTTCAGAAAGCGCCGCAAATACATTTTGAAACTATTGATGCAAGATGTTCTGTTATCTGTCTGCGTCAAAAGAATGAATTCTGTGGACTCAAAAAGAAGATTTATAAAGCGCTTTATTTTTAATAGCTTCTCCCTTATTATGGGTCATTTTGAATGTCCATCTGCAGAATGAGTGTAAGTGAAGCCGGAATATAAATGTGGATCATTAAAACAGAAGAAATTAGAACAGTTGAAGTCTCATTACGTCGCTGCGTTATTTCATTCCGACCCCGCATTAACCGCAGTTGAATAAAGCCAAATCAGCCAGATACAGATGAAAAGCCCTCATACGTCATGTTACTTGAAACACAGGCTGCTTGGAGTTTCACGTGGCGCCCTCATTAGCATAAAGACAAAGCTGAGATGTGCTTCCGGTGAATTGCTCCGAGAAGGCTGCGAAGAAGCAGTCGCTCGCTCGCGTGGCTTATTATTATTTTTTTCCCCCTCTTCCTCGAAACGAACTCCGAATGTGAAGCGAACAGGAGGTGTTGTGGCTTATTCAGTTCGACGCAAGAGTAGAGAGAACAGCGAAGTGAACTAGGAGCGACAGTGCAAAGGGAAGCTGCTCGGCATGCTTTAAATGTAACACCTGCAGAAATATTAATAACTGTGCATGCCCTGAATCCTAGAATGTATATTTCTATACCGCTAAATGCATTTCAAAAGCTATTACTGGCTGAGTTATAGCTCCCTGTGCGTACTGTCTGTGCAGTGGACTGTTTATGCACCCCGTCGCCTCCAAGACGCCATTGAAGGGAAGGTGATTTAATGTTGAACTTCCGCATAGGTGGGGAACCTGCAAGAGGCAATTTCTTACTCTGACTTTCAGCACTTTAATGCAAACTCCATAAAGTCTGGATTTTACATGTGCCGTAATACAACTGAGTGGCGTCTTTTTTTTTATTGGAAATTTCACGGCCGGTAGTTCCAGTTCAGCCTACGTTCATATTCTTTTGCTTTTTTTTTTAACATTGCTGTTGCCTGCTTCTTCCAGTTGGTAATCCTGTTTTAATCGGGCTAGCCGGACAGAGGTGCTGGGTCGATGGTGGGTAAACACAACGCCAGAGTTAATCAGTTGGTTATGCATGCAAAGTGAGGAAATCAAAAAATCTGTTGCTCACCAAAGTTTCTATGGTGCACCCTTAAGGGATTAAGAACATCTGCACCAAATTTAATCCCAATCCGCTTAACAGTGGTAAAGCAGTTTCACTCAAAACAATAAATGGATTAGCATGAAAAGAGAGTTACTTGGAGGAATCCTCTGAATCTGGGCATGGAAACTATATTATTTTTTCAGCCAGGACCATAATGGCCATCAGTATAAAGATACTGCTCCTCAAAAGTGAAGCCAAAGCAAGTAGAGCTCCCCCTGGTGGCTGGCTGCAGTGTACATCCTAAGCTCCGCCTCCTCCATGTTAGTGGGTGGGACTTGGGCCAAACCGAAACACTAAAATACAGCATAGTGTCTAATCCTGTAAATGAAATGGCGTTGCCCGTATTCCCCCCGGAAAATAGCGTCAGTTTGGTCAACGCAAGGAAGTGGTGACATGTAGTCCATATTTATATACAGTCTATGCTTCACTGTAGAGGCAACCAAGTCTTGGTGACTCGTTAAAAAGTTAGAAATCGTGTGAGCTTGTTTCTGCGCTGATCCCAGAGGAACCGATGGAGGGAGTCCAAAGAAAAGGCCTTGTAGGATCATGTTTGGTTCGACGTATTCATGCATTCCATCCTCATCTCCATCCTCAGCTCACATCTACAGTATCCACTGAAAACAAACACTACAAAAGATGACAAAGTCTCAAACCATCCAGACCAAAGAGAGGCAGGAGTCTAAGTAATTTGCCTTTCTATAATCCTTTTTACAGCCCTGGAGAGGCTGTTATATTTAATATCCCCCTTTGCTTTTTCTCCTCAATTAAATTCAACTTTATTAATCCCAATGGAGGTGACTCATTCTTGCTCCAAAGGGTCTAAAGGGTGATTGGTGGTGGGCTTTAAAGCAGCGAAGTACACATTTTGTGGAGAAAGCCATTAAGCCCTCTCTTATTCAGGTCTCCTCTACCTACCATTTACTGTATGTGCTTCATAAAAAGCATCGCTCTTGATTTTTGTGCCTGTTCACGTTGATTGTATGTGCGCACCTGTAATTACCAACCTGTGGAGTGTACGCGGTGCAGATTTCACAGCCTCCTCTGTGCATTGTGCTTGTCCTCCTCATCGCAGGAAGCTACCGCTGAAGGAAGAAAATGGGAAAGAGTCTCTCAAGCCGGATACGATTGAAATCAAGGTGCACAGCGACAACAGCATCCACACAAAGCCCGACGACAGCAAGGCGTAAAACGGGTCGGTCCCCTCGCCACCAAAAGAACATTCGGATCACGAGACCAAAACCCAGAGTAACTACAGCACTGGAAAATAGTGGAGTAAAATACCATATCTGTTTATAACAATGCCCCAGAGAAAGGCATGTGTAAATACAAATAATAGAGAGAAAATAGAAAGGAAGAAAGGGTTTTCCACGCCCTGAGCGATTTATTGTATCATGTTCTTGCAAACATGGCGTCAGCGGAAGGCTCTTCAATGATTGTATATTATTTTTTTGCCTCACCTTTCGTTCCGGTTACGCTTGTTCCGTTTCTCACCGCTCCCGCGTGAGGTTTCCGTGCACTTAAACGAGCCGCCCTCTCCGAACCAACAGCGCAAGTTGCGGCGTCGCGAAGCTAATGCTAATATTATTTTTGTTTTTTTAAAGCTCTCATCAGAGCGAATGCACGGGCCGACCCCTCGCCGCACGACACGTAGATCCAAGCCTGCGCCCACGTCTTCTGATGCCTTCGATAGCCTGAGCTGCGTCTAGCTAATCAGAGGCAAAAGCGTTGTTTCAAGCTAGCAGGCTACCAGCCGCTAAAGCTAACCCGAGGCTTTACGCTTCGTGAGAGGCATCTGGACGCCGAGCATTAAGAATCTGGACTTCACATTTGACGAATCACGTTTTCTGAAGGGTTTTTGTGGATTACAGTTTGCCGGAACTTCTAAAAATCTCAAAGAAAAGAAAACTAAAAGAAGAAGAACGAAAGCGTCGCGGTCGACGAAGCGTTAAAGCCGCGCACGTGCATTGATGTCATTGTTAGCCTCTGTACCGTTGACACTCTTCAATCACCTCCCCTCCGACAATGTGTGGATTAATATTCATTTTTCAAGGTGTAAACAGTAATGTCGAGCGCGCCGCAAGCTGTTCGGTACTCAATGAGTAATGAAAAAAAAATAGTAATGACGTGTTGAAAGGCTTCCCCGCAGACGCCCTGAACGGTAATCTCCGCCATCTGCGCGGCACCACTCAAGGCGCGGGAACAAATGCATAAGGAGATGCTCAATAAATCAACACGTTTGTTTTCTGTTTTTTGTTTTTTTTAAATGGTGAATTTCTTTAGTCCTTCCTCGGATGCACTTTTTAAAAACCTTTTTTTTTTTTTTGTTCCTCGGTCCTGATCGCTGTTCTCTCTGATGTTGTCATGTGTTGTACATAGGTGGAAGAAGAAAAAAAAAAGAGTATTTTACAAAGCTTTTATGTAAATACGCCCTAAAGGTTGTGTCTTTTATTTTTATTTTTTTTCAAAAATGCAACAGCCTTGGCTTTTTTCTTCACTCCTCAGATGAAAAGCTGTGGTTTTCTTTTCTTTTTTCTTTTTTTTTTCTGTTGTGTTTTGGTCCAAAGTTCAGTGATGGTGTAATATTGCTTTTCCTAGTCATTTGCTTTCCCTTAAGAAAACCCATGCCCTAAGGCGACTTCACGGCATTTCCAAGGAGGCAGTAATTACGGCATTAATGTGCCTTTTTCTTTTTCTTTTCCTGATTCTTTTGCTCACCTCTTGTGACAACGTCAAATTCATTTCGTTTTTTTTTTTTCACTTTTGCCACAGAATGTGTCCGCATCTTGTTGTGACGCCGTGAATTCTGGGAAACGTAGTCTCGGGACTGTGGGGTTGTAGTCGACGACACTGGACAGATGCAGACGGGTGCAAACTAGATGTCAGGTTGCTCTTGAGTGTGACGGACTGCAGGTGTGGTTTGAATGCGTCATCATATATGTGTGTGTGTGTGTGTGTGTGTGTGTGTGTGTGCATACATGCGCGGGTGAGCGAGTGCGCTTGTCGACATGAATCAGGTAGCATGCATGTCTGCTGAATGTACCGTTGGCGAGCGTGTGCCCATTTTCTTTTGATTTTCAAAATAAGAGCCTCCCAGCTGCATCCTAAATTAAAACCCTTGTTGCGTTTTATGTAATTTATTCGTCAGTTTTTGGCTCTGCCAGTCACACAGGTGATGATGACCACATGCCAAGTGTCTAATGGGTAAAGGCTGATTATGTAGTTCCTGACTGACGGCTGCAGCGCTCCCCACCCCCTCCCCTCCGCCTCACGGCCCTCGCTGGTTTTCCATCTCAGATCTCGTAGCGCCGGCTTAGTTTTCTCACCCGCCTGTCCCAAATGGATGGTCCCGCCATGGAGTGGTTCCGCTGCCTGTTACGATCACTGTAAATATGGGAGCACAGTGCCTGGAGGCTATACGATTTGTACATGTTCTTTTGTATTTGAATATGAGTCTCAATCTCCCCCGTTTCCTCTCCTCTCTCCCTCCCTCCCTCCCTCCCTCCCTCTCTGTCTCCTCCACCATGCCTCGGTCCTTTTTTCTGTAAAGGGGGTAAAAACAGGTGTGTTTGAGCTCAGTGTACAGTATGTGTCCTCTTTGTCCCCATGCTCCCCGTGTCCCCCCTCTCCCTGGACTGTCCCCCGCTGAGTGTGCTTAGTGCAGGAGGTGGGAACTATTGATGTCTCTCTGTACGTACCTGTGGAACACTTGTGACTCCTATCATTTGCCGCTGTAAATAAACATGTCCTGGTAGAAGAGAGTGATTTTATTGTCTTTTTACTGCTGCTGCTCTTCATATCATGTGTTCATACAGATTTATTGTCCACTAGCGATAGACTTTTATCATGAAACTGGCCTTCAGTTAAGCTAATCGGAAATGGAAGGTTAATTTTATTACCTCTAAGCTAAGCTAACGGCTAACTGCACACTAATTTGACGCCACATCACTCCAAAATCTGAAACACATCTACAAATACAAGATAATGAACCGAAGCTCGAATCATTTGTATCCTGAAGAGCTTTTGGGTTTTAAAAATGCATTCATAGCATCTGAACTGTATGCTAATGAGTCAGGAGGCAAGACAAATGAATAAATAAACATGTGAAGTAGAATCTAGGATATCATTTCTTCTCTTCCAGAGCTTCCCTACAAGGCAACTCTGACCAGTATAGCAGTGATGTGTCATGCTCAAAAGAGCATGGAATCAGAAGAGCCAATTCCCATAAAAATTTTAATTGAATTTGAATGCAAAAGGGCTTCTCAACACACAAACCATATGTATTTGCTGTGTTAGGCTAAAATATTAAGCTATAAACGATATAAACGATACTAAATGAAGAGCCTTTGGGAGCCGGAAGAGACGACTCTTCTTTGGGAGCCGTGTCAAAAAGAGCCGACTCTCAGAAAGGAGCTGAACTTCCCATCACTACAGTATAGAAGGAATAGATATCGTCGTAACATACTGATACGGGGTGAACGTTTCCTTATAATCCTCTGCATTGTAATGGGCTACGCTTGGCCGCAGCTGTGAGATAAAACCAGGCTACTCCACAAAGACACAACTCCTAATAGCTTTTAATTTCTTCTCCGTCAAAGCTCTTTCTTTCTTTTTTTTTCAGAGGACAGAGCGCTATTTCCATCAAGGTCATTCCTAAAACCAAACCATCATTACTCTCGCTTTAAATGGCAACTGTGCCGCATCTAAATCTGGCCCCCTCTTCCTTGAAACCTTTAATGACAGGCGAGACCGAGCTTGAGCTCCACTCAAAAGGAGGAATTAAAACAATTCCGAATCTCGCCGAGGCGGCGCAGCGCTCCCTAACAAAGCTGCCCCCTCCCCTTCTTCAGCGCTCATTTGAAGTCGGCAGATAATGTTCCTCAGACGTCTCCCTCCGACATGAAGGAGGGAAGCGGCGGGTTGCCTGTTGGATCCTGGCTGCAAGGGCCTCTGTTAACAAGAGGAACAAACTTCAACTTCATCTCCCACAGGGGCTCAAAGGAAGCCTGCACATCAAAGTCTCATTTGGATGAGGAAATTCAGAGAGGAGCGATATTGGCTGCTCGGCGGGTGGGGGGTTGGAAGACTGAGATGAAGGTGGGAATGGGTTTTCTTTGTCACGTGGTCGCCTGGCGCTCTGCTACAGGTTGATTAAAGGTAGGCAAACAGTCCGCCGAAAGCACACCATGTGAAAAGATAGCACGGTAAGCCTTCAGGTAATGTGCCTCGCCTAATCTTTCTGTTGGCAGAGAATCCCATGACACCCAGCGCTGACAGCACCTTAATCCAAACCACGGGAGAAGTTTGGGAACTCTGGGAAGAAAGCCATTGTTGAAGTTTTCTCTCTCTCTCTCTCTCTCTCTTGCTAGCATGCATGCACTTAAACGACTCCTCGCGCGCTCGCTCTCTCTCTCCGACAGTAAAGTGCGCACGCAGCCTAGTTTCCGAAAGTTGGGGGCGGCACGCGAGGAGCTTCGCCGCGGCCTCGGCCACGCGGGCGAAGCCAGCAGAGAGAGCGTTTTTGGCAGGTACAAGCCGCCTTAATCTGCTTTATTTCAGGCTCTCCCTGCAGAGGTCCAGCTCTCCGCTGATGTGACAGGAGAGGAGATGGGAAGAGGCAGGTATGAATGTGAGAGAGGGAGAAAACTGGAAGACTAATTCTCATGCAAGAATCATGATACGCTGAGTCTGTCATGTCAGGAAATATCTTTGCGCTTCGTCAGCGTTGAACTCCTGACCACTTGCGGCGGTGATGTAACGCCCCCCTCCACACACTGTTAGGTCAAACTCAGAGCAGGGTTTTTGGCATTCAAGGTGCTCTACAGAACTTAAGTCCACGTTCCCTCAGCGCTCGCCGACAAGGGGAGGCTGCACCGGTGGTGACCTGTATTTGTCTTCGCCTCTCTTTTTTAACGTGCTTTCAAACCAACGGTCTTTCCATTGGTGACCCAAGTTTCTGTGAAGTCAAACTGATGAAAAGCAACAGTAGAACTCAAGGCTATGTTTAATAGCGGAAGTAAGAACATTTCTACACTTACAATGTAAAGGGAAGTCAAGGGATTGGGACTGAACAGCTGTGTAGCCTTAAGAAAACCACTAACCAGTGAGGATAACTGGAAATAAAGGCTTCAATTTGCTAAGAGAGCATAAAGATTGGACTGTGGAGCAATGGAAGAAGGTCATGTGGACTGATGAGTCCAGATTTACCAGAATGATGGGCGCCTAACAAGGTAAGAAGAGAGGCAGATGAAGTGATGCACTAGCGTCTACTGTACAAGCCTGTGGGGGCAGTGCTATGATCTGGGGTTGCTGCAGTTGCTCGGGTCTGGGTTCAGCAACATGATGTTGCCCAAAGAATGAGGTCAGCTGACTACCTGAATATACAATCAAAGCTGATTATAATTTCTACATGATCGTGAATGACAAAGACAGACTGCTGCCACCTGCTGGTAGGGAGGAGTTATTTCCTTTCAGGCACGCTCACCTAGCATGAAGCTACTAGCTGTCGTCTTTGCAGTGTGTTTAAGTGCAAGTTTTTGGTCCAGGCAAAGGCGGCGTGACGTAAAAATCCCACTCGGCCTTCAGTGCCAGTGGTTCTTTGGTGTGTCCGTGTGTTAAATGCAACAAACATTCATTTATATGTAAAAATCCCCAAAATCCACCTTTTGCTAACGTGCATTGTGCATCACCGGGTGCCTGAAAACGCATTCAGAAGCATTCGTGTTTGCTAGCTGGCGCTCTTCATCATCTCTCAAAGCACTGCCACCTTAATCAGTTTGAACTGAGCACCATAATGTTCCAGTGGATTCCTGTCAAAGTCTGCCTTTCTATATTCTCAGCACAAACTCACAAGCTTTTTCTTTCACGTTCCCTTTAGTCACATTTTGTAGGAGCTTTAGCGGAGTACAACTTTCACATGCGAGAACTAAGCGGCCCTTGCTTTGGTCATTTATTCGTCGTACTGTAATAATAAAGGCATTGTGGTGTACGTTTTTAGCACAATTACTCAAAAGAAGCTTTAAATCCTGAGCAGAAGAAGAGGAGCTGTTGTTGTGTTAGCATTCAGAGCATCAGGCATGAAAGGGCGCCATACCACCTGGTGGTAAGGAGCCTCTCGGTTATGCTTTTCACAGGTTATTACTCGGAAGATTTTGTTCTGACGTATCCAAACAGCGGCTGGCGGAGTCGAGCAGCCGAACAGAGGCTGGATGCAAATATTTAAAGAGTGTGCTGAGAGCAGAGCGAGCGCCTCGAGAAGCGCGAGGAGAGTTGAAAAGGTGAACAAACTTGGAGCCCTCTGTATTTCCAGCGCGAGCGCTTCCGCCAGCACAGGAGCGCTACTTAGCATCTCTGTGAAAGCCTTTCACGGCTGAATGTGCCATCATTTCTTCTGCATTCACAACTGTCAAACTCAGTGTGAGTTTATTAACTGGCACAAAGAGGACAAAGTGGACAGTGAGTTCTTAACATCCTCAAGAACTTGCTGATTTATCCTTAATAAATTCAAGATGGGGTCACGCCACTTCGCCGAAATTGGCTTCTCAGAGCGCTGAAAAAAAAAAAAAAAAACACAGAAGCGGACACATAAATTGCCGAGGTTTCTTATTAAAAGCGGCTAAACATGAGGCGATAAAGCGGCCCTCGCGCCGTCTTTTCCTTTGTCCCCGACGAGCGAGCTCTGGAGGGAGCCGAGGCGCGATCCAGATGACAAATGAGAGCTTTACGGCCGGGCTCACCGTTCAAGGACACGACGGGGAGGATTTTTCCGAGGGAGCAGGCCTAAATTATTTCAGGCTGTAACTCTTTTAAAGTGACACCTTTGAAGAGAAACACACGAGGATGCGTCGAGCTCCGGCGAGGGAGGCCTCTTGCCACGAGACGACGGAGATCTGGAAGAGGTCACGTACGCCGGTCACTTTATCTCCCTGCGCTGTGATTCAAGGCTGTTTCATTATAAAGCTCGGAGCTGCAGGAGACATAATTGAGTCTGTGCGTATACATCTGAGCTGTGAGGGGAAAAAAGACTTTTACATCTGGATCCTTCACAGAATACAAATCTTAGAATCCCAGTGAGAGACTTTATTTTATGGTAGAAAATGACTTTTATATATCTAAATGCTGCTCAAATCAGCACGCTGCACAAAAACACATCTTGTCAACTTTTCAGAATAAAACTAGAAATGAGTAAAAGGTAAAACGAGGCAGAGAAAGATTGAAAACTGGCTGCCACAAGGAGAGTTTAAAACTCATTCGCCCTCGGTTAATCTTACACGATTAGACATCTTCAATTAGCGATGCTCTGTGCATTATTTTACAATGAAATGTTGTAATTACTTTGCAGAAGCAGCTGTGCTGGAAGTACGGTGATACGGCTTTTATCTACATTCGGCGTTAATATGGATAATAGAACGGCAGCAGCAAGCATGAAATTGAGCCAGAAAAGCTTCATAGCAGTGTTTTTGAGTGACTTTTTAGGCCACAGCAGCAGATATGTGAAACAGATTTATGGGAAAGTATTGTCCCGAACTGTTCATCGCATTCCAAAAATGCCAAACTGGAGGATTAGCTAATGAGGCTCCGGTTTAGGAACGTCCTGTTTGAACAGGAAACACATAAACCTGAAGGAAGTGCACTTCCTATGAAAAGCTGCTCCAGGTGAACTCAAAAACCATCCTGATGTGGTAAATTAATCTAAATTTGAACCTGTAACAGGTAAATTTATATTGTGACACCTGGAGATTAGCTTTACCTTTCTTCTTGGTAGCTTACAAGCTACCAAGAAGCTAAACTATTAATCTGATGTGGTTATTTGCTAATACTCACAGATAAAAAAATATGTTATATTTGTATCTATTTTAGTAATATTTGTTATATTTTGCTGGAAAATGTGGTAAATGAATTTAAATTTATGTTGCGACACCTGGATATTAGCTGTACATTTGTTCTTGTAGCTTACAAGCTACCGGGAAGCAAAGCTAAGGTTATTTAGTAATATTTATACAATTTATTATTATTATATATTCATCTATTTTGTTGTTAAAGTAATATTTGTTCTATTGTGTTGAAAACTCAATAAACTCATTTTTAAAAAGCCCAAACTACAGGAAGCCGATTAGCTAATGTGGCCACACCCCAGCAACTTCCTGTTTGAACAGGAAACACATAAGGACGTAAGCTTCCTTCGAAAAGCTGCTCAGGTGGAATCCAAAACCATCCTGGTGTGGAAAATTAAAGTTTTAACTTGTAACAGGTAAATTTATGTTGTAACACCTGAATATTTGCTTTACATTTCTTCTAGTAGCTTACTGGCTACCAGGAAGCTAAGCTATGTATCTAGTGTGGTTACTTGCTTATATTCTTGCATGAAAATGTTATTTGTACATTTTTACAATTATTTTTGAAATGAATGTAATATTTGTCCTATCATGTTGGAAATAAAACATTTTTTTTTTTTTTTTTTAACTGCAGTGAGCTGATGAGCTAATGAAACCACACCCTGGCAACTTCCTGTTTGAACAGGAAACACAACACAACTTCCAGGAAGTCAGCTTCCTCTGCTCCAGGTGGACTCCAGAACCAAATGTGGTAAATTAATTCAGCACTTTTAACTTACACCAGGTCACTTCATGTTGTGACACCTACGTATTAGCTTTGCCTTTGTTGCTGTAGCCACCAGGAAGCTTACATAACAGCAGTGCTAAAGTGAGTTCAGTCTGTCCTCACCATCAAACTGATTTTCGCCTTCAACTTTCTAAAAGTCAGAAAGGTTTGCTCAGCTCTAAATTCCTAAAGTCCTTTCAGAGTTGTCTGAAAGTGAATTAAGCGCAGAGCTTGATTAAAGACAGCTAATGTCAGCTAATCACCGTAATTCATTGCTTTTGGGATTAATGAGCGCACACATCGCTCTGCTCTGAAAAACATCTGAAAGATCCTTGATTTAAGCTGGGGGACAGTGTCTCTAATATAATCCTGTCTGCTCAAAAGATATGCAACCAGGAAGAGTTCTGCCGGGAGCCGAGCAAGATCCAGGCCCGTCAGAAACCCTGAGATGTTTTCATCCCTGCTAACCACAACATGCTGCGCGGGGACCCAGAGGTACGACTCACCACACTCTGCACGAGCATACAACTCGCACCATAACAGCTGGCATCCTTTGTGGGAGTGGGAGAGGTGTTGATGACTTTTTTCCCTGCACATTTCACAGACAATTAGTCTATTCTGACCTTAATCATCTTTGGGAGATAAAAAAGAAACTAAAACCAATCAGAACTTTTGAGCTTTGTTAATGCAGTTCTATGTATTTCATTGGTAACGCTCTCAGTGGTTTGCTTTTAGTCTAGTGCCGTGGCAGCCAGCTGGAAATTTGCGCCACCACCGGCGTTGACATTTGTTTGGTTTTAAGTGAATGCCATGACAGCTGGATTGATTGGACCGCCGTGACATTTCGTCATTCAGGACCCTCGTGTCCCCTCCCTGATGGCTTGTAATTAGTTGAGTAGGTAATTGCTTGCATGTCACAAGTTTAATTTGTCTAATATTTTGGTGTATGACCTGCGAAAGGGCGTTCCCATCAGTCTCAGCTGTACTTGGTGTCTAGTGCAAGCCAGCGCAGAAGTACTTTAAAGACAACTGTGGGTCTATGGTTAAAGGGGAACTGCTGTTTTTTTACAACATGGACATTATTTCTTGTTTAAAATACAGTTGTTTCCTCACCTATATACTTTTTGCATAATTTGTAGTCCTTTGGGAAATATTTAGATCTGAGTATATCCATATAGTGGGAGTGAATGGGGCACCGAAACGTAGCCTCTAAATTAGCCACTGAATTATCTGCCGTGAAACTCGTTCTGACCTGGATGATGTCATCTCTGAGCGTCGCACACACTCACGACAGTCGGCTTGTTTACCTATAATTTGCTACTGCTATGGTTTGTCCACAACCTCAGAATCAGAAAAATATTCACCCATGTTGCAAAAAACTAGCAGTAGCAAATTACAGGTAAACAAGCTGACAAGCCAGACCCTGGATGATGATAACAGCAACTCCAAGCTCAATGGGGAATATCACTAGCGTGTGATAATAAAATATTGGTGAAATGAACGAGTTTCGTGGCAGATAATGCGTTATTTAGAGGCTGCATGTCGGTGCCCCATTCACTCCCATTATATGGATAAACACAGGACTACAAATTACACAAAAGTTATATGGGTGAATAAACAATCGTGTTTTATGCCATAAGTAAGGTCCAGGTCATCCTATGCCAAGTCCATGCGACTTATGCCAATTATCAAATGTTATCATGCTAAAAGCTAAGTTAGCGTAAGCATATAGCTTTAAAGCAAATCTTTATGTGCCCGTGTGTCGCTTAGTTGGCTAGTTATGAAAATTTTTCTTTGGTTTTCAATAAGTAATTTACAGTGAAATAGTTCACCCCATCATCTGCTCGGGTCTCGTATAAATTTACTTTCCCATCACATTCAAACGTGGCACACCAGTTATCTTGATGGCTTTCAACCAACCGCTGAGGGATTGTAGTTTGATGAAACAATCCCAAACTCTGGGCGATTCGAATCGGAAGCCGCGCAAAATAAGCCCCCCGCTCGAGCTTTTCAATTTGCAATTCATGTGTTGCACATTTCGCCGACGCCCCCGTCAGAGGCGGCGAGAGGCACGCGAAGTGGCTCGGTGTTTTGCTCAAGAACACTTTCGCGCCCGGGCGATAGCGACGGGGATTTGACATGCGAGTTTCCAATTATGATGCTATCTCTGGTGGCGCTAAGCCGTCCTGCTAAGCACGCACTTTGGCCATGTATCAGCGGAGCATGTGTTACTATGTCCCTTAAAGCCCATATAGATTATTACCGTTTGCAGAAAGCGCCATGCATAACCGAGCAGAGCCTAAGGATAAAATTCTCAGCCAATAATTGAGTGCATGGCAGGGTAAATGTCAAACTATTTGCAAGCCATTCCTGAGCTGTGGTATTCTTCTCTATTAGCCTAATGTGCCAGAGTTACTCCTCTCGGCTTTGTGCAAATTCATATTGGATTTTTATTAAAACTCAAACCAACAGTAATAGATGTGCCTTTGGGGTAGCTTTAAAAATCAATTTGCTAAACAGCGCAAAATTACCCCCATAATTGTCTCCTTGGACCGCATTACACGTCGAAGGTGATTCTCATTCGAATGTGAGTAAACTTTGCCTCGCCGGCGAGGACGTTCCCTCACTTTTGACTTCAGAGCCACGTGTTCCCTCATTACCGTAACAACCCAAAACAGACAAACGGGATCCTGTGCGCGGCGCTGACAGGAACCTCGGCGCGCAGATCCTGCCTGTCAAATGGCCCTCCGGCGATTCCTGCTGCTAATGAAGTGAAATATTCTGGCATCTGAATCCGAAAAAAGAGCTGTATATTTGGACACATGAATATGAATACAATCAGCTAGACTTGGCTCATTAATGAGGCAGGGAGAGCAACCAGCAGACAGGATTAATTAATTACAGAGTGACATTTATGGATAATAACCTTCTGGTGGATATCACGGCTAATGAATATGCATAAGACTATCAAAGGGGAAGCATCCAGCCAAGATGAAATATCTATATTCAGATCCACGATCAGGTTACTGACTCGTCATGTGAATCAGCAGCGAATCGTGATCCCGGAGCATGTGATCCTTTGAAGGATTTTCTCCCAAACAGCCAGTAAGCACTGACTTTGGAGTTGGAGAAACAGATCAGGAATGATTGATGACAAAAAGTTAAGCCTGCTGCGAATATTCTGGTGCCTCCGTGGAAGGGAGGAGAATATTGTAAAGAGGGAAGCGGAGGCCGGGTGGATGTTGTCACAGATCAGTGCAGTGACATTCGGTCTTGTCTTTCAAGCTTGACAGAGATCTTGATGAATGTGTCCGCCTGTGCGACGTGGTGATATTTTGCCCGGTAAGCATAGCCGGCAATCAATGAGCAGGGCTGCTCGTTGGGCAATATTGGATTATGAGGATTTCTGCATCGATGTAATGGAATATTTGCTTGGGCCATGTTTTTAAAAACCAAACACACACTTTTTAGACATGGAAGTATGGTTGAAGAAGAAATGTTATCTATTGGCTATCGAATGAGCCGCTACGATCCACATTTTCAGTATCAACAAAGCATCACGTGACAACTTGTATATGAGAGAGGTCACAGTTAGCACCTAATTGTGCTACCTCCTACAGCTTTTAGCGTATTTTAAGCTCTTTGTTTTGGTTTTTACAGACCCCGCCTTTGCTTTTTCACGTGCGGCTGTCAACAGTTTTTTAATAAACGTAATAAACGCTACGTGATGCTTTAAGCTAGCTGATGCACAAAAGTCATCAGCTAGCTTAAAGATGGAGGGCAGGAAAGTTTTCTTCGGCCACTGGAGGAGACCAAAATGGAGCAAAAAGAGGAATTAATGTTGGGCACAAATGCTAATATTTTTACATGTCGTTACTGGCTATTTTTAATAAATGCTAAGTACCAAGCACAAACGTTATCAACTAGCTTTTAGATAGAGTATAAGGAAGGGAGGATAAACAAATGGATGCAGTGTTTTCTTTGAACACTGGAGGAGACCAAAATGGAGCAAAAAGAGAGATGAATGTTGGACAAAAAATGCTAATGTTTTTGCTAACAACTTCACCTTATCATAGCTTGTTTGTGAAGTAGATCCAGGTATGATCCAAGACTACTGCCTTTGTAAAAACAACTTTCTGCAGTTTATATTAAGGCATGGAATATGCCATTTAAAATAAAAAAAATGTACACTTTTTCCAATGTTAATTGAGAAAATGAATGATTAGAGGTCTGTACATGGCCTCCCTTCTGGCTGCCAGGCAACAAGAGTTGTGAGGCGGCTGAGGATAAAAAGTACGCTCAACTTTTAAGCAGCGCTGTAATTTGTTTAACCACATCACTGGTGGATGCGTAAACCGGAGAACAGCACTTCCACTAATGCGTTTCTGCCAGTGCACGGGACATAATTAACCATCACACAGAGGCAACACCTTGTCAGTGCAGCAGATGGTAGATAAGAGCGTGAAAATAGTCATTAGGAACAAGGGGCTACTGTTGTTTTTATTACATGTGAGACAGGGTTGTTTGTTTTTTTTAACTGAGTTTCCTGGCTCAACATTAATGTGCTTCCGCACCAGGTCAAACTAATTAAGTGGCCGTAATCAGTGGGCTTTTCCAACGTGACTGTGTTGGAGAACATACAGTCTGTTCCTACGGAGATTTCTGTACGAGGATCCTCCTGAAGGTCAAGGTAATTAATGTTCCTGGATCTTTTACCATAATGTCCAGACTAAAGTCGACGAGACGCTAAATTTAAAACTCAAGTGAAGGGACAGAGCGGTTTCGGCGTCCGTACGGATGACCTTCCGCAAACGATGATTGATACTGGTCCCCTTATCTCATCGTCTCCTCCTTCGTCTGCTGTATCAATCACTTGCAAGAAATAATATGAAAAGAAGACATTGTTCTTTGAGTTGGATAGAGGTTAAACAAAGGAAAATGCATCAAACTGTCCAAAAAACAAAACAGATATAATATATGTCTTTAGAAGGGTTAAACCAAGACTTTTATGGTGTCCAAATAATGTTTTATATGCCTATATACCGTATTGTACAATAAAACCTTCTAGGCGTCAAGGTGTGCAGGAATTAGCTTAGATCAGCTTCAGTCCTGCTGTGGTATACTGGATCAAAGCTTCCGGTTCTTTGAGAGATGAAGGAATTGGAAATCTACTCCATGACATCCGTGCAGGTTCAGCGATATTTTGAAGTCAGGATCAGGATGGTCGTTGGGCGGCTTTTCCGCTTGATCCGGCTCTTTAGGAAACCCCGCTTCTTTCAGCTTCGACCGATGTCTAGATGTAGAAAGGCGGGAGGTTGAGAAGAGACTCTGCCAGCAGCTTATGTGTCTTCACGTGGTTTAAGAGACGTGCAGCGGCTTCTCGAGCTGCCAGTGCAAGCCAGCCAGTTCGTGCTGCACAGGTTTATACCTTGTAGGATGGTCTTAAGGCGTGGACGGGCCAAGATGAAGCCCTTCAATGGAAGGCAAGTGTAATGCTGGCCCAGACTGCCTGTTTCTGGATCAAAATATTGTTCCGGAAGAGCCCGCAAAGGCTACCAACCCACAACCAGATGACGCATACAGTATGGTGAAAGAAAATGCCTCGTCGTACCAGCAGGTGGCAGTAGCCTGCATCCATCGTACAAAAGGGCAAACAGGAAGAGGTACTAAAAGCTGACCCCTTGTTGGGCTTTTTGATTGGTCTGTGTAACCCCAACAAGAGGGCTGTGGGGTCAGAAAAAAACTAGCAATCTCTTCAATGTCTGCCAGTAGCTAGCATAGTTGCTAACGTTAGTCACCCTAGTGGACCCTACGATTCCAGTTTTTATGGACCCACTCATTGCATAGGAAGTTGGGCTCAGACAAAGGTTGAAAGCCCGCTAGTTGGTGGTCAGCAGACCAATCAGAAAGCCAAACAAAAGGTTAACTGTAGCATTGGATCATTGACGGACCTTGGTGGTCTTATCAGGTAGGCACCACCCACAGATGTTCCGCCAGTAAGCCAACAAGTCCAATTGCCCTAGTTTCAGCTTTTGGATATACCGTGACCTGGATGACTGAGAACCCTTCACAGAATAAAATAAAATGTAATGTGTATGATTGTGTAAAATGAGTAAATACCACCATTAACCAGTAGCTTAGCTCAGTAAAAGCTTTGTGGCTAATGCTCACAAGCTTCCAGGGTTTCTACATTTCGTCTGAAGCCTTTCTACCGCTCAGTAATGGCAGCTTGTGTCATTTTACACATGATACTCAACCTGTTATCGGTCTTGTTATTGCTATTGATTCAACCACATTATTCCATCAACTCAACAATTAAGCCGCCAAATATCGCCCAATTACACGCTCCGCATCTGAACCTCGACCCTGCAGATGTGCAGCGTTCTGCTGCGCGTTGTGCATCAGAGTCGCTTTCGTTTCGCAGTACGTACACACCGTTGCTCGAGAGCCCCGCCCCAAAGCCGACCTGCCTGCGCGGCGAGAGGGATGGGTCACCCTTTAGCGCGCGGCGAAGGTGAAATGACATTTGAGCGCCGTGCCAAATGTGAGTGCAGTCTCCACTCATGCGCCGCTGTCAGGAGTGATCACTGTTATTTCAGCCGCCTGTCCAAAGAGGGTTTCCGATATCTCGCACCCCCCTTTTTTTTTTTTCTCGCTGCGTTAAGGCGGTCGAGATAGGAGCCCCGCATTTGGCCTCGGCTCGGCAAATCTGATTAGAGGAGCTGTAATGGCTGGTTGTGTCACTGAAAGCACTATGAGGAGAGGACAAAGCAAACACACCGGCTATCCCCTCGCCTCCCCTCCGCCCTCCTCTCTCATCAAAACAACATGAAAGTGTGTTTTAGAGTATCATGCTGTCACCTTGGGATGTGATGGGAAACAGAATGGACTACTCAATAGACCGCTAAATTAACTTACTTTAATTTAAAAGAGCTCGACGCCGCCCGCAAAGGCGGAGAGGCGCGCTCGCTCCCTTGCTTCCTTCGTGCGTTCGGAGTGAGATGTCCACCGTCGGAGAAGGTGACAGATGCTGTTTGAGAATGATCGCTGATGCACTTCGTAAACGGAGACGTCTCCGAATTCGCATGAATCATCTGGGTGCAGCCGTCTCAGCGGAGACGGAGCCCGTCTCCCTTTATGCCTCGCAGGTTTTCAAATCTCTAACGATCCATCGGCCTGCATAGCAACCTTGAATATTGCAGCTAATGCAAATTAATTGTTAGATTTTTATTTTATTTTATTTTTTTAAATTGGGATTTATTGTTATTATGTTGCGTGCTTTATGTGTTTTTTATTTCGAAGCTGCTCCTATCTGGACCATTATTGTAATGGTTTCAAGCGACACAACGTCCCCATAAAAGAACAAAGCAAACCACATATGGCGGCGACGGCGGCGGCGTTGGAGTGTGCTCGCCGAGCGTCTGTGCGGAAGCGTTAATGTGCGAGGAACATCTGTCGCACCTATCCCGCTTTATGTCGGGAAGACTCTCGAGGTAACGACGCCGGCGGCGGTTTGTGGCGCGTCCGCGGCGCCGTATATCAGAGCGGATTCGACGGCCGACGAGTCACTGACTGATGATGTGTTTTGAAACCGAGCGCGGATATTTGAAGCACGATTAAATCAACCTTGTTAGCGTCACCGTTCTGGCTCCTCATCCTCCGTTTTTAATGTTATTGACTGAAAACACGAGGCTTCCTGCTGGCTTTTAGCCCCGTTTTTGTGGCCCTGTTTCATCGAAGTGAGTAGGTTCTGCTCATACTTTGATTAGAAAAGACTTTTCTAACACGAGATCCTCTTTGAAATGCTAAAGCAGTGTTAATGCAAACCCCAACACCTGCAGCCCTTTCAAAGTTGACGCCTCAAAGCGGACTGGCTTTGATTTAAAGAAGAGCACAAACGTTTGACCTTATGGGGAGTGTGTTTACTTGCGAGAGTTGCAAGACGAGATTCATAACGCTGTGTGACGAAAGCCAAACGCTGGTGGCTCGCTTAGCATAGCGACGGGAAGCTTGGCGGAGCTCCTTGCCAAACAACAAATTCTCATTTTTCTTCACTTGGCTACGTTTCTACTTGTTTCTAGCACTTTGTTCAACCCAAGATGTTCAGCAAATTACCTGCAGGTCCTGTGAGGAAGTTCTAGTTGGAGGCTTGAATCATTGCCACCTATCGTTAAAATCCCGATTCTAATTTTACAGGTGTGAAAAGGAAAAGGGCATTTGATTGGCTGTGCTATTTCTTCTGCATCCCTGTGCGCCACGCATCCTCCATCACTGCGGCAAGGAAAGCCAGGTTGTGCATCTCAAGCTTTAAACACACGTCTCTTCTACCTGCCTACCACCTAGCCAAAATCACGTTTGACCATCAGACCTTTTTTTTCCCCAGTAAATAACCCCTACAGGAGCAACCAATTCAGCAAGCAACATCTGCTTCCTCTGGCAGCCGACCAGCTCACGCTGCGGCGGTGGCACACTGGCACATCACCCCCTCTTCCCTCGTAGTCCGGCCGCGTCCCGTCGTAGACCCCGCCTCATTTCACTCCCCGACCCCGACCCCAACGCCAATCCGCGTTCTCCGTCCTCTCGGCGAGACAGCAGCCTGCCAAGTCGCCCTCGGGTCACAGGCGGTCGCGGCTAATGCCACAAAGCCAGCTGCTCGTCCGCCGCCCGACCGGCCTCTCACCAGCTGCGATTGGATGTAAGGGGGGCGCCCGGTCGGCCCTCGGGGGGGCCCCCGGGGCGGCTCAGGCGTGTCCTCTACACAGATAAGTGCGGCGAACTGCTTTGCTAACTTTGAAGCCGCCCCCCCCTCTCTCGACTGCAACGGCTGATGAGAAGTTGATTTTATTAGCCGGCCACGGAGAGGGCTATCCGTGTGATCTTGCTTTGCGGCATGAAAGTAGATCAGAGGAGAGACAAAATATGATAAGAAATGGAGACTGAAAAAAGGGGAGGGCAGCTCTGTGTGAGCAGCATGAAAGTGGAAGGGGGAATGAATGATATTTCAAAGCAGGTGTCCGGCTTCACGGCCTATATTATCCATGCGCCTTATTTCAATTATTATGATTTTGGTGTCATTATGCAGAAATGCATTGCACACATCTTGGGTTTGTGTTCAACATATTAGTACGTGCTATACGCTCCGTTAAAAAGAGACACCTGGTGTGGCTCGGCGCTGAAGAGTTTGTGGTCCACTCTATCCATTACCCCATTTAATCTCTAATTTAACTCCATTAGCCTACCTTCATTCGGTGGTAAATTAACTCTGATTGGTGTGCACTCAAACACCAGTTCAGTTAAATGCGGTAAGGAAGGGTTCACAGTGAAAATTGCCCACCTCAATTTGCAGAAAACATAATTGCGCCGCTTGCCCGACGGATCCGCGGCCCGGGATGTTTTCAACCTCGCGACCAAATAGCTTCGTTTACTTTTTTTTCCCCCCATCTTCTCCTAGAAAACTTATTTTTTTATTTTTATTTTTTCCTGCAGACCGAGAAATTATACCCATCGAGATTCCCCTCTGGGGCCGCGACAATCAGTATAGAGGACAATAGTCAGGCAAACAAGCCCAGCTGCCTTGGATGCCACTCTCGAAACAATCAGCCGCGACAAAAGCAAGAGAAAGCCCCCTCACCAGCGCTAATTGTTAATAAGGGGTTTTGGAATAATTGATTTTTCTTTCAGTCGGTTCACAATTTGCTCCCGTCGCGACGGCGCTCCCGTCCCCCGGGGTCTAATCTAATGTTTCTGTTTCGCACCTACAAACGCTTCGGGAGCATACCCGCCTTGAGAGGGAGGGGCGACAAACGAGATGCGTTTCATATGGAAATGTCAGGGCGCCTTGGAGACGCCACGGCCGGGAATGAGTGAACTCCGGTGGAGTTGCGATTCTGCAGTCAAATTGCGTTTTCAGCGCTACTGCAGGTATATGTGTGAGAAATCAGGCTAGGATTAGCAAGCGGCGGCATTAGGTATCAGCCGCCTGGGGTTGCTGCAAGTTTTAAAAGCCCATAATATGCATAATATGTGTTTATCGGCTGCCGGTTGTAATATTTTATCTTAATGGCGTGCAGCGGGAAATGGGGAGTTTTGCATTAATGAGCTTCGACAAACACGATGAGTTGCTGGGAAATAATTGATTCCGAAAGGCGCGTTTGTTGGAGTACTGGAAAAAGTCCTCGTTGTGGATGTCATCTCGTGGCAGCTTCATCGGCTTTAGACGTCCTTTGAGCTTCGTTCACGTCCAGTTTGGACCCTCTCAAAGTCAAATGAGATGTAAAACCGGTCAATTAGCTGACATGTCATGGAGCTGCGGGAAAAAAGAAACCGAGATCTGTTTTCTCTCTGTGCGGAAATGAGCCGACGGGGAGGATTTTCCTCGGGGCTCGGGTGTAAAAAAGGGAAGCCAGATTCTTCTTTAAACCTGCGCTGCATTGTGTTTGAATTCTTTGATAGCCCAACGGCAGATAAGGCGCCGCAACTTATCTCCGAGCTGCCACACATAAACAAGGCCCGGCGCGCTATCTGCCCTTGCTTTGGGTTATCTCGGTATCACGTGAAGAGGTTACTTCTAAAAAAAAAAATATTGCTCGAGCCTGTTATTTTCCCCGTGATTTCTGCTGTATTTATCTCTCTTAGCTTTTTCCTCGCACCTGTGTATTAAAAAAAAAAGAACATAACAGGGATGTGATGTATGCCCTGTTAAATCTCACTTCATGCCCCAAGCAGTGTCCAGTGAAATATATTATCAACCTATAGATAGATTTGACTTGTGAGGCTGTATTTGAATCGCCTGAGTCACTTGGTGAGTTGTTCATCTGGATCATGCCCTGAAATTATACGCTAATTACTATTTCCAATTATCGCCCCTATCAGATAATTTAATTCCTGAAATAAATAGAAGTATCAGTGGCTCTGATTATTTCATATTGCTTGCACCACTTTTGCAGTAATTCTTAAGTCCTGGATTGATAGTTGCGTAATTTGTGATGTTACGGCGCAATAAAAACCAACGCACCACTTCTGGAGCTCACCTCAGGGGTTGTATGCCTCCACCAACCAGTCAAGCTTGTGTCCATGTCTGTCTACATCAGAGACTGTATTCAAAGATGGATGGGTTTCCTGAAGAGGACTCATGAAGCTCAAATGTTTATGCACCTGGCCATCGCCATCTCTTTTAACACTGGAGGTTGAGTTGTAACCGAAAGCTTGTTTTGGGAGGTTGTAGTTATGGTAACCTTTAATCTTTGACCGCCAAAATCCTCTCTAAGTGCTTTGGAGATATAAGCCCTCCAATGCAAGAGTTGTGGCCACCGTAAATCCAAGATAAGGCCGTTACATACGCATACATGTTCTCGACACATCAGCCGGGCAGAACAAGCTAGCAGCTAGCTTAAATGCTCTGTGAGCTCCCAGATGCTAACACTGTGACCAACGGTGTGACCGCTAATATCTCCTGGGTAGAGATCGGCATACGGTGTGTGTTGGTGAATTCCGCATCTCCCACAATGCTTAGCATGTATTTGATGCAGTGGGAGGAGCCTATGAGCACTTACCGGCCAAAACAAACCTTTTTCTTGGTCCCAAAACCCGAGAATGAAATTCTCGCTTCTCGTGGAGTATGTAACAAGCTTAAGAGGCAGATTTGTGTTGGAATGCTATTCCAACCATAGATAATCAGAATTTGGCACGAACTATGACTTATTTTGTACTTACCATATATACTATGTGTCTTATATTAAGTTTCCATGTCTCCACTGCTTTCTGTTACAGAAACATCTCCTGCATTTTCTTACTCGCTTTGAAAAAGGCATCCTACGCTGCCCTCAGATGCTCGAATGTGTTAGCCTGCAGCTGTTCTTGTACCTTGTTTTACTCCCCTTTAATTTTACTTCTCTCTGCTATGGATTTCCTGTCTAAAGCTACGGCGAATCCATATAAGAGCAGTCGACGTGCGCTCTGACAAAAACGGGTAAAGTACATCGTACATGCTCTGAAAGAACTTGAGCGGCGCTCCACTGAACACAGGGGAACGCCAAATGTTTGCAATGATGAATGTATTTTGCGCAAAACCAAAGGCGGGTCGGAGTGCAACTGATTTCTCTTTTTCCGACGGCGGGATCCGTTTGTGCAAATTAATGAACCGCTGGAACAAAAGCGGCAGAATCTACCTCTATTCTTACCTCAGAAGATAAAAGACCAACGTTAAATAGATGCGTTTTTCACGCGGCGATCTCCTGGGAGCTTGTTACTCACGCAACATCCTTTAAGACGGAGGTCAACAACCAGTTTTGGAAAAAAATAAAAAAACGAGCGCCCCGTTGTGCCTCGTTTTGGCGAAAGCTCCCGACTTGATTCCTTCTCATTTTTTTTTTTTCCCCCTAATAAACAACAGAAGGAAGTCTCACTGGGTAAAAGAACAACAGTTACCAGTCAACTTGCAGCTCTTCCCTTTGTCACTTGCGTTTAATTAGATGATTAATTCATGGGATTGAACAAAAAAGTACATAATTAAATGAAGAAAACTGACACACCATGTGATTCATTTATCATAGGGGCACCGAGGCAGCCTACGACAGTGAGTACTCGATGCAAATGAGGGAGTAGACTTTCAGTAACAACCCTTGGGAGATGCCTTTTTTCTTTTTTCCTTTTCTATTAGGCATCTTGATAATACATGTATGTACTGTACATTATTCAAGCCATCCTTCTGTTGTGGGCCAGCGCTGAGCAGTGTTTTGGTAATTAACCAATTTTGAGTCTGTTGTACTAAATCAATCACAATTCCTTGCTTCTTTTCTTTTCTAGGCAAGTGTTTGCTTTTATTAAAGTGCTGCACTCAGTAGACCGAATTTTATGCGAAACATATTATCCAAAATTGACTTTTTCATTGGACTTATATGATTAAAGGCCACCATCGGCTAAAAAGAGCGGACAAGGACATTGTGACGGCATAACCACGCGGCTAGCTGCTTCAAACATGCTAGCGTTCAGCCGCTCTTCTGGAAAGGGGGCGTGGCCAGTCGCGGCTCATTTGCATTTAAAGCTACAGGCACCAAAACCGCTCATGTCTCAAACCGGGATGTATACATGGTAGAATTACCGATCTATGCCGTATTTTGAGCTGAAACTCAAGAGACACATTATTGATGAGACTTATATTAACTCAGACTAAAATTTAATATTAATTGGACCTTTAATACTTTGTAGGACCAGCATTTGAACAGCAATTCAGCGTATTTCATTCTGCAATTGCCTCTTTAAGTGGGAGTTTTCAGCTTCTAGGGAAGTTAGACGAGTTATCATTTGACAGAATTTTCATGTGTGATTAAAATTAAACCGTCTCAAAGACAACCGAGCATCTGCTCTTGGAGGCCACAGGCTGAAAGTAGAATTTCTGTCTTATAAAAATAATCCAGGCTGCCACCTGCGAGGGATTTATGGGCAACAATCCAAGCTATTACTGGACCCGATGCAAAAGATAAAACACGCATATGGTTCTGACAAACCTCCACGTGTTTGTCCTATGGTAGGAATTAGCATAAAACTCACAAGCGCTTTTTGGGGGGGTGGGAGGTTGTCAAACGAAGTAAGCTCATAAGCGACTCAGATCCAGAGCGACTTTAATTACCTTCAGCTCTCTCTGAATCATTTAGAAAGTTGAGAGAGAAAGACGGGCCGCAGAGGTGCGTTGTCTTACTCCACGTCTTTTGGCAGTTTCTCATTAAAAGCGAGCCAAGCGTGCCGACCAAACAAAAGCCGGCGCGATTCGATCTCGGAGCGCAGCGTGTCAGAAATCACCGCCGGCTATCTTGTGCTCCTTCTTGCGGCGGCGAACGCACAACTTTGTTTGCGTCCGCCCCTCTCCGCGTTGCATCTCTGGCACAGCTGCACCTGCGTTATATAAAATGAATTCCTCGGAAGCGTGGGTATCTGACGTCAAACTCAGCGTGTGCGCGGCGAATCTTGCAGCGGACAGAATGTACAATGGCCTGTTCTCTCCATACTGTGGGATGTCACGCTGACAGGAGCTCACGGGTGCTGTAATATTTATTCAGCATACCGCAAGAGCAGTTGGGCGTGCAGAATGTCCGAATTAAAAAAGTTTCCTTGCTCCCTTTTGTTTGCGAATACATTCTCTGTGACGGCCTACAAATACACCCCTCGCAGAACACGAAGTATGACGATCGCTGGCGGTGCATCCTTTCATAATTACAGAGGGCAGTTGTCTCTAGCAAAAAGCTAAATGGAGTTTAGTCCGAGTGGGCGACGGGGAGTCGACCCACCCGGGCAAGAGCTGAAGAGTGTTGTCTGAGGTGAATTTCTTCTCTCGAGTGGAGCATGTTTAGTGAGTATTTGATTGTGAATTGCCTTGGAGATGGAGAATATAATGCATGCAACCTCAAGGTGCAGTAAACAAGCTGCGTGGCTGCGGTTGCCAGGTGACGCAGGCCGACCGCGCCGCTAATCGATGCTCCTTCCTGCTTTGCCGGCAGATAAACACATTAAGCCTTTCAAAGAGTTCCCCCTCCTCCTTTAAAGAGCTTTCGTCACCGCCACTATGAAGTCTGTATTCATTACCTTTGATCCGGTGTCCCCCGCCATCGGCCTGCGCTACTTTGGCACAGTTTTAGCCGTTGGAAGCCGGACGGGGGTGCGTTGTTTACACCTCCCATTGTTTGATGTAATGGGAATTGAATGGATTGGATATGGTAAATGTAGTTGTCGGCTTTGTGTTTTTATTTCCAGCACCCCTCCTCAGGTTTCATTAACATCCGCCGCATCGCCGCTGTGGCAGACTATACTCGCCGTGTCTGGGCATTCATTAAGGAGGCGTTCGAAATGTTGTTCTCGGGGAAATCGTCAGAGCAGATGGTTGCTATTCCGGGCCGAGGGATGGGGAACAGACACCGGCGTTTATCTGTTTTGATAACCGGCTCGCTCGATCGAAATCGCCTCTTCTTTTTTTTTCTTTTTCTTCTTTTCACCTTACCAGGCGCCTTCGCTTTGCATTCTGTCCTGCAGCGATGCCTCGGGAAGCCCTGAGATTCCCCTAACTCACCTGTTTGAAGGATGAGATGCAGTTGCTATAGCAACCCGGCGAAGGGGCGGGGGTGACAGTTGGCCAAATTAAGTTTAACCCGGAGTAGCCTCTCTTAAGAGTAGGAGCGGGACTATCAGATTCCCGTGAGCGGCGCGTTCCGCTTGCTCGCGAGAGCCACCCTTTAGCAGGATGATTCAATCAATAAATCTTTTCAGACGGAATTGCCTTTGAGAAAACATTCTCCCGCTGAAGTAACACACCTATTGACAATACAGATGCAGAAGCTTTGAAGGCTTTTCTGAGATATACCCAAGGGAGCGAGAAAACGCACCAGCTGAAGAAAGGGAGCGCCACAAGAGAGCAAATTATACGTTTTGCCTTTGAACGCTGACGCCTCCAACACCAAGCGAATCTGTTACTCCTTAAGTATTTTCACGACACATAACCGCCTAAAAATATTTGTTCCCAGGGTGCACATTGGGGGCTGGAGTGCTGTCGGCGCCGGGAGCGGGATGTTCGTGTCCTCGGTGGCAAAAGCCAAAAGCGGGCGCACCGTGTGGCTCCGGCCCGTGAGTGCGGGCTGTGTCACGCGTCTGTCATCAGTCTGCAAATGAGCCAATTAAACAACACGGAGCAAATCCATCCAAAGCCCTCTCTATCTTGTCGTTGCGGCTCAGCGGGGATTTTTTTTTCTTTGGCGGCTTGGAAGCGTCGCCCAATTTTGTAGTGCAGGGCAACCTCTGAGTATTTTTGCTCAAGTCTAAAGGCGGCTTACGTTTCCTCCAAGCACGGACAGACAGGGCTTTGACTCTCTATAAATATATATATTTATATTGTTGTTGCCTTGTTGGCAATCTGGGCCTCTAAGACCCAAGCCAGGGCTTAGCCTTCTTGTGTTCTATTACAGAAAGTGGACGATCCTATTACACTGCCGGTAATCTCAGCAGGGCCAGACAGAGTGCTCGGGATATCCCGGATATCCCCTTCGTCTCCTCCAGCCAAGGGGGGCGTGCGCATTACCTTCTGGAGTCAACGCCAACAGCGTATTGCATCACCAGTCAGCATTTTGGTACATTTTCTCAAGTATTCAATCATTTTTTGATACGTTTCCATTTTTTCTGCCCACAGAAAACTCCACAACAACCTTCGCTTATAAGCTGTTGTCATAATGGACCATAATGGCATAAAACTGGATTCATAAAATTATAATTTCGTCTTTTATCCATCTGTTTTTTTTTAAAAGAAAAATCACAAAATTAAAATGTAGCTATTGTAAAGTAAAAATGAGAATAAATCTTGCCTGGGCCTGAAGGAACCCCGGGGTCCTGTGGCTGCAACGTTGGGAGCTGCTCGATAAAAAAAATAAATAAGATAAATAAATAAATGAAATTAATCCGTCTCCCAGTAATTATCTCACAACGCCTTGAGCAACGTCTGCACAGACAGTGTTTCGGACATGTTTCTCAGCCCGCCTCACTCTCATGTGACGGAGCTCGTATTTTAAACAAGCCCACGCTGAAGGCTGTCAAAAGGATATTTTGACATTTGAAGTGCTCTGTCCTCACAACCAGTGGTCAGCTCAGTGCGTAGCTAGCTATTGTGACGTCGCATTTAACAATAGTTTATGTTTGACTCGGGTAGCAATACCACCAGTGACCACTTGTTGCGCCCCTCTGTTTCCTCCACTGGGTGCGCAAGTCTTTGGCTTGTGCTTAATTATCTTAACCAGTCACACCTGAGAAGACTGAATAAAGGGCCTCGTTGTAGAAGCCTGAGGGGATCACACCAGCTGCTGAGGCTCGTTATGTCAGACCTGGTGTCTTTTTTTGTCTTTGTTTTAAATAAAAATAAACCCTTATATTCCTAAATCCGTCATTCGTCTCAACTTTATGTTGCGCCTCTCGAGCCGGGTTGTAACATAAATGGGCGCTCGTCCGGGATCATTTTTGGACCTGTTTTGTGGAGACTGAATGCCGGAGTTCTTCTTTTTTCCTTAGACTGAGAATTGGGGTATCATTTGCAGTTGATCTTTTTTTCTTGGATGTTAGCAGTCAAGCTAATGTTGCCATGTGAGGTGAATTTATATGTTTGAGAACTTGCCTGGTATAGAAAGCCTCCGGGTGTTGGTGTGACCATCACCACTTTATTATTTTGTTGTGCGGTAACCCTGGGGTGGCCCCTGGCGTGCCCAGGAAAGCTGACGAAGACTAGCTGAGGTCTAGTTATTTAGTATTTCAGTAGGTGGAAGGGAAAACCAGGGAGGTTCTGGTACAGGTTAACTGTGAGCAAGAACCTCTAATGTGGTGTCATGTGATAGAATTTGGTGGTCTTCATTTTTTACAGTGTTACCATTGTGGTGTTACTAGCTGGGTGAAGGCAGTAACTTTGTGCGGTGCCACAATCGTTGTGGGTGTGATTTGTCCATGTGTTTGGTCACTTGGATTCATTGACTTCAGTTTGTGTGTGTGTGACCATTAGGCTGTGGTGAGGACAGTTCACTGTGTTGTGATTACTTGTTGCTAACCTTCGTCCGAGGTAGTAACTTGGGTTAAGTAATCATTCGGTTTGGCTGTTCTCTGTGTTGTGTGGGTCAAAAGATGTTTTGTATCTAGTGTCAGTGTTGTGTCATGTGTAAAGGCATCAATTTTTGTACATCTTGGGAGATGGGGCATGATCGCAGAGGGGCTTTGTTCATCTTAAGGGCTCCTGGAGGATCCCTTTTGAGGGTGAAGGTGTTAACGCCCCTCTGCTTCCTCCACTGGATGCGCAAGTCTTTAGCTTGTGCTTAATTATCTTAACCAGTCACACCTGTGAAGACTGATTAAAGGGATCACTTCAGCTGCTGAGGCTCGTTATGTCAGACCTGGTGTCTTTTTTTGTCTTTGTTTTAAATTAAACAAACCCTTATATTCCTAACTCCGTCATTTGTCTCCACTTTATGTTGCGCCTCCCAAGCCGGGTTGTAACACCACTAGATGGCGAGCGTTTATCGGTTCAGCGCGTAAGCTGACTCTTCACAGCCATTTCGTTCAGGTCATCGCGTGTCACATTAGATGATGGTGAAGTCCAGAATAAAGACCACTGTGCGCTAAATTTAGCTCGCTACGTAAATTGCATACATAATTCAAAGCTGCAAACTGATCCCTCTTTGAAATCAGTTCCTGAGTTCTTGTCCATATTAAGCTTTGCCGGTGCTCCTGCGCTTCACAAGAGTAGCTTAAATGCTAGCTTAGCTTAGCTTGGTGGACGTAGTATTTATAGATGACATAGATGGAGAACTAATGCTGCTCATCTCACAAAAGTTTCCAGGCTACTCTAACTAATAACTAGCTCCACCTTGACCTGCAAATAACAATGTGGTTTTTAATCCATAATGCATGAGTCAAAGAGGACATTTTTACTCAAGTACTTTTTCTTATATTTTCTGTTTGTTTTGGCTGTAAGTCTGGATCCACCTCTGAACACAACACACCGTTGCACCGTCTGAGCTCATGGTGTTCTTTAATCATCTTCAAAGGCAGGGACGGCGTACACTACTTGAAAAATGAAGTGATTCCCTCCAAATTGTCCTCCTCAACTGCACCAGATGGCACGCTGAATTGCATGTTGAAACGGGAAAATCGAACGTGACGTTAATTAACATCAACCCGTTGGCGGCTTCGGAACGCAAGCCGGGCCACAGGACTCCTCCATAAGGATTAAATCAGTTTAGCTTGGAGTTCCAATTAATATTTTGTTGTTGTTGTTGTTGTTGTTTTAAAGCTGCGATTTCACTCCAGAATCTAATCAGATGCATTATTTTGCAGTTTGAGTCGAGAGTCCTTAGGTTTTGAGGAACATGCTAGAAAGAAAAGGCTTAGAGAATCTTTAATCAGCGATAATAGCTCTGAGTGACTCTAGTGGAGGAGCCGAGGCTTGTTTATTTAGTTTCAAATTCCTCGGGCGCCCACAAATTAAAGTGCTTTAACACTCTGATTTAATTTTTTTTCACTGCGTTTGTAGTATCTGGTGTTTATTTCAGCGAGCTCTTCATCTCGCTTTTTATTATTACCTATGTGTCCTTATCGCCCCTATCAGCCTGGCAGCCTCGGTTTGTTCGGCTGAATTTCTTCTGTAATTATAATCGCGTCCCGTCCAACGAGCCCCCTCTCTCTCCCTCTCTCTCTCTTTATGTGAGGCGTTCAGGGGCTGGATTGTGGTGATAGCAGTCGGCCTTGCCTGTCAGCCCCGTCCCTCTGTGATTACTGGGCGTCTTTAGCGGCAATATTGAGCGACTTCAATATCAGAGTAATAAATCAGATCTGAATCTTGCGATGTATACTTTTGAGGCCTTGTCAAGAAAGAAATAAAGAAGATCTCTGAAGCCTTGTCTTGGGCGTAGCAAGCAAACCAGGCAACTGTTTGGGATGATTGAGGAAATAGGCTAAATTGGCTACCTTTTGGCAATGACAACCGTAAATTCCAAAGAAGGCGGAGTCAGTTCTCATCAGAATATGTGTCTGGTAACATGCCGTGGACGCCATGTTTGGACACGTTTCAACCGTTTGCAGGTGCGTGCAATTGGGTCGTCTTACAACCAATTAGAGCAATTTTGTTGCAAAGGGTTTGATTGGCCCAGCAGATCTTTACCAGGTCATGTTCAGCTCCCAATGAAGAGACGTTCAGTTTGACGCCCAGGCTAGACTTTGATACCAAGCCATATGAAGTTTCTACTCATGTAAGACAGTTTCCCATGCTGACGTTAACGTAGAATCAGAAGCCGCATCTATAAGTTTGCAAATTCCTCCAACTGCAGGAGCAGAACTGAACCATGGGATTCACTCTGTTCCTGTCAGACGACATCGGCGTTTGCAAATGACAATCACACAGTCGAAGAGCACAGGTACGAGTTCAAAGATCCCTCAGTAAATTGTGTTCCACATCACATATGCTAATTTCAAGCTGCCTGCCAATCCGTAACCGCGTTGCCTTTCTCAAAGCTAACGCCCTCGCCTGTCATTTGAATCAAATCCAAATGTTTTCTTTGGAAAAGAAAACTAATTTGTGCTTCAGACATCACCTGTGTGCCGGGCCTGTCCGCATAAGGAAGAAATGCTGGTGTCTGTGAAATTGATAGCGGCTGAAAAGCTAGCTGGCACCCAGTGGTTTGGCCTCCCTCATGTAAGTCATATTATTAGCCAGTTCAATGGACTGGTTAATGACATAGTGGTCTATTACACTCATGTCTGTAAACAAGGCACGTGTCGCCGGTGCCAGAAATCTGCCCATCACAAGTTTGGCTTTATGACGGGAGACTCCTGAAAGAGCTGCGAGCTTGTTTGCACAATAAAAGGGAGAGTAATAGAAGAATTTAGCACAGCGGGATGTGGTTTAGGGCTTTGCGTCAATTTGATGGCATAGCTATGGTAGCAGCGCAGACCCTAACAACGCTTTAGTATTTCCAGCTTCTTCCCTATCTCCGAAATTTTCAAACGGATTGTTTTGGATCAATATTGGAGATACAAACACTCAACTTTGGCGAAATTACGCTAAAAGTTTGGGGAAAGTTTCAGTTGCTGACACTGAAACAGGAAGTAGGAACAAAAGTTAATCCAACTGGCAAAAAAGACACAGCGCCGACTAGTGTTTGGGTGGAGTTGTTACAGTATAAATAGCTCGCATCGGGATAGGCTACGTACGTAGGTTACGGCGTCTATGTCCCGCAGTACCCTCAATGAGCCTTTAAAAAGCAACAGATTTTCAATGGACGCTGGGGATTTGAAGAGCCCAACACATATCAGCGCGACACACCACTTATCAAAGTTGTGCCGGCTTCAATTTTCTTCCCGATGCTCCAACAATTTTAACTTTTAAACTCATCGAAAATCAAGCTGGCACCTTCCACCGTCATTTCAAAACTGTTCAGACCTTATTTATCCGCTTGATCTCTTGGCTCTCTCGAAACTGAAATGCTGGATTTTTTACCAAAGAAGCAACAATTAGACCGTCAACGGAGTGCTTCAGCTGAAATGTGTACTGTCATCAAGCAGGGAAAAAAATAAAAAATGAATAACTAGATAGCAGCTGTGTCTATCAATGCATAAGAAATGCATTTATATTCATTTCTAAGAAACCCCTCTGATTGGCTTGTATTTGACATTTCACGTTGAGTCAGTTTCACGATGCATTTTCATTTATCCCTGTAATTTACAGCCGGGCTTCACTCCCCGATTGAAGAAGCCGATGCATTTATTCCCTTGAAAGGGCATGTACGCCCTCCTGTGCCAAAAACCGGCCACAGAGTAGCTTTTAACAGCAGACTTCTCCTAAAGGAGACTCTGTGCCCCGGGGCATTTCAGTGTAAATGTCTCGGTAAAGACTATTTTCATGCCACTTCTGCTTTATTAGAGAGTTCACAATGGAAAGAAGGTGAAAAGACCAAAAAATAACAAGCAATAAGGTTTGGGGCTGGTTTTAAAGTTGAGAAACCGATTTTACCCGGTGGTTTTGTGAATGACACGGCCGTGCCCGCTCTCCTTTCTGAAAGATTTCTTTTGTGATCCAAACACGCGCGGTCAAACTAAACGTACGGTTAAATCCATACACTTTTAAACAGCCTCTCTGAAAGCTACGTAACATTAAATCTCGTCCGCTGCTCTCAATTTACAGAATGCTTTATTGTGGCTCGCGCGCCATTTACAATGTGTAGGGCCATTTTAAAAACTGTATCCTTCACAATGGAGGCGATCCGTCACCCGCGGCTCATTTTTAATCCCCGGTGACTGAAACATCTGTCAGGGTGACTGAACGTCGATGGAGCCGCGCCGGGCCGGGAGAAGGGAAGTGGAGGGAGTGGGGGTGGAGGTGATGCAGATTCGGTCGGGACGGATGAGGATCACTCAGCGGCAACTTTATGCACGTGTAAGGTAGGAGGGCACAGAAACTTCATGGAAAACATAAACAGGCGCTTTTATTCATAAGGTGGCTCTAAGAGCCCCTGCAGAGATGATGGAACACTTTACCCAGGTATATGTTGGACCAACAGACGGTCCACTGGAAGATGTAGCCCCCCCACGGCGCGTCCGAGGGCAAGAGTACAACAGACGCTCTGTAAAATCTGCCTTTCTCCGTCTAGAACCGACAAGGTTATCAGATATTCATGGAGCCTAATTAAACAAGCCGAGCCTGTGTTTCGGTCCCACGGCACATTTCTTAGTAATGACACATAGACCTAATTAATTTTCAGTTTACTGGAATCTGATTTAGCTCCGAGGCCCTCGAGTTCATCCGCTGCCCTCCCGTCTGCTCGCGGCGCCGGGCCTGCACTACTTGACGGCTATTGTTGGAGAACTTTTTCTTCTCTTCTTTCCGCCGCTGCTTCACTTCTGCAGTTGCCGATCTCTTGCGGCGATGGGCAAACTTCCGGGGCTCGGCTTCACTCTTTACGCTACCGCCGCGATCCCCGTGGGCTTGCGCAGCGAGATTACATTTGTAATGGATGATTCGGTGCCTCACAATACGTGTCCGGTGCCAAAAGCGGGAAGCCGGCTGACCTTTACGGTACGGCAGGAAGTACGTGTGTGGAGGTCCCAATGGCGAGTGAAGTGCTGTGACCAAGTTTTTCCCTTAATGCTTACATTTTTCATAGTATTGTACACAAAGTTCCTTCAACCATTCATTTTAGTAACTTTACCTTTACATAAGTACATTAACAAATAGCCACATTTGCATTGGCACCAGTATTCAATCAGAGCAGACTCATCCGAAGGAACTTTGATTGAAATGGTTGGTGTAAAACCTCTTGATGAACTGATCAGTGGCAAAATACTAGCTCCTAATAACCGTGTAAACACTTGACCCTGTCATCCCTCGCCATCTGTGCTAATGTTTGCCCCGTGTGGGATAAACCTCAGTTGACGTGACGAGCTGCCAGGAGGGACGGAAACAAAGGGGGTAGCAAAACAGCCAGCTGTTCAAGCAGATGATGCCGCGCTCGGTTTGGGCGCGAGTCCACCTTGGTCCTCATCCTCTACGCTGCCTATACCGACTGATGGTTTGTTGCAGAAAAACATCGATACAGCATATAAACCTAGCCGTTATCTTTCAGATCACGGTTCAAAACTACGTCCTGATCTGTCAGTGTCATGATAGAAGCTGGTAGAAATGTTTGTTGTGAGATTGTGAAGCAAATCTCTGAGAAGACCTTTAATGGAGGCCGAACAAAAGTATGCCTGGCTCAGTTACACCTACCCACAACTTAACGCACAGTAAAAAATGTGACGGCACAGCATTAACGTGATATGAGAAGACTTATAACACAAGCTAGTAAACCACCATTAGTCCATTAGCATCATTGGAGTGATAAATCCTATTTGTTATAGCGCTGTAAAAGCTTGTGCGGTCCTCCCATCTGCTCTAATGCAAACTCTGCTGCAGGCTTTTTAGAGTCGTCTGTAATTAGCGCTAGCGCACCTGTGGCTTGTGCGCGTCTCCGTGCTGTAAGTTCCTTGGGGTCAAGCTGCCCGATGTAAATGTCGTAAACCCAATTTTCCTTGTCCGACTGAAGAAAAACGAGAAGGACGTTAAAATTCAAATTACCCCTCGCGACATCGCTACAACCTGCTCCCGCTCACTGTATCCACCAACTGCTTGCATAATTGATTAATATCTGTAATTGCTAATACATAATGGATAATAATGGTGAAGTCGTAATTAACAAGGAGCAAGCCTTCGGCAGTTTCTCCTCATCCGACTGTCAGTGGAATGGATTTAGCCGAATATGTGGATGCAAAGAATTTAGAGCACCTGCCTTATTTAATGAGGACAAATGCCATTTCAAAGGTGACTGCGGTTAATAGTTTCATATTTCACCCATGCAAGGATGTGCTTCTTCAAATATCAGTTCACACAAATGATAAAAGATCCTACGACTGGGCCATGCCCCACCGAAGGGAGAAAGAGGGGGATTCCGAGCACAGCACCCATCTAGTGGCTGCTGGTGGTATTGCATTGGCCAAACTGGCGCTATTTTCCCGGGGATATGGGTGGCGCCATCTTGCGAGTTTGGACCCAGAGTCTGCGCAGTATGGTCCGAGTCGCAATATCGATGATCTGGGCACAGTTCCTCCAGAGTCACTCGAGTTTTCGTTTAATTAACTCTACGCTCTGCTCTGCCTCCACCACATTCAATGAAATGTTGGGTTATATGCTGTACTTGTTTAACTGCTTTATAGAGTGGTTGGCATGGCAACTGGTGGGCGCCATTATGTCACATCCTGTTCCTATAGCATCAAATAACTAACTAAAGGAAAACGTATCCAAAAAATGTACACTTGAACACACATCGACATTGTATTAATTCCTAAAATGACGTATTTGACGTCTACTTTAGTGTTTTAGTTTGGTCCCGCCCACTAATGCGGCGGAAGGAGGTGGAGCTTATGACCTATACTGCAGCCAGCCACCAGGGGGAGCTCTACTTGTTTTGGCTTCAGTTTAGAGGAGTTGTCCCGCCTTCCATCTTTATACTGTTTATGATCAAAAGCAAATCACAAATTCTTGTTAGCCTGCTTTTGATTTACGCATTGAACCGCTCAGACAACATGGCAACAGTTGCCCTCGTAAGGTTAAATGTCTGCAGGAGCCACCAGCGACTACAATAGCCGCCCCTGTACGAGACCTTTTATCATTGATTTATGTTAAATCAAGTGATTTATATGGAAGTGGTGTGCAAATCTGAGTTGTGCACGCAGTCTCCATTAGCATCTTCATGTTTACAAGGACGCTGGCAGATTCCATCAGGGAGAACGGGTCAGGATCATGTAGATTAGGCCGCGGATTCAAAAGGCCGCCGGGTGTTGAGGGTTAAAGCGTCGAACAAAGCTGAAGACTCTGCTTCTTTTGCAAGTCACTATCCTGTAAAATCCCAGGCAAACAGCAGCAGCAGCGGTATTATCCAAGCCTGATTAGCAATCCAAACAGACTCCTGCCCGCCGCCCCGTGTACCTTATAAAAGTTGTTAAAAATCCCCATAAAGGTGAGAGGAAACGCCGCCTGGATGCTTAAGTAGCCGACCTGGACTGCCACCTGCATCTATTCCTGTCTTCTTCCGCTTAATTAAGATACAGATGTCGGTTAATGAGAGAGGACGCCGCTAATGAGTGATGCTAAGTCCAATGGGTCGCAGTTGGCAGTGCCACATGTGCTGCTTTTGATCAGGCTGGCTAGTGTCTCTGTGCCTCCGGAATTATACAGAAATTATACCGAGCCCAGGCTATTTACCTTATCATTTATTTATCCCTTGTTTGCCTTGTGTCATTTTCCTCCATGGCAGTTATTATTTATTTTTTTTCCCCTGCAGAGTTAGTCATATTTCTCGCAGTTTGAGCTTTGAAATCTCGGATATTTTCTATTTTCGGAGTTTTACACCATTTAAAATCATTATTATTTTTTTTTTTTCACCAGCGCTCCTCTCCCTGCACAACCACATCCGAGCGGCTTCATATGACAGGATAGAAAAACTCATTTCACCTCTCACACACACAACATCGGAATTAAATGACTTTTTTTTCCCCCCTTTAAAGCGCAGCGCCGCACTTTTTTCTGGCAACGCTTCCTCGGTGTATTACTTTTTTATTTTTTTATGGAAAACAGTAAAGTTTATGTAAGTGTTACATTAAATTGCCTGTAAATGTACATGTAAATGCATACAGCCCGGGAACCCTGCGGCCTCTGAGCTGGATAAATGAGGAATTAATTTATGGCGAAGGCGGAGAACTGACCGTTTGGTCGGAGCTTGCGCGCTCCCCCGCCGTCCAGGCCGCTTCCACTCAAACTGCGAGATGGCATCGTGATTCACATGCTGTCTCCTGAAACGCACAGCTCCGTCTATGCCTCGGAGTTCTGGCTAATCCAAGACCTTCATAAAGCATGTGTTGGGCCTTAGCGACACATCTGTCATTCTGACGTCTGCTAGCATGGTCTGGACTGCCGGTTTCTAATCCATCTGTGCTCTGCAGAGACAGCCCGCTGCCAACTGGATCTTTGCTAAGCCTTTGGAGAAGCCGCCTGAACGGCAGCTCCTGCCAACTTCCTAAAAGTTTTTATTTATATCTTACCATTTATTTGACCACTTTTTTTTTTTCCCTCCCAACCCCCACCCACTCAATTTTCTTGTCCCTGAGACTCGCCTCGTAAGCGAGCGTGTTGACAAATGTCCGCTCTGATGAATCGGATGCTTGTGCTTTCTGCTTTGATGCTGCCAGGCGATCAGGAGTCCATGGAAAGAGGGTAACTTTAATCCCAAGCGCCAAAGGCAGAATAAGGCCAATGACTTTGATCTCCCTCATGCAAAGAAGAAACAGTAATTTTCCAGCACAGTGCCACCGTGCTGGTAATATTGGATTAAAAACTCCCTCTTTTCTTCTGCTGTCCACTCATGTATGGCCTTAGGTGTGGACGAGGTCCGTCAGGGACGCTTTGGGGAAACTGCACAATGGAGATAAAGAGGGAGAGAGAGGGAGAAAGAGAATCGGTTTGGACGTGTCTTCTTCGGTGCCGCGCGAACGGCAGCAGCATTTTCATAAAGGACTCAAACGGACACGGTCTGCTGACGCGCCGGCATCACGGCTCCTCCGCATTCACACGCATCATGCCAAGTGGTGGTCGATAACGCAATGGCGAGCCAGATGCAAGGATTTGCGTAGCTTTGCTTGGGCGTTAAGAGTGCCGCTTTTGGTTTTCTAAAGGGCAGAGCCAGCTGTTTGGGAGGTCAGCGAGCTCATTGGCTGCCACTTAGATTCACGTGAAGGATCAGCGTCAGTTATGCAATGTGGAAGTCGGAGGGTTGTAGAAGTGGAGAGTCCGAACAGTGAGGCGTTAACGCAAATGAAGAGCCGTGGCAATGGGCAATCTGATAGATTCAACTGAAGGCTTTCCTGAGGGTTTCCATTGTCGTGACCACCTCAACATATCCTCCAAGCACCAAATCAGACAAGAGAAATTCAGCAGTGAACACAGTGGAGCCTGATATTACAATCACGCCCCAAATCAAAGCTTAAACATTCAACGCTTCGCTTACGTAAAACACGCGACAGCCGGGGTGCGTGATAATGCAGCTTTTTGCTTTTCCTTCAATCAACTCTGCGTCTCCTTGACTTGATTTCGGGCTCGGCGTGTTTGGTGCATGTGTGCACGACGTTAAAAGGTTGTTTTTTTTTTCCCGGGAGCACATCGGGGTAGATCGGCACTGCTGAATTTGTCAGATAAATAATTTCACATATTTCCTTTAACCTTCTCTTCCCAGCATGTGATTTCTGCGTACACGGTTCATCAAAGGCTTGCACGTGTCATTCAAATACAGCTTTTATCATCTTTTTATTCCCTGAATGAGTGACAAGTCTGCCACAATCAGGTTTTGGAATCTCTCTCTACATATATATTAAATAGAAATATATATATATATCGTCAAGATGTCAGGTTTTTCTAGTGATTAGAGCGCTGCATATGTCTGGGACAGTTTTTTTTCTGCAAAGCAATGACAACAGATGGATGCCCAGCAGTAAATGACAAACTGCACTGAGCCTTTACGTAAAGATGCACATGTGCACATGCTGTGGAGTGAAACTTGGTCATGCAGTCGGAATGCAGAGCGTATGCCGTAGCATTGTGCTGCATCTGTTGCTTTTCAGAGAGCCAAACAGAAAATGATAAATACTTCATTTCAGAGAGGAAGAGACTTGAGAGGCTTAACCTTTGACACGGCAGAGGCACAGAGAGCTGAGCAATCTCTCTCCGGGCCGAGCGGCTATCCTTCTTTTTGGTTCCGATGAAGAGATTGCGGTCGACCAAAGGCGGAAATTGGAGCGGCGGAGTTTGAGACAGGTGTGACAGCGAGTGCGGCGGACACGGGGATCAGGTCGCGTTTCATCAATGCGCGGACAGTGACGAGGGGAAGGGGAGTGTCCAGAGGCCGCCGGAGAGGCCACGAAGGAGCGTCACTCCCGAGCTCAAAAGAGATTGTCAACACTCGGACTGTGCGCCGTGCTGACCCGTTCTCAGGGAGGACAAAGAGGACAGACTTGTCAAACAAACAGAATTTTCTCATACATGTGTGTAATGCCAAAGTTTTCTGAGAATCCCCAGACACCCCTAGGCCAATATGTGCATGGTTTTGTTGGTACACTGGAGAAACCACCTGGATTTAACATGGGTGATTATGTTTCAGCTGGCAACAAGTCATTTAACCCCAACTGATGCAACGAGTAGCTTCTCATTTCTTACACAAGCATGTCTAAAGACACATCCTGTGGTCATGAGAAAGGGTCAAATCATTGGCATGCATCAAGCAGAGAAAACATCCAAGGAGATTGAAGAAACTACTGAAACTTGGTTAAGAACTGTCCAACGCATTATTAAAAACTGGAAGGATAGTGGAGAACCATCAAAGTGATGCACCCATCATGCCTAGTGTCTCCTGTACAAGTCTGTGGGGGCAGTGCTTTCGGTTTTCTAAAGGGCCAGAGCCAGCTGTTTGGGAGGTCGGCGAGCTCCTTGGCTGCCACTTAGATTCACGTGACGGATCAGCGTCAGTTATGCAACGTGGAAGTCGGAGGGTTTTAGAAGTGGAGAGTCCGGACCATGAGGCGTGAACGCAAATGAACAGCCAATGGGCAATCTGATAGATCCAGTTAAAGGCTTTCCTGAGGGTTCCCATTGTCGTGACCACCTCGGCAACTCAAAACATCTAGAAAACATCTAAGGAGATTGAAGAAACTACTGAAACTGGGTTAAGAACTGTCCAACGAATTATTAAAAACTGGAAGGACAGTGGAGAACCATCGAGGTGATGCACCCATAATGCCTAGTGTCTACTGTACAAGCCTCTGGGGGCAGTGCCGTGATCTGGGGTTGCTGAAGTTGCTCAGGTCTAGGTTCAGCAACATTATGTGCCCAAAGAATGGATAACAAGATGACAATGCCAGGATTCATGGGGCTCAGATTGGGAAAGAGTGGTAGCTTCTCCTGAACCCCGTTGAGAATCTTTGGGATGTGCTGGAGAAGGCTTTCCTCAGTGGTCAGATCTTTGTGGAAAACGAATGCAACATTGGATGGAAATAAATCTGGTGACACTGGAGAAGCTTATGGAAACAATGCCACACGTCTGGAACTTGGTGTATCACGGCCCTCGGGCGCCACAGGACCGCAAACAAATCTTCCGTGCTACCTCGTTGTCGCTGCAGTTTCCATAAACCCAACCGAGTGGTTTTTGTGGCAACGTGAGTGACATACTCCTCGATCAGGCCTCCAACCACATTCTGAGACCTGTCCGGTTGCAGATTCAATGCTGAAGGACGCCTGGTGCGTTGCTAAGGGAATGATCTGATGCCCAGGGAAGGAGAATGGATTGTATATTCAGCCAAAACCAAGGTGGTAGATCATTTAGCTACCATTGCTTGTGGAGGTAACAACTAAATCCATTAGAGTGATTTAAAAACATACAGTAATCACATAAAATCACATGTTTTTATATTGGTATTGGTGAAATGCTCTTCCTGCTGTGAGTCTTAATCCCACACCATATGCCGTCTGGGTTATTTTTATGTGTTTTTAACCTTTTGTAATGTATGCTAATACATTCAGGATCCTTCACTGTAGATGTCTGCAGTGTGATTACTGAACTGATCTGTAAATTAATCTTTCTAAGTGTGATTAATACGAAGATACACCCGGATATGTAAACCACACACGGCACATCTGCTGTCATTATTCGGCGCATTATCGTTTCTCCGCGGACCTTCGAGTTTAAAAAGCTCGGGCGTAGCGTGCGGTTATCTGGGCCCGTACAGTGCGCGGCGGCCAATTTGCCGGCGCCGGATCTTGAGTGTTCCTGACTCCCTTCCCACCAACGCTATATCTGCCTCCATCAATCACGGCGGACGGTCTGCTCCAGACACCTGCCTCCAAGATGGATGGATTCACTTTCCTTTGAAGCGTGACGCGATCCGTGCGGTGAAACGATAGCGGCGATTCGTGTTGGGCTCATTTTGAGGAGAACAGTGTCGTGTTTTGAGTCGCGTCTTGATGTTTTTTTAGCTCGGCTGCCTCTCTTCTTCTTCTTCTTCTTCTTCTTCGGCTGGAGCGGCATTGGCGGCGACGAGAGGCAATTTGTTGGCGAGCAGCAGGTGGTTGGGTTAATTGCCCACGGTGCTGGTTGGGGAGAAAGTGTCTTGCTGAGTGTGGAGTGCCTTCTGCACTCGGCAGAGCTCGAGTCCGGATAAAGAACAGCAGTAAGCATATTGTCATCTCCCACCTCGCCACCCTAATCAGTACTGCTATGCACCCCCATTGTTCAACTGAACTGGCTCACTTCCCGGAGGAATTCTCTCTCTCTCTCTCTGTCTCTTTTTTCTCCTTCTCCTTCTTCTTTCCCAGCGCCACCCACATCCTCTTCTTTTCAACGCCTTTCATCTCCAGATTCCCTTCCTCTGTCTCTCTGTTGCTAATTCCGCTCAATCTCCCGCCCTCCCCAATCTTTAGCATCAAGCTCCCAGTCCTCCCTCCCGCTCGCGGCCTATCTCCACATCTCTGCTTATTGCCTTTCCTCCTTCATCCCAACTCTCTAAGCACCTTTCCCTTACTCCCTCTCATGTCCACCCCACCTCGCCGCTGCCCTTTCTCCCTTTATCTCTCCCCTCCCCTCCCCCCCCCTTTTCCATTCTCTCCGTCCTTTCTTTTCTATCTCTACCCGTAGGAGTGGGATATTGATGTAAACACACACACACAGAGCTCTGAGTGGTTCTTAAGCTCCTCCGACCGATCCACCGGCCTCCCTCCATTGTCCCACCAACTGTAGAAAGAGACTTGATTTCCAATAGGCTTATCCCACCAGTCCCTGCGAGCGTCGCGTCCATAAAAAGATGGCGAGGGTTTGCGGCGAGATGGCCGCGGGGCCTGGCCGTTGGCGTCGGGGCTAACGGCGTGGTAGCTCATCAAAGAGGCGTGGGCGTCGGGTGAGGAGGGAGCGCCGCTGTAATTAAGCATTTGAGGCCGTGCCGGGGAAATAGAAGTGGAGCTAAAGGGTTGGCTGCGGTGGCGGCGACGGCTAAGGAAATCAGCGTACATGCGGACAAGTCAAGACAACCTTCCCACTTGAGAACACTACAGCTGCAAACTACTCTCCCCTTGTACACTTGTGCACTGACATACTTGCATCTCTGAGAACTCCTTTTCTCCTTACGTAATCCCAGATTGATTCCATGATGTTGAGATCAGGAAGCTGCAGGAAGCTAGTTCTTGCTGCCAAGGATAGACCTTTATGACTCATGCTCAGTTGTGGGTATTTGTTCCTTCTCTATACAAGTATTTTACGTTATTTGGGGGCCAACGTGTCGAACTCTTGCCTTTTTTTTTTTTTTTTGAGGCCTGTGAATGCGCGGAAGCTTCAATCCACCGTCGTCCCTTCGCCCGCCCACTTGCGCTGAATAGAAGCAGCCAGTTGCACTTTGTGTAGTAATGAGATAAAGTGCGGCGCATGAGAATAATTTTGAGCAAGTTTTAGGTTTATTTACACACCGGCGTATGAATCACGGCTCTGGCTGCTCCCGTAATTTACATTTATTTTGAGAGACTCCCACTGCGGCAGCCAACCCTTTTCCTGCCAACCTGGTGGCAAGCGTTTGGAAATATTGCATCGAAATAACTAATCTTTATGCCTATTTAAATATAGCCGTAGAGAAAAAGAGGCATGACTATTAAAGAAACACTGGCAGAGGAACACTGAGAAAGAAGCCTTTTTGGTTGTTGTTAAAGACGTATATGAATGTCTGTTTGTCTTTATTCCTTTCTTTATCTGGATTGCTGCTTCGCCTGTTCGAACACTAAACAGCTAAGGGCCGTGACTAAACAAGACAATGGTCGGACGATTGCTGGCGTTGGGTAATAGGTGTCCCTAGTTGACACCAACACATTGTCCATATTTATAGACTGTATATAAATATGGACAATGCGTCGCCACTTCCTAGCATTAGCCAAACTGACGCTGTTTTCCCGGGGATATGGGCGGTGCCATCTTGCGACTTTGAGGTCGTGATATCAATGACCCGACCACACTTCCAGAAACCATCCTCAAAAAAAATATTGACCCAAGCCCCGCCCACTAACATGGAAGGGGTGGAGCTTGTGACATGTACTGCAGCCTGCCACCAGGGGGAGCTCTATTTGCTTTGGCTTCACTTTTGAGGACTTGCTTCGCTGTCCATCTTAATACAGTCTATAGTCATGCACCTTTACCTCTAGCTGGACTACTGTTGATGGCTAACGTTTGTCTGTAGTCTTTGTGGTGTGTTCAAGAGCCATTACTATCACTTTAAAAAGACTTTGTACGTCCTTTTATAACACTCATGTGCAACCTAACAGTGTAATCTTGTTAATGCAGCATGCATTTGTAACGTCTCTGCATTTGTAAACATTAGGGATGTCCGATAATATCGCCAATATTGAGTTAAAAATGTAATATCGGGAATTATCGGTATCGGGTTTTTATAACCGATAATTGTTCTGTAGGCATCAGCATTTCCGAGTCTGCATGAACGCAGCATGGGACGTTAACAGGCGCGTGCTTGATGACGTATAACAACAATAACACGCTAGTCTCGTAGGTTGCTAACCGTGGCTAACAAGCTAGCTCGCCCGGTGTATGAGATGTCCGTGGTTTGGAAGTATTTCCAAGTGTCACCTACTAACAGTAGATTTGCGATTTGCAATGACTGCAAAGCAAAGGTGGTTATGAGAGGAGGAAACAAGGCGTCTTCCTTTAATACATCAAATTTGATCACCCACCTCAAGAAGAATCATGCAGAGTTATACGCTACATTTGTGCGCTACGTTTGTGCGCTACATTTGTCTTCCTTGTTTTGATATTGTCTGTAGTGTTTGAGGCAAAAATTTCTCTCTAAAAACACAAAAAAATAAATGAATGGCAGTATTTTGGCACTTTTTTCGGTAACTTATTTTGCACGGACAGTGTTTACATTTGAAAAGCCATGTTGCATTTATGTTTGCATCCAGTGGGACATCGCAATAAAATTAGACAGAATGTGTTAATTCCATAATAGGTGATATGTTGTTACCTAATAATTTTGATGTAGAAAGACTGCATATATCGGTATCGGGTGATATCGGAATCGGAAATTAAGAGTTGGACAATATCGGAATATCGGATATCGGCAGAAAAGCCAATATCGAGCATCCCTAGTAAACATAGCTGCAGCTACTCCCTAACACCACTTGTGAATGTTTGCTTTTTATCAGGGAGCAGTATAACGCCACATCCTGCCCCTGACTGTTGACGGTGTAGAGACGGGAAACGTATTACAGCTCTGTGACATTTCCTTTTGCAGCAGCGTTTGTATTGATGTTGTTTATGTGTCTATGTGTGTGTATATATATATATATATTTTTTTTTTAACTTAACACGTTGTCTCTGTATATCCCTCCCTAACCTTTCTGTTCAAAAGTGGCATGAAAGGCGCCCGTCACGCCCGGCGATCAAAGAGCGACAACCAAAGCGCCGGCTCTCTGCTGTGCCGCTGTCATTTTCGCTCTTTTAAACAACAAAACCACGGAGCCCTTCAAGTGCCGCGGCCACTGTTGATGAACGCGCCGGCAACTTTGGCGCGGCCGACTCGGGGAGATCCCAGGGCCTCGTCCTCGGCATCTTTGCTTTTGGTGCTTTGATACGAGCGCGTCACGGAATTTGAGTTGGCGTAGCAGAGATCAGTCCTTTAAGAGAGTGTGCTCGTGTTGCTGCCAGGGATATAAATGAATAGTACTCTTTTCCTGACAGTGGGAAGGTCTCGGCAAGTCATTTTTATTTTTCCACCTTCATATCACCCTAACCTTATTCCTTTCTTCTGAGGCTACTTGATATGTCCTTCTTTCATCTTCTCTAACCCTGATCATATTTTTTTTCCATTCACTATGCGGGTAAGGATAATACATCTAGGTCACTGGGTCAGTGTATGATGTACTTCACTCACTTCACACTGTGGATTTTGTGGCTGTCGACGGCGACTGTCAAGGAGGGTGTGGATTTTAGCAGCGGCGAACACGGATCGTCCGTACCGCGAGGAGTCGGGCCTGTCAGCGGCGCATCAGAGAGGGATTGTGTTCCTCTGACGGGGACACAGAGGATAGAGACATGCTTGAAAGGTTGAGGTATTGAATTTTACTTCCTGACAGCTGAGTGACCTTTCGGCTCTCAAGGGGGACGAGACAGAGATGGATTTCGCAGCCATCCGCCGCGCTCTCCGCCCGCTCCTCCTCCTCCCGCCGGGTTAAGAATTAATGCCTCTTTCTACGTCTCTGCTGAACAAGGAGACTCGAGTCGGGACCACGTTGCCGAGCGCCCGAGTGCGATGTGGTGGTGGGGGCACGCGAGGAGAGAGGTTATGAGCTCGAGCGCTCGGAGGAGAATCGCCGGAATTAGCTTGGCGTAAGTTTGTTCTTGTTCATTTGGCTGCAGACGGCGAGAGGAGCTCGCCGTTGGCGCCGGCGTCGTCTGGACGGTTCAAGAAGGAGGGCACGGCGCCCGCACGGTAAATTGCACCCTGTTCTCAACGATGCCCTGTTTCGCTCTTCGCACCTCAGAAGAGCTGCTATTCATAAATATATGCAGCACGGCCAGACCAGGTCCCACGCTAATGCACTGAATACCAATGAGGCTCGTCTCAAACTGTGAGGCGGTCTTCTTCTTCTTTGGTGCCTCCTGGCAGAGTTTACAGCCTGCCATCCCCTTTCCGTGGCTGGGAGGTGAACGTTACGAATTGTGGTTGGGATCACCAGGAAATGCAGTACACCTCAATCCATTGACTTGTTTCATCTTGGCCTTAACGCGGCAGAATCTGCGCCAAGCTATATTTTCCCCCCTCTTGAAGTTCACTGACTCCGACTTTGCTGGAGCTGTTTTATTCTGGCAGCGTGTGCAGGGACGGTTTAGAGCTGCTTAGGCGGCGTAGTCACGTCCCACTAGTCTCCCTGGCAAAGTGACCAAGTGCTGAGAATGATAGAGTTGAAATGACAGCGAGTGATTTCATTCCCCATCTATCTTCCGAGGCGTCGCGCGCGCGGCCCGCCAATGGCGCGCCGCCGCTCTCTGCTCCATTACTCCAACTGGCCAATGAACCATCTACATGAGGGGCCTCATTGATCCCTCTTTATTCACGCTTTGTGGAAATACACAGAGTCGGGCGAGGTTAAATACTGATGCATCACGAGCCGAGCCGCCACACGGAGGCAAAAATAAAAATAAAAAATTAAAAAACGAGCCGGCAGGAAATCTGGGTTTGTGATGTGTTTGTGGTTTTGCGCGGAGGATTTAATTAGCGCGCCGCAAAGTGTCGGCGGGAAAGTCTTGCTCGGGGACCCTTCAGCAGAAGCGTACGCTCGCCAAAAGAAGGGACTGAGCCCAGATCATCCAGCAGAAAGGGCAGTATCTGCTCTCCGCCGCAGTATTTAGTTACTATTCACCGCATGCAGAGCGCCCGCTATAAATTCTCCATGAGCGTGTCAAAATATTGTTTGGAGAAAGCGACGCTATATTTCACACCTTGCATTAATTTGAAGATCTCTCTCTAAAAAAAATAAATAAAAAATCAACACAAAAAATAGATGATCTCCTTCATTTTAATGCTAAATAATGTCACATTAACATCGTATATTAATACAGTGGCGCTATGTGACTGATAATCTTGTTTTTTTTAGCGGTGACCCTGCTTGAGGGGGAGGCCGACTCGAGCATGACAAACATCCCACCTGCTCTGCTAGACAAAAGTTAGACTCTGGATTGTTTGCTAAAGTACAAAAGTTTTAACTTGCGCATCAGGAACTACTTGACAAATCGTAGGCTAGTTCATTAGGAGCAGTGAGTATTCACGCTAAAATCGGAGATCTTCTCGTAGATCGGCGTTATTCTGTTCACGCGAAAGGATCGGACACACCAAACTAGCGTCAGTTCCGTCCGAACTATGGAGTTTGACTCGAACGCGAAAACAAGCAACTGCGTCAAAGGACAATGCCCTCCATACCAGCAGGGGGCAGTAGTCTGCGTTTGTGATTCACAAAAAGGAAACGGGAAGAGCAGCTGTTAGCTCGTGGGGGCTAGGAATCTAGGAAGAGCTACAGTCAGAGAGAAATCACTTTAAGTGCTCATTCAAGACGCCTAATTGGCCGAAAATACGCCAACTCTGGGCTCGTGACTGGCGGCAACTGTGCGGGACGCAAAGCGAAACTAAACGGACAGACGCGGACTAATCGGCTTGTGTTGCAGGCTTGAAAGGAGATGTTTTAGCATTAAACGCCAGAGTTAGACATCGCTCACACCATCCTACTGAAAGCAAATTAAATCGATAGAAAAAGAGGCCCTGTGATAGACTGGCGACCTGTCCAGGGTGTTCCCCGCCTCAAGCCCCTGCGTCCCCTGCTACCCTTCACCGACAAGCAGTTACAGAAGATGAATGCATGCACTAGATAAGCAATCAAGCACCTACTTTTTACATTCCAACCTGACATGCTGCTGCCTCTATTATGCACTTGAAAGTTATTACCGATGAAGCTGCCGTCATTCTACTATCGCTGACATAAACACGGTCCAATCACGGCAATTTGTTCTTCTTCAGTTTGTGGCCTTGAGTAAAAAAAAATGTTGATCTTTCAAACGCGGCTCGCAGAGCTTCCCTTTCAAAAAGAGGAAAAAATCGCTATCTAATTTTCTGAAACGCCCGCTGAAGTGTTTTTCAAACGGGAGAGAATTGTGCATTTGTTGTGGACTACTTTCGGCGGTGGAAGAATTTCACAATGGCGCGGTAATTTTCAACCCTTTGGGCTTGTGATCCCTCTTAACCTCAGCTGAATACTGTATCTATGAGCTGTACGCTGTTCAACCAGAGAGCGTGGGGTATTTTAAACCATCCAGTGATTCGCGGCGAATATTAGAGGTAAGAGTGAAGTTGGTAAGGAAGAAAAGGTGTCAATCCTAGCATGGCACAAGGAGAATACAGCGATAGAGGGGCCGGAGGCACAGCTGTTGGTGGCGTCAAGTAAAATACCACCTCCAACTAGCACCGTGGCCTCAAAGTAACCTGCCATGCCCTCCGCAATCCCTTCCTCCACAACCACCAGGATAAAAAGACAGGGCCGGAAGATTGACGGGCAGCCTCGGCGGAGGGAGGAAGAGCGAGAGGAGGTGAAAATGTTTGGGCTTCACGCTGTGAACACTGACCCGAGAGGAGTGTGGCGAAAACCCGCTTTCCCGCTAGATGATCCCGTATGAACCACTTCTTTCCGGCCACCTCCTTCCGACTGATCATATCTCATAGCTCCGCAAACACGCAGTATTGTTTATGAGGACTTACGAAGCAACGCGATGAATAAGTCATGCACTATATATGTTAATGTATAGTCTCAGGGCTGAAACTTTCTTCCTTTGCATCTTAAACTAACGCATTGTTCAATTCTGCAAAATAAATGAAGATTAACTCACAAGATGAATCAATAAAAAAAAACGCCGCACGGCAAAATAAATTAATCACAAGCGAAAGAACGTCACAGACACGGGAGCATTTGTTGAAAATATGAAGTTACAGAGAGCAGGAACTTATGATTATGTCTTATTCTGGAGTTAAACTTGAGCGATATCAAGTCAAAGCTGGTGGAAAATATAGTGAAATGGAACAAGAACAAGAACTCTTTAAACCAGGAAGTACCAGTAGTCTGATATATTACAACCTATAGATAATTATGGGCAAAATTGTGACACAAAAATGCTAGGACTCGACTTATACAGTAAATGTTTATGATTATATAACATGGCTGCATTTTTAACAAAGGTTCTAGCACCGAAGACCAACAAGGTCTTTATATCTTCAGTCTGTGCAGTAGTTCCCGCATTCATACATCTTTAATTCTTTATATTGTAGTAGCTGAGTATAGATCCTGAACATAGACTGTATATAAATATGTACAATGCGTCACCACTTCTTTTCATCGGGCGAACTGACGTCATTTTCCCAGGGATAGGGGCGCCGCCATCTTGCGACATTGGAGCCAGAGAATTAGCGGTACAGTCCGAGAGCGGATGCCCCGCCCACGCTCTCTCCAGGCTCAATCACGTCTTTGTTTAATGAACACTACGCTCTGCTCCTCCACCTGTTACAAGGAAATGCTGGATTAAACACTGCGCTAATTAACTTACTTATTTTTTGCAACTCTCACGGTCAAACGGGACTGCTTTACTGAGCTGTTGGCGTAGCAACTGGACCTTCGCCATGATGTCACATCCTGTTTCTATAGTGTCAAATTACTAGTGACACTCAAACGTTCGTAAATATTATATTTACTACCTAAAATGACTGAAACTTCCTTTAAAAAAATATGTTTGACATGTATTTTAGTGTTTTAGTCCCACCCACTAACATCGAGGGGGCGGAGCTTATGACTGCATCCAGCCAGCCACCAGGGGGAGCTCTACTTGCTTCGAGTTCACTTTAGAAGGGCAGTTCCCCCGTCCATATTTATATACAGTGTACAGTCCTGACATACAGTACTACTACATCTAAACAAGAATCTTGTTTTCAGAAAGGGCTTCCATAAAACGTTGCATGATACGGGAGCTGCGGGTGAAACACGATTTTAACAGAAAGCGGTTTATGTAAAAGTCCCCTGATTTAATTTTGCCCGACTATTGTCTCACATGACGAATGGCGCTGTCTTTGTTTCCTGAACTCTCCTTTGTGACAAGTTTTCTTTTCTCCCCGAAGCCCTGAAACATCCGTAATTACATTTCCCCATCTGTCTCCTCGAACAATCCCCCATACATCACCATCACAACAATTCCATTAACTCCCACTGCGTTAAATAAAGAGAGAGAGAGAGAGAGAGAGGGGGGAGCGAAAAAAAAAGAAAAGAAAAGTGGAGACCATTCATAAACAAATAAGAGATGATGCCATTTAGTCGTTTGGAGGGACGGTTTGATGAGGTTAATCCCTCAAAGCCATTTGTTTGGAGATGTTTTTGAAAGAGATGCTATCATAGGAAGGGAAGCATCCACGTTCGCTTCCCCCTCTCCCTCCCTCCCTTTGTCTTTGTCTCTATGCCCTTGGCTCCGGCGAAATTCCCCCACAAGACGGTGAAGTGTAACACAGCGACCGCATGGGAAGTAATTACGGCGATCTTAAAGCGCGGAAGTGTTGGGATGAGGAGGGTGGGGGGAATAAGCTGATTGAACGACAGAGCCAATAATGACCAAATTGTTGCAGACACTGATGGGAGTCTCTTGACAAATTACTGTCAGGGTCTGTAAGCAGACAGAAAGAGAGGCACGCCAAGTAAACAGGCTGTACTAGTCCTCTAGAAGAACAGGCAGATGCACTGGGTCACGAGGACAGCGTTATATCTTAACCAGGACCAGCACAGACTCCGCTGATGTCCAGGCTGTGGCCCGGCTGCGAGACGATATTCATTGACCCAGCTTAGTATTTGTGCACTAGCTCGGTCCCACTGATTGAGATTAAACACGCCTAATGAGAGCATTCATGTCGCAGAGCAGCTCTCGCTCCGAGATGTGTAATTAAATCGCTAAATTGCAGACCCTCCGTCCCTTATTTCGGGGCCGCGTGAAGACACGTGTGCGGGGTGGCTCGTAAACATGGAGTTTTGAAAGCGAGCTGGTGCTGCTGCTGATGAAGATAGTGGTTAGTTCCACCTGTGTTTTCCTGCTCTTGACGGGTCAAAATGCGTGAAAAGAGCATTTAAAAGGATTATGTGGTGCTTGTAAGGTTGTTGGGGTCCAGACTAAATCCTTTCAGAGCATATTTTATTCGTCGGATTCGAGTTGTAGCCTCTCAGCTCAGCTGACAGGAAGGCTACATTAGGTTTTATGCTAAGCTATGCTGCTGAGCTATGCTAGTTGATGCTATCTCTCCACATCTTAAAGGGGAACTACTGTTTTTTTACAACCTGGGCCTTATTTATGGCATAAAATACCATATCCATGTAACTTTTGTGTAATTTGCAGTCGTTCGGGAGATATTTAGATCTGCGTATATCCATATAATGGGAGTGAATGGGGCACCGAAACGCAGCCTCGAAATGACGCATTATCTGCTGCGAAACTCGCTCATTTCACCAATATTTTGTTATTGTACGCTAGTGCTATTCCCCGTTGAGTCCGGAGTTAGCTGTTATCGTCATCCGGGATCTGTAGATTGACCTAGCGCTTGGTTAAAAGGTTGGCGATGCCATGCTAGGGCTAACAAGAGGCAGCCAGAAACTCTCCTTTTTCACAGCACGTTAACAAAAACGCATCACACTGTACGGCGGCAAACGAACGAGGCCGCGACCCTTAAATTGGGAGAGCTAAATGGAATTCAGCCGTCGCTCATTTCACTCTTAATACCTGTGTTTTTCCGACTTTGACACGTCAAAATGTCTCCATCGAAAAAGGCTTAATTGTCCCGTCCGAACGGGCGAATTAGGGAGGTGTCAATCTGCGAGCGCCCACACACTTCTGAGAAGAGGTCTAATTAGCCGAAAGGATTGAAATCATCTGTGTGGGAGGCTCCTTATTAACCATCAAACAAGTGGCTAAATTGTTATTTACAATTGCAGGACAGCCATTTAATTTGCCGCCTGTATAATCGCAGCACAGTCTACCGAAATCAAGAATAAAAGTAAAGTTCTGTGTTATTTTTAGCAATACTTTTAGCCTATACGCGATGCGTTCAGGTTCCCGAGGCCTGGTGTTGTTTGATGAAAGGGCCTCTGAGCGTTTAATATCCACCTTAACACATGCTGCTCCTTTATAGCTTCAAATTAAGGAAACATGTCCCTGACGTTTTATGTGGAAACAGACAGAAATAAACCTGACCTAATCAATAAATCAATCTTGTTTTTCTTAGATTTTTTTTTCCTTCTGTTTTGTTGACTGCAGCGAACAGAAACGGACCCAGGCCTGGGTGGTGCGGTCAGGGCATCGAGTTCGGGCGAGACTGAGAGAGGAGCTGGCGGTAAAGTGATTTCGCAGGAAATACTGCAAGAAAAGAGAGAATCCAAAGAAACCACTGCAGAGGGTTATATTTTAATTTCAACAAAACAGTCTTCAGATGAGTAAAGAGGTTGAAAGGAAACCTTCGCAGCTTTCTGACCTCCCTCGGCGATGCCGCTAAGGGAATAAAATGTTTTCTCTAGGCCCAGATTTACCAGGTTAGTCCTTGAATTATTACTGGCAACCATCCAGAGCGGGGCATCAGCGCCTAACAAGGAGTGATGGACACATAAAATGAGACTTTGCCGAAGACAGGATAAGGAAAAGTAAAAAAAAAATCCAAATTTATGGCTGTTTTCTTGCTTTACAGCCTATTTTTTACAGCCTTTGTAAATCCTGCAATTTTAGCCACCCTTGAATCCCTGTGTAAAAAATCATCAATTTAAACTGCAGGTTGTAAAACATTTCTAAATTCTATCTGCGAGAACGTTTTCTATTCGCGTCCTAAGCCCAAGGGAACATTAATGCCTAAAAACACAGGTAGGAAAAATAAAAAAAATAAAAACACGTACATGACGCCCACTCACAAACACTTATAGATTCAATCACATGCACGGACGGTGAGCGAGGCTCGGAGATGGATAGTCGGCTTAATATAGTGCGCCGCAGACAAGGAGGGATGGGGTACAAATTGGAGACGGATGTACAGTCGGAGCCAAAATCAATAATAAAGACTTTCATTCCCAAACAAGGCGAGGCGCCGGGGGGGTTGATGTATAGACGTGGAGCTGATGTACGGACCTGGCCTCCACACGTCCGTCAGAGAGAAAGAGAGAGACGGGAAACCTGACCTGCCACCGGCGTATGACAAATGGCCGACGAAGCCGATGCTACATTAGCTCCGCGTTGGTAATCGGATCAGGGTCGAGGGGGAGCGGGAGTGAGCGAAGGACCCGCGCGGGCTCGTCCGCTTTGCCCAAGTTTCGGTGAAAGCGTGAGGTCAGGGGTGTGTGTTTAGCTTTCTTGTCACATCCTCGCGCTGCAGGCGCTCTGAGCAACCTGTTAGAAGTCTGTTCTTTTATTGCAGGGCTGAGCAACATGGATCGTTTCTGATCAGGAGCCAAATACAAACCAAAGGACCACACTGACCCAAGCATCGCATTTTCACCACAAATGTTTGACTTACGTTTTTGTTTTAAGGGTTCATGGGACAAAAGGGGATTTATATAAAAATATCTTAAAGGGGAATTGATGTTTTTTTACAACCTGGACCTTATTTCTAGCATAAAATACGATCATTTACTCACCCGTAGAACTTAAGTGTCATTTGGAGTCATTAGGGAGACATTTAGATCTGTGTATATCCATATAGTGGGAGTGAATGGGGCACCGAAACGCAGCCTCTAAATAGCGCATTATCTGCCACAAAACTCATTCAAAACAGTAAGGATGTCCACTATAGACAAAGTCGTCGTCCACAACCTCAGAATCGGAAAAATATTCAGTCATGTTGCAAAGAACTAGCAAATTACAGCTAAGCAAGCCAACCGTCGAGGCTGCGTTTCGGTGCCCCATTCACTCCCATTATATGGATATACGCGGATCTAAATATCTTCCGAACTCGGAAACAGAAACTCGTCGTTGCAGAACTTTCCGAGAAACGATAATGATGATCTTGGGAAAACTGTAAGGTAGACTTTCAAACGTTTGAACCTCCCGTTCAAATTGTTGCTGGATATCATACCTGGATATAAACGCTTCATAACCTGTCTTTCTCCTGAACTAAAGAAGCCGCCGCACAGTTGTGACGGGTCTGCAACTCTCACCTCGAATGCTCTTGAACCTTTCGGAAAGTACCACCGCATGCCCCGTAACTCCGCCGTGACTCTGATCTATCTTGTCGAGATTAGCTCATTCAGTGAAAACACAGCCATGACCTCTGCCTCCCATCAACGGCGAAACCCCGCCGGTTGCCGAGGTCGGTACCTCGAGCCAAAGTTCTCCTCGGTTGACCCTCGGCCTGAAAATCACAGCAGTGTACCTGGCCAAGCTTGAAACGAGGGAAACTGGAAGTAATGTCAGCACTCTGGGCAATGTTGAACTTAAGATTATGGCGTAAAAACACAACCAATCAATGCGTTTCATTCATTCTGCGGCATTGAGCTGCTGTTGGCGAATGTCTCTCTCGTCGTTTTGGTCAATTGTAGACACATCTTTTAAGGCGTTTAATCATATTTTTGAATGTAATTAGCATTCGCCAGCTATATGGAGGCATTGTGCGCGTTGACACAATACCAGCTGGACCTCCAAGTTCCTCCTACAGTCTCGTATTTCTTTGCATAATTGCCTCTTTATTGTAATTTTTATTTACAGCGCGATAATTTGCCCGGCCTCTCGGTTCACACGCCGAATGCAGCTACAAATAAACCGGATAAGGCCGCGCTTCACGAGAGTTTAAACTCTAAAACCCGCCCAAAGCCTCCCAGAAAACAATACTCCTATTTTCTAACCTTTTACAACGACGCGAGTGCTCAATTATAACATTCAGACCACGTTCACCGGCAGCGTCCTGCGGCGAGGCGAAAATAAAAGCTAAAGTACACTCTTCTCTAATTGCGGGAGATGCTCGGCAGCGGGGTAGGTTAAGTGCTGTAAGCAGCCTTTAACTATCTGTAATCGCGGTGGAGAACATCTCCAAAGGCTCTCCAGACTTTCAATTAAGCCGAGCACTAGCTTTCCAAAGTGCAACTTGTGCGAAAAGGCAAAAAAAAAAAAAAAATTTAAAAGCCAGTCTTGATATTATTTTTAATCTTTGTTGTTGCGATTCACTTGCAGACACGGATTCTTAATCTGCGCTCGATTGTATTGTCACGCGTTAATTCTGCTTTTTGGGTGGGTTTGTTCTTTAACTAATTCATTTGGCGAGAGTCGTGTGATTAAAAATCCGGTTAGAGATGCAAGAGATGCAATGTACCTGCAGGGTGTGAAGCGATTAAAGCGTGCCGATTAAGTCTCGTTGGTGAACTGAGTGATCTTCTTATTTGTAGGCTCTCTTAGCGTTTCCGCTCTTGACAAAAAAAAACACGCACCGAAGGCACTGACACTGCCGCCCCGCTGACCCTGCCCACTTCATATAGACGCCACATCGCTTCCATAAAGCTCCCCGAGCCTCTCATCCCCATTCAAACCCAGCGCCTCGTGCTCCTCTCCCATTTCCGTCTGCACTCGCTGTAATAGAGTTCGCTATCACCCTCTCCCAGCGGGGGCAACTCTGCCTCCCAGCCAATCTCTTTAGCTCTATATTTTTCATACCGTCTCTGGGTGTGGGTCACGGGTCAACAATGGAACTGTGAGCACCAACCCCCCCCACCGCCGCCACCCTCCTCAAATGCACTTTGTCGGCATATCTTGGAGCGTCAGCCGCCTTACCGTCGGGGCGTTGGGGCGCCACGGTGTCAACAACCTCTCCATGCTTCGCGCAGGGGGTGAATAACTCGGGGGCGTCCTGGCTGAGACGTGTTTTACTTTGTGTCACGGTGCGGTACCCGACCGTGAGACTATCTCGGCGCTGTAAACAAAATTCCCCACGGGGTAGGTTACTTCAAACTGCGACGTATACACAACAACTTGTGTTGCTGTCTGGGGTTCACACCATCAACGCATCCCTCAGGTAGACTGTTTGAGAACAAATCAAACCTCTTTAAGTACGCAGTGATTCATTAACTAAGCTAATCCATTAGTCATTTTTAAGCAACGTAAACGTTCTTGAGCGTCTCCTTTTTGAGGACATAAAAGGTCATAAAAAGCCCGCCATAATCTATTTTTTACCCGTCATTTTAATTTTTTTAATTGATAATAAATACATATTCAATAGTATTCCATTTTTGTTAAAGTTTAATTAACTTTAAGTACTTTTTTCAGAACAGTATTGACTTTAAATGGTAACAAAAACAACAACAACAAACGTTTCGGCTGCCGACACGTCTTGTCCGCTAGCGCAAACAGCTCTTAGGCGGTACCGTAGTGTTGAAGTGCTTCGGTGGTACGCAAATTCCATTTTGGTAGCCGTTAGCTGCATAGACATAGACCATTGGAGTTGACATGCCGAGCCCTGATGTGTGCATCAGTATAATCGGTGTACCAGGAAATCTTGCACCGACAAATGTTCCACGGTGTTTGGAACGCAAACTGCAATGAGAGACAAGAGACAAAAGGTCCCCCGCCACCAAGTGGTCATGGGTGTGAATTGCAATCTGTCAAAATGACGGATGGCCTTCAGATTTTTCCGTCACATTTTTTAAAACACGGTCAATGACGGAAAATATTCGGTTAACGCGACCCCTGATTACGAGATGAAGAGAACGAGGAACGATAGTTCAGCAGGTTGGCTGAGGCTGTTGTCGTCTCCTCATTGCCTGCTACTGAAAGAAACCACGCCCTAAATGATTTATCACTTCCATCTTTGTTATAATTTAAACAGTTGAGTTGCATAAAGAAAACTGTGCTCAGTACCAGGCTGTAAACTTGTTTGTTTCTGCTCATTTTAACAAAAAGTTCAAGGAGATTGACTCACGTTTGGAGTCGGCCTCTTGTGGCCATTTGTGGAACTGCAGTTTTTCGTATACTTAAATGCTTACTTAATAAGCTGAAGCAATGGTCTTCACCTTAGTGTGTGTTGTCAAAGTTAGTGATTATAGAGAGAATCAAACTGCTGTTTTTGGTCGTGGGGACGTGTCTTGTATCCCAAAGGGGCATTTCCTGTTTGCAGCACACACGAGCAAGTCGAGTCAACCTCTGATTCATGTGTCAATCTGCTGTTGTCGTCTCCAAAGCAATCCCCTCTTTCAAAAATCATGCAAAACTGATTGGAGTCCTTCCAGAAGGCGTGTCGGCGTGAGCGCAGCAAGCCGTGCTGATTGGAAAGATTTACTGTTGTTCGGGAAGGCGTGCTGATCGAGACCAAACAGCGTTAATCAAAAACCCCGGCACGTGGGCAGGCCTGCCGCTGATCGGAAAGATATAGGCGAGTCCGAATTATAAACAAAATTAAAATTAAAATCCCCAGGATTAGAAGCGGTTCTTAATTGACAGTCTCCATCAAGCACTTTGATCTAAAATCACCGTCATCGCGGCAACAGCTGTGCCGTTCGCTAACGGCCACTTTAAAGGGTGATATTTTAGTGTGTAATGCAGATTTAATCCCATTAGGGCGCATATAGCGAACAAACAATGTCAGCCAAACATCCAACAAGTCCCACGGCTATTTTTAGAGTTACATCGTGATGCAGCAAACCTTTACATCTACCCCGCTCTGGAACTGATCCCTTCTCAACCTTGACATCACTGCAGTGTGCTTTTGTCAGGTTATTGATACTGAGAGAATGTGGAAGCCATTTAAAATTTGGCTAATTAGAGGTCACAAAATGATTAATTAGTCAGGACCTTGGTGCATGCCGAAAATTAATACGGTTTCACCCCATTTTTCGACGAGATAAAGATGAAAAGACTTCAAATCTGAAGCCTTAAGTGCCAAATTGTGACATTTTCTTATGATTTAGGATATATTTTGATGGAAAAACCTTTAAGGTTTGCTGCCACTCTCGCATCTGTTCTGTAGATCTGAAGCTAGCAGCAGCTTAGCTTAGCACGAGGCCTGGAAATGGCTATTTACTCAGCACAACTGAATTAATGAGGTGTTAAAGAGGAAGTACTGTTTTTTACAACCTGGACCTTATTTCTGGCATAAAATACAATCCTTTACTCACCCATATACTGTAACTTTGGTGTCATTTGTAGTCGTTCTGGAGCTATTTTGAGCTGCGTATATCCATATAGTGGGAGTGAATGGGGCACCGAAACGCAGCCTTTAAGTAACGCATTATCTGCCACGAAACTTGTTCATTTCACCAAATGGCTGCTATGGTTCGTCCACAACCTCAGAATCAGAAAAATATTCAGCCACGTTGTAAAAAAAAATAGCAGTAGCAAATTACAGGCAAACAAGCCGACCGTCACGGGAGCGTGCGACGCTCCCAGATGACATCATCCAGGGTCTCTAGGGCAATCTGAGGTAACTCCAGACTCAGCGGGGAATAGCACTAGCGTACGATAACAAAATATTGGTGAAATGAACGAGTTTCGTGGCAGATAATGTGTTATTTAGAGGCTGCGTTTCGGTGCCCCATTCACTCCCACTATATGGATATACATGGCTTTAAATAGCTACCAAATGACTACAAATGACACATAAGTTATATGGGTGAGTAAACGAGCGTATTTTATGCCAGAAATAAGGTCCACCACCTTTTCTACCACTGTGCACAGCCAGCCTCTGGAGTCTTTATGCTAAGCTAACTAGCTACACATGCTACCACATACAGGAGAGTGGTATTAATCTTTTTATTTAACTTCTTTAAGGTTTTGTATTCATCTTTACAGCACCATTGACTTTTATTACCTTTTTCCTCCCATAAATCAGCATCCTGAGCTGAAATACCCCTGCCCGTATTTCCTCACTCTGCCAAATAAGCCCTAATCTGCTCCGTCTCAGGAAGCCTCCCCACGCATAAAGCACGGAGCGGTCTCTTGGCAACTGGCACATTATTCTATTCTATTAGAGGCTTCAGGATTAATAATTACGGTGTTTAATCTGAAGCGCGGCCAGCGTCCAGCCATGCTGCCCACTGCGCCGTTGTGCTGGGGTGCATTTAGGTCTCAAGAGGACTATGGGTCACCCTGGTCTTCGGTGCGGCGACGCAAAAAATCAATGAGGAAAAAAAGTAGGTCCACGCCGAGAACAATTTACACATGACTTGGGACAAATCCTCCAGAGTTGGGAATGAATTAAAAATGTGACCTTGCTCAAAGAGGATCATAAACAAGTTTCTAGCCCTTTTCTGCTCATTTCTCTTTCTTTTTTTGCACATCTGCAGGTTTTTTGAGCCAGGTGTGGACGGATCATCTACATGTCGTAACGCTCCGTGCACAACAAATAACTTTTGTCCGTTCCTTGAAGAAAATTCACCGTGCAACGGTGTAAAATGGGTCAGTTGATACAGCATCGACCAAGCTGGAGGAGATATATTGGTCTTGTAATAATGTATAATTCAGACTGATTATGTTTTGTAAAAGAGAGGCTGACATTTGATCGATTGGACTCGATTCTGGAGCGCGCAAGACGGCTTTTGACGCAGAGGAACCCATCTCGGTGCATGCAGATGATAGGGCGAGGACGTTTTTAAGAAGTTTTCATTCGTATGCTGCTCATTCTGCACGACGCCTACTGCATATCCACCCAGCGCTTGCAAGGTATAGCCTTGCAAACCGAGCGCCGGCGTCTCTTCCTCCTCCTCGAGTCGGGTGAGACTGCTTGTAACAATCCTCTTAATTGAGAAAGACATTGGAGTCCTCTACTGTTGCAATAAAGTTTTGAACGAGGGTTTCTGCCGTGGTACGTAGGGTAACTTTGCTGCACAGAATGAAAAACAGGGACTTTCTGTTTTTCTTTTCACACAGTGCAATGGCTTTCTCTAACTATCATGCATATCTCGCAGTATAAAATCATTAGTACTTCAGTCAGGATCACTAGAGGACTTGGACTTTATCATTATACTATTCAGACGCATTCGTCCACATCCTCCCAAAACTCTCGAATTATCAGGATTTTCAACCAAAGACGTGCGAGCTACTTGTGCGTGATCGGCACGGCAATGAATCTGGCCGCTTACCTGTCGGTGCTAATTATTCGGAGGCCTGTGATGTCTAGATAAAGGCCGATATAAGTCAGAGACTGTTAATGAGATTTTCTTTTAAGTGACTCCCCCCCCCCGTCTAGTACGGCGACAGAACGGGAGCGGAGAGGGTTTTGAAAGGGCCGTGGGTGGGCACGACGGCGGATTCCTCCCCTACCTGGTCCCACGCCACCGTAATGAGACACCCGGGCGAGTAGAAAGGGACGCAGCTGGGAGAGGGAGAGCGAGCAGAGCAATCTTCCGCTGAGCCGAAGATCTCGGCAGCGCCCTGAGAGGCTTCGCTCTTCTGCTGCTTATTAATCCAGAGAGATGAGATGAGGTTAACGGCGCTGAGTGGGCCGGCGACAGCCATCGGCGGGCGAGGTGTGATTTTGCTCCGCGGATAGAGGGGAGACTCCGAGGTGCGAGGAGAGGACGGCACGGCCTCAAAAGAAAGGATGCGTTGAAAGGTCGCATTCAGAGTGGATTTAATTTTTCTTATTTTGATTTTTGGACACTGATAATCTAGTTTCCATTTGTTTGCAGGATTCACGACTAGCCGGGGAGACTCTGACCTCCACGTTTCAGATGGTTTCATATCATTTTTTATTTTTTTATAAATGTGGCTTAAAACCTGACCTTCATTCTTGGCTGTGGAAGCCAAAAATAATACTTTGCACCTTCTGAATGTCTGCTGTTTTCAAGCTTAAACCCTTGAAGCTAAACTTTCAATGCAGCATGAACAAGAAGCGAACACCGAGCCTGGTCCAGGACCTGCGAGAGGCCTGTGCTCTGCCTCTTTTAAAACCCGACACTGGAGGTTAAAAAGGTTCAAATGCTCCGGTTAAAAGGTCTTCGGTTATAAATGCACGCCTGTATCAAGTCAAAGTCGGGCATTTAAAACATTTATTCCATACGATGTGTAGTTTTCCAAAAGTGTCACCGCTCCTTATCCTCCTCTATAATTGTCCCTGTTAATCCAATCTGCTTGTCACGGACAGCTCAGGGTTTACGTGTAAAATTCATATTCAAAGTGTCAGAGTATGTTTCACGCTTTATTTTTATGCTCTAATGCTCCTTGGTTATTTGTTTTATGTTTCTTAATGCATGACATTAAACGGATTCTTGCTCATCCAGCCGTGTCACCAGCGCCGCGCAAATTTATTGCCTCAATAATTTGCATTTCATCCCTCTTAGATTCCTATCCGGGCGGCGGATATGAAGGCCTGTAAATTTGCGACGCGGGCGCACCGCGCCGGGGCCTAATCAGATTGTTTAGCACGGAGCGTATTGAAGAGGGAGCCGGAAATGTGTTCGTCTTTGTCGGTTTGGCGAACGCATCGCTGCAGAGGTTCCGTGGGGGGACGTAACAAACGTTAGCTGTTACTGTGACGTGTCATTACCACATTTTAGAATCAATACGTCTATATGTTGTTAAAACGCTCTTATTATATTGGTTAGTGTTGTGGTACTTGTGGCATTTTAGTGTCTTTCAGCTTTTGTTTTGGATGTTATGTTCATTTTGGAGCTAAATAGTCTTTGTCGCTCCTAGTTAGCCACTTGTGGACGTTCTAGGCTAGTTCCTCAAATGTTTCCCCATGAAGTGAGGCAAACAAGCATATTTGTATGTAAGAAAATACCTTAACAAATACCACTGCTAGGTCAGGTTTCATCCCATGCTCCAAGGCTACCATTAGCATTTTGAATTTCTTTGCAGAAGCCAAAATTGTGGCTGGTGTTTCCTTGCAGTAAACATTTAGGATTAGCATCACTCATTGGTCTTAAGGCTCCTTTATAGTACTGCGGGACATAGCCACCGCAAGCTACCTACGTAGCCGACGCCGACTCGCTCTGTAACACGCTAGTCGGCGCCGCGTCTTCTTTGTCAGACGGGAAATTTTCGCAGATATTTGGCCGAAGCCGAGTCGTACGAATGTTGGCGCCTCCTCGGCTAACGTTTCCTCAGCGAGTTCCATCTTTATTGATCCGAAACAATCAGTTCGTACCAAACACAGCTCTTGCTGTCTGTGTCGCCTACGACGCGTTGCTAGCATAGGTAGAAGGATAACGTTGTGTTCTGAACGCTGATGTCAGCACTTTGCCGCAAAAAAGAGACTATTTTAGCAAATTAAGCTAATTTAGCTAATTAGCCAGGAAATTTCTCAAATTAAAGAGTCTACTTAGCACCGCAAGTTGAATAAGAAAAAAAACAGAAACTTGCTCTCTGGGGAGAACTCCTTCAAGAATGCCAATGAAAACACTTGAACTGCAGATGAAGTTGTTAGACATTAATTGCGCATCCTGCTGACGTCTTCGTGGTCGTAGGGGTGGTCCACCCAGGGCAAGGCATGTTTCATGTTGGAACATGTTCAAGTGCCCACTCAGAAGTCTTTCACAGGCTGCAAGTGGCCCCCGAGCGGGACTTGGAGTGGCACTGATCTACAGTAGCATGTGTCGGCGAGAGCATCTGCAATTAACTGGAGGAGCCGGCCCCGCTCGTACAAAACGTTCCTTTCGGCGCGTGTTTGCGTAGCGGTAAGGAGCGCCTTATTGGAGGTGTGACGCCCTGCAGAGGACGCAGGTAGCCTCTGCTTGAATCACACGCGTAACAAATGCGGGGCAGCAGATCAGCGCTGAAGGCGAGATTGCTCACGCTCTCTGAACTCATCCAGGAACTCATAAGTGAAACGAGGGTCATCGCACTCCTCTGTAGTCGCTCAAAGTTGCCTCTGTAAGCGTGTGAGTGTGTTTGAAGGACGGCGAGTGAATGAAAATGCGAGGCAGCAAATCTCTGTGCAAATCCTCCGCTGTCTATTTATAAATTCTTTTGAAAATCCAGGAGCAGCTCTCTCACTCCCTCGCTCTCTCTCCAAGCTTTCACGGAACCCGGCGCCGACCGCATTCAACCGCTCTGTGTTATTTTTATGGGCAACAACAATGGCTAACCATCATGGCCAACGACCATTAACGGCAATGTGCTCCGTCCCCCCGTAGCTCTTGATGGAAGGTGCTGCCGGGGCGGCCGTTGAGAAACAACTGCAACAAGCAGACGGCGGTATTTGTTACCTGAATGGCGCTTCAGGGCTTTGATGGAGTGGCCGAGAAATACGAGCACCCCCGTTTCTGCCCCATTGGCTGAGAGGAACATTTCCCCGCAGTCCCGTGATTAGTTTGCCGGCCTCTCTTCCCCCTCCCGCACTCCTCCCCCGCAGCTGTTTGTCACGGCCGTGTAAAGCGTTGCCCTGCGGCGGTCGCGTGCGCTAAAACCGATCACGTGGCGAGTTTGTCAGTTCAGGAAAAAAAATAAAAAATAAATACGAGGCGGCGGCAGGCCTTCTCTGCGGCGCGGTGTTATGACACCTTAAGCCAACCCCCGAACAACAGCAGCCTCTTCCAAATCAGGTCGTAGCATTTGCATAGAAATTGGTTCTAGATCGGGAGATGGGCCCTCAAAAGCTCTCTCTCTCTCTTTCCTCCTCCTCCTCCTGTGTCAAACACAACAACAAATAAACAGAGTCATACGCATACAAGACTCCTTCTTTAAGGCCCAATCACTTCAGAACAATGAGCCCTGCTCAGGGAAGTCAGAAGGGAGGACGTGATGAGGGGGAGATCTAAGGCGACACTTGATGTTTACCAGAAGGGTGGCGGGGGTGGTGGGCGGGGAACAAGAGAGGATTTAACATGCACAAATCCTCTCTGTCAAGATGTGTAATTTGCATGCCTTTGGTGCTCCATTCCCTCTTGCTTCATGTTCGCATGTTGGAAGGTTTTGTGGAGAAGGCGACGCGTCCCTCGGCAACAAGTCGTTGGAGCATCTTCGGATGTGGCACCGAATGACTAGCTGCTTGCGCGCAGAGGTATTTTTCCATCTGTATCGGTTAAATCAGGGCCAATAATGATCGGGAAAGATGCCAGGGCCCAGATTGAAGCCTTTTATCTAGCTTGCGTCGATATCTACGTCCCTGCACAGCACAACACGCACCTTCCTGTTAATGCACGGCAGGTTTGCCAACTGTCTTTCGGCACCGGGTTGTATCTGCATCTCAGAGACACGGCGCATCCATCGTGCTCTGCAGACCCGCTGGAAGCCGGCCTGAGTGGACGGAGAAAAAGGTGTTTTTGGAGGCTGATAAATGTCAGAGGCTGATAGATGAACTGCAGGGGTCTGCAGAAAACGGGGGCCGAGAAAACGGCCCTGCGCTCGCCGAGACGCTCGACCGCGGCTGACAGCTACCGCATCATGAGGTGATGCCGGGATGCCTGACGCAGGCGAAAGGGCACCTTTCAGTCACGCCTGCCACGCCGGAGCGCGAGGACTCGGCCCGTCGCGGGAGCCCGGGGAAACGGAGGCAGGGCTTTTTCAGACTGACGTCTTCATAAAAGAACTCGTCGCCTTTACGCTCAGAGAAACCTGAGAGGAGAGGAGAGGGGAAATTAAACCAGACTTTCGTCCTGGGCCGAGCTCACCCGGGACTCGTCGAATTCATTCCATAAATGTACAGGTTTTGCGGATGAAGGTATTATTTAGCCCGAGTGGCGACGTTTCCCAGAAGCGGAGGCTGACACGCAGCGTGGCGCCTCCCCGTTAAACGCATTATGGCTTCCTTAATAAAAGAACAGTAGGACGGGACGACGAAAAACCTCTTACTTGCGTCTGAAAGAACAACCTGTGAATAAGCCTTTGAATTAAAAAATAATAATAAATCACTGGTTTGCGGCAGCTGAGCGTGGCAGGTGAAGGACCGTCGGTCCCTCTATCATTTTTAATTACCGTCAGATCCTGATTTTGCTCTTACATTGCCCCGTGGAGCCGCCGCTTAAGTGTTTCCTGAAGTAGTGCAAAAAAAATCCCAAGTAAGAAAAAATAAAAAAGTTCTGCCTCATTACTTATGCAACTTGCCTTTTGAAATTCTGAGGGCGTCTGCCGCAGGAGATGAGGGAACACGCCGGACAGGGCCCGGCGCTCGCCTCCTTTAATGGCCTGCATAAAGGTAAGTTAACAGCGGGGGGAATGTTTTACAGCCTGGATGGAGCGGAGAAGGTGCAAATCTCGCTGCTTTGTGTGGGGCCCTTAAATTTTTATTCCGACACGAAGCAGGCGAGTTCCCTCCAAAAACGGACGGCTTCCGGCGCCGTGAGGAAATTCATCCCCGGCTCTTCTGCAAACGACACTGTTGACACTAGCGAAGGGGAGGGGGATCCCTCCGGCGGTATTCAACGTTTGCCTCCGTGACCCAGAACTACCTCCTGACAAATGTGCCACCTCGTTTCAATGCTAATGTGCCGTCGTGGGGATCTCCAAAGCGCCGCCGCTGTTTATTAAGATTCAGCTTACCTGAGAGGCGCCGGTTAATCCCGCAGATCCCTGCAGAGCCGCCGCGCGCCGAGAGGTCACGGAGATAGCGGTTTAAATAGACTCCCGTGTTATTCCTAAAGGGGAGCGCGAACCGTGAGCCCCTGCAGCAGCTGACACGTGTTTTCTCCCTTTTTTTTTCTTCTCCCCGGACGTCAGGCAGAAGCCGCGGGATTATTTGTCGTTCTTTTATTTATTATTTTGTATCTTTGCACAGCCGTGACCTCGAGGGCTAGCGGAAATTGGCGCCCGTTTTGGAGCAGGCCGCACGTGGACGCCTCTTAATGGAGGGGAAAACCAATCTGGAGGGGCCTCCAGCTGTTTGGGCTAATAGATAATAAGCTGTCGGAGAACGCACAGCAGCCGTGCGTAGTCAGAGACAATCAGGTGTGAAGCGCATGAAGGTGCATGAAGTAAGGTGACCAGATTTCTGAAATAAAAACCGGGGACATTTCAAACTCGGAGATAAAAAAAAAATTAATATTAACGGCTAATGACTGTATACTATATGCGGCTAACGGCTACCAAAATGAAGGAATCGGATGAAAACCATTGAGTGTATAGTAAAGCACATTGCTAGGACTGATGGAGGCAAGTTTTATTTTAAAGTGCTACCTGATGGAAGCCTTGACACACAACGGAAAAGTCTAGCGCAGTCTTAATAGAGTGATATAACACCACCTGGAACTGAGCACGACCGGCTACCATAATAACTGTTGTTCTAGTATGCGCGCACCATGCTAACTCGTGCTTGCTACCTGGCTACCGTAATACCTGTTGTTAATAGTTTACATGCAATTTTATTTCTCATTCATAAAAAGCTAAATCGGGGACATTTTCGGGGACAGCTTTAGCCAGGGACAGGGACACCAAAACGGGGACTGTAGCATAGGGTGACGTCTGGTCACCCTAGCATGAAGGAACTCCTCCTCAGCCTCTCAGTTTCGGCCATGATGCTGCGCTTGATGATCTGCTGCGCCCTGGTCCTCCGTCTCCTGCAAGTTGGACGGACCGGGAGGAGCGCAAACCGGTTTCCTGAACACCGGCCTCCTGAGACGCCCCGTCTGAATCCAACAGGGCGTCCTCGTTGGGATGCGGCGGAGTAGGAGGTTAGCACTTTCGGGTGCGAATCCCGACAAATCTGCAGCAGCTGCACGAAGCGTAAAGCCCGTACTAAAGACAAGAAGGGGTTCCAAGCTGGTGCTAGCAAGGTGTAGCTAATAAAGTGGAAGATTCAGTACAAAACTAGGCTTTTAAAAGTACTAAAAGCTCAACTATTATTCATTTGTTTGGGGTGATTACCCTTCAAGTTATCCTCAGGCTCTTTTAGGTCTGGACCACTTGCGGCAGTGTTCACATTGGAGTACAAAAGTGCACGCTTCAGTACGACCAGCTTGTTCCGAGCAGCCGAGATTATTCATAACCCCCCTCCAGAAGAATATTGACCTGTGCATTTGTTGACGCGCGCGCTAACCGATAGCCTCGTGATGACTTCATATGAAACCCACGGGAAGAGCTTTCTCTTCGGGCTTCGGAAAAAATTGCCACGGGGTGACGCCGAGGTGAAGGCTGCCTCCCCGTTTCTGTCTTTCATCCCCCTGCATGTGTGGAGACCAACCCGCCGCCGCCTCCCTCCTCATAACTCATCCCTCCGCGTATCAGCTGCCCGATCACGTTTTCCGAGAGCGCCGGTCGGTTTTAATCATGCTTGTAGTGCTTCCAGCGGCCATCGCCCCGCAGCTGAGGGAGGACCAGGGGAAGGTGGAGGCGAGGCGAATACCAACCAGGGCTGGGGGGTCCACGGGGGGGCTGAGGAGCGATCCTGCATCAGCACAGATAAAGTTACTGTAGGAGGGATCAAAGCAAGGCGCTCCAGAGCATAAATAAAACCCAGATCTTTGTTTTTGTCCTGGTTGTTTGTGTACTTTTATCCCCTTTTTCCACCGGCAGATGGCATTGAGCAACTGGGTCTATTTGAGGAAGACAACTGTGAGGAAACAGTCCTCCTGTGGGAATGCTAATGATTCAGGGCTTAGGTCAAATAATAGATTTATTAAGAAAATACAAATAATACCCTTCGAAAGCTTGCAAATTGGCACACAAATCGGAGAATTCTTCAAGAGGAGCCTTTACATCTCAGGAGAAACCCCAGGTCGCCTGCACGTTTCAGCCCTCCCCCGTGTGATAACCGTGCAAGAAAGGAGCTGCACGCCTTAGGCTGATCCACCAGACGACATCCAGCACGGTGACGCCGCCGGATCTGGCGCCACTGCACTCGCGCGTAGCTCCACTGACATCTCTTGGCCTGATGCAAAACTGTAGCAGGGCTGAATTACACAGAAGACACAGAACCTGAGGTAGACCATGTGTGCAAATGAGAATGAGTTTTGATTTTTTATTTTATTTATGGAGGGGCATGTTTGAGACTGAAAGCAATGCTAATTCCTTTAAAATTCAGGGATTCTCAGAAATTAAATTGCTCCAGACTTGCACCTAAACGAAACTAGAAACATGTACAAATCTTTGTTTTCATAATTTCTGCTCTATTATTATTTTTTTTTATCTTTTAATGAATTAAAATTACATATATAATGTTATAGTGTTTGTTTCATTGCAGAGAGCGGCCACCGGGGGCGCTAGTTGTCAATCTGCCGCTCTCTGCTGCTGCTTCAGAAAGGGGTGAGGAGAAAACCACGTGTAGTTTGAGCATGCGCACTGAGCATTGTTATTGCTGGTCGGCTGCATGGCTGTCACTCCGTGAGAAATGGTGAGAAAACGTCGAGGGAATCAGCTGTTGTTAAAGCCCAGAGGCAGATGTTCAGCTGATTCGTTTGTGCTCTTATTTTAGCCGAAAATAACATGGAGTTTGGTGGGAAGGCTTCGCTGTGAAATTTAGCTAAACATTAAGCTCGTGCTGAGCACTTTTACTGCTGTTTGCCGGTGCATGAGCTTGATTCTGTGCGTGTGATGTGCAGCCGTGTGTCTCCAGGTGAGGACCTCAGATGGAGGCAGGGTGTGAGGAGGAGGAGGAGGCAGGAGGCGGCGGCGAAGAAGCCATGCTGTGGTCCATCCGGGAGGCCCTGGAGAGGCAGACCCAGCAGATTGGAGCGTCAGCCTGCGGGGCCACGGCGGTGGTGGACGTGCTCAAGGCCCTCGGCGTGGACGTGGCCCCAGAGGAGGCCGACCGCTGCGTGCAGACGCGCCTGAGGAGGAACGAGTCGCCGCTGCCTGACTACCTGCTGTCCCGGAGTGAAGCTGGTAAGATGAAGAAGAAAACTTGGTTCCCGTCCACACGAAACCGCATTTTGGCGTAAACGCAGATGTTTTTAATCGTTTTGGCCTATCGTCCAGACGAATCCCGTAAACGCGTAGCCCTAAAACCTTCTTGTGGATCCGTGTGGACAGGGAAAACCGGAGATTTTGGAAAACGATGATGTCATCGCCACCATCGCCACACCCTCTTATATCCCGCGAAACGTCTCATAACAACATCAACAACAATGGCGGACTACATGCTTGCGTTACTACTGGAGAAGATATTGAGCCTATTATGGTTTCTAGGGCAAAATCAAAATTTTCCTTGAGTTTGGTTTCTTCTAAAGCCGATGTGTAAACAGCGCTCAAGCTTCATGCGCATGCGCCACCTCTTCCTCTCCGTTTTTGGTGAATTTCTGAAACTGAAACAGCGCCGCCTATAGACCTGGGATATGAAGTAGCGTTTTGAACCGTGTAAAGACGGATCCGTCTGGACGCGGATAGTTTTTTAAACGGTGCCAGCGAAAACGGATAGGAAAAAGATCGTTTTCGTACGTGTGGACGGGGCCTTGGTCCGAGTCATTGTGGAATGTCACAAAAGGTCAACGAACAGGGGAAAAACTAAAGCAAGACCCTCAAAATACACCGAAACATCAAGAAAACTGAGGATAATTTCATCTATAAATCTTGTTTATCCTCAGAAACTGCTCCCAAAGAGTTAAATAATAATATAACGCGTGTCACAGATGCTAGCTGAGACCATAACCTTCACGCTGAGTGATGCTCTGCAATGTCTCCAACCTATAAGTGCCGTTCCCTGCCAGCGTGACAGCTGGCTGCACTGCCAACCAGGCACATTCAAAAGTACCCTCTTGAATTATCCAGTTTTATGTCTCTCAAGGGGGGAGACTTTAATTTACATTTAGCTCAAGCCGCCTCCGCGCACATCCGAGTGGGGGAAAGAAACACACAGACCTATTTGAAGATGATCAGTCTGTTGTTGTTTTTTTTCTCTTTCAGGTGCCACGCACTCCCAGCTCATCCGCGGGGCGCAGGAGGCCAGCGGCGGGAAGGTGACGGGCCGCTTCTTCTCCTTCCACCCCCGCCGCCGGGTCGGGCTGGTGCCCTGGTTGGCGCGCTGGATCCGCCGCGGCGCCGTCCCCGTGGCGACCATGAACATGCAGCTGGCCGTGCCCGACGGCGAGGAGGTGCCCGACGCCTGGCACCACCAGCTCATATTCGGAGTCGCGCCGAACGCCGTGTTCATGACCAACCCTTTGGACGTGGGTGAGTGGAAGCAAGGAGGCGAGATCAGTCGGAGGCTTTGAAGAGCGGCTTAACGGTTTGTTTGTTGCGTTGCAGTACGCGAGGGAGAGTTGCACCAGCGACTCTGCAGTGAATCCGTGCTGCTGATCCGCAGAGAGGACGTGCTGCAGAGGTGGACGCCGGATTGCTCTCTGAGCAGCCTCTCAGATAATCAGTCCGACCCTCGGTGGAAGGCCCTGGATGTCGAAGGTTAAGCAGCTCCTCGCTCTTTGATTCACATTTTGCAGCTGAAAGACGAGCTGCAATGTTTTTTTTTTCCTGTTTGTGTGCAGGTCAGGTGAGGCAGGTGGTCCTGGGCGAGGAAGAGGAACAAGGGGGACCCAAGCTGACGCACGTCACGATCCCCGCGGCGTACAGTTCGGGTGTCACGGTCTTCGCGCTGCGGCAGTCGGAGCTGGGGCAGGAGCTCCTGGATGCTCCTGAACTCCCTTTGTTGTGACGGAAGTTTTTTTTTTTTTTTTTATCCTAATGGATATCAATGCAAGCTCGCACTGCTGTTTTATTCTCATCAGGTCTGCAGACATGTACTGCGCAAAAGAGCAGCATCTAAGCTGCAGAAGCAGCCCGTCTGGATCGCTGGCTGCCTTCTTTCTGCGCTGGAAAAAAAAATAATAAAAAAATCTGACCCTGTCTGACCCCAGTCGTCCACTTTGCGCCACCCCCCACTTAACTTCAGAATTGACTTTCAAAATGCATTGATCTCTTTCAAGAGCAATAAATGCCGCGTCTCCGGCGTACACTTCAGAGCCGTTGCGTGAACGGCCTTGTATCGGCGCGCTGATCTCCCGTGATTGCTTCAAAGGCTGCATTAAAGGTGACGGGAGTCGGGGCGCTGCGACGTCGGCGCAGTTGAAAGGATGAAAACTCATCTGTCATTTTAAAGGGCATTGTTAACGTCTCTTGTCCTACTCAGGTTGTTACAGATGTCTGATCTTGGCCAGCACAATTAAAAAGGATCTTTTCCTCATCTTTTTGTCAGGTTTTAATTAAAATAAAACGACTTGACTAATATCTGTATTTCATTTTTTAGAGTTGTTGTATTAATCATTGGAATAATTATATATATATATATATATATGGCATTACATTTTTAAACATCAGAAAAAAAATCTAAATTGTGTTTTATCTATTTTTTTTTAATTTTGTGGCACATTTTTTTATATTTTTAAATAAAAAAAAATAAATTTTTAAATAGAAAAAATATTTTACTACAAAAAAAATATATATTTTAAGCTCTTTACAGTTCTTTAACGTAGGACTAATTGTACACGGAGAGAGTCGCAAAAGAAATTGTGTTTTTATTGTGTTTATTTTTTTAATTGATTTCCTGTAATAATTATTTTTAAATTTACATGAAAAATAAAATATATATTAAAAAATTGACTAAAAAATACAAGTATATAAATAAATGTTCATTCGTTAATTTAGTCATTCTTATTTTATTTTATTTGTTTTTTACTAGCAGAGAAGATGAGCGGCTAGCTTAGTTCACCGAACGCGGCTAATTAACTACAATTCCCATGATGCACCTGACAGCTACACCCCGAGGAAGTCGAAGAATCCCAAAAAGTTGCCCCAAATCAGTTTGCGCAACACAAAAGGGGTAAGAAGTACACACACCTGCCCACCTTTATGCCGTTCCCCGTGCTCCGTAGCGCTCCTAGCTAACTTTGCTAACCGTGCGTAGCTTCGGTGTGTAGTTCACAGCGGCGTTAAACGGGATCCACGTGGTTTGTGTAACGTGAGCGTGTGTGGCGTGATAACAGACTTTGCATCAGTCCGCAGACTCGGAGCGGAGGCTTCACATCTCCACTGCTGTCCTGTCCTGTCCTGCACTGGGCTCCGTCTATTTCCTGCTTCACACGTCCACAAAACGCGCACAGGTGAGTGTTTAAACTTGATGCTAAATGTCCACCCATGTGCTGATGATACTCGCTAAAGAAGCTAATGTTTTTTGTTTTTGTTGTTTTTACAGCCGGATAACTTAAAACAAAAGTTATTAAAATGCAGAGTGAACGCTTCCTCGCAGAGAAAGTTGCAGCAATGTCTTAATATTGCCTTTAATTTGCAGATGCATCCATTTAAGTGCAGGTATATTGTAAATAATGGCAGTATGATAAGAAAGGAACACGCCACAAGCTGAATAATGTCTAAAATAGGTTGTGTTAAAGCAGCATTTGCTTCACGACATGTGACTCACATGAGCAGAGTGATTTCAATCAGAGCCGCTGATTTGACTTAATTGTGGAGCATGTGCACCCACTGTGCAGCAACACTGTCCCTTTGTGCCCCCCCCCGTCCTAAATACAGGCCTGTCTTACTATAAGCGTGGGGTTGCACAACACTTAAAAGGTTAAAAGGTTGGGATGGTTTGAACTCTGACCTCGGTTTGTTTGAGCTGCAGCGCGAAGAGGAGTTTCTGCAGCCTCTCTAATCCGGTGCGATTGATCTAAATCATGAGGAGCATTGTTTTCCTCCGATTGGATTTACTTTTTGGGACTCAGTCCTATCAAACACGGTACACACTCAAGCCACAGCCACTTTAGCTGATGAGAAAAGTCGTTTTGCAGGTGTTAAATGTGCAAATAATACAATAAATGTTTGCTTTCAGTGAGAGACTGCAGGCTGAAGCTGTGGCTTGACCTGATAATGGTTTTGTTTTTCAATGCAAATGAGCCCCCCTTTCCAGTTGCCGCTGATTTAGCCTTTGCCTGGTGACCATGCGGCGTAATTGTCGACTCGTGTTTCTGTTCTAGTTGATTGCATCCCTGTTAGTGCCCGGTGGCGGGAGGAAAGGTCAACGCGTCCTCGCGAAAACTCCTTTCTGTTATAGGTCAATGTTTGCATGCGATTAAACGCCACTTCACAGGCGATTGACGGGAAGGGACGGGACGTCGTGGGGGAGAGGAGCTCGGTCTAATTCCCTGTTTTTTGGTTTTTTAATCGTTCAGGTGCCATGGCAGAGCGGGTGCTGGTGGTCGGCGGCGGCGGACGGGAGCACGCGCTGGCCTGGAAGCTGGCGCAGTCGCCGCAGGTCCAGCAGGTCCTGGTGGCGCCGGGGAACGCCGGCACGGCCGACTCCGGGAAGATCAGCAACTCCGGTAAATGCTAACCACGTTGAAGTCGATTTAATCCTCCACAAATAAAAGATTTGTTGACCTAATTGGATGATTGTGTCCATGCCGTGCAGAGGTGTCCATCAGCAACCACGCCATCTTGGCTCAGTTCTGCAAGGATCACCACGTAGGGCTGGTGGTGGTTGGACCCGAGGTCCCGTTGGCGGCCGGTAAGTCCACGGATATCATGTTTTTCGTTCTCAAATCGTTGGGATTGGAGTTAAAAAGTTCCTCGTCCAGGTATTGTGGACGACCTGACGGCGGCGGGAGTGCCGTGCTTCGGCCCCTCGGCCAAGGCGGCTCAGCTGGAGGCCAGCAAGAGCTTCTCCAAAGCCTTCATGGAGCGCCACGGCATCCCCACGGCCCGTTACGGCTCCTTCACTGACCCCCAGGAGGCCTGCAACTACATCCGCACGTCAGTACACTAGATAGATATATATAATGGAGTGGATATATGTGTGGAAAAGTGCACTTTTTAGATCTTAAAGGCCACTTAAGTCATTTTTTTTTTGGGGGGGGCTAAGGCTTGGCACGTTTTCTGAGGTTCTTTCATTTTTCCGGGTTCTCCAGGTCCGACTTTCCAGCTCTGGTGGTGAAAGCCAGCGGCCTGGCGGCGGGGAAAGGAGTGATCGTGGCGCAAGATCAGGACGAGGCCTGTCGGGCTGTGATGGACATCATGAAGGTATCGCTCATTGGATTTATATTAGGAAGGAGGGGACAGAAGAGAAAATGTTAGAGATGCATCAATTTTTTTTTATTATTTTATTTATTTATTTATGTATTGGGAGAGACATTTTTTTGAAAAATTTGTTTTTTTGTTTTTTTTGGGGGGGGGGTGAATTTTATTGAAATTTTATTGATGGGGGGTTTTGAATTTTTTTTATTTTTATTTTAATTTTTTTGGGAGGGACATTTTTTTGAAAAATTTGGGTTTTTTTATTTTTTGGGGGGATTTTTGGATTTTTTTTTGAAATTTTATTGATGGGGTGGTTGAAAAATTGTCGTTTTTTGGGGGGGGTTGATTTTTTTTTTTTTTTTTTTTTTTGGGAATTTTTTGATTTTATTTTGGGGGGCGGGGGCGTGACATTTTTTTTTATTTAATTTTTTTGAAATTTTTTTATGCATCCCTAGAAAATGTCCTACGAGGTTTGGGGTTTGGCATTTCACTTCCTTGTTTATATAAAGATCTTCCTTTAAAGCCACACCTCAGGCTCTGAGTCTCCCGGTTAGTCAACATAACATCCGCTGGAGTCTTAGACAACTCAGGAGGTAATTCCATCTCCCAGCGTCAACACTTTGCTGCGTTTTACTGTGCCTTTCAAGGACCGAGCCTTCGGATCTGCGGGGGAGACGGTGGTGGTGGAGGAGCTCCTGGAGGGAGAGGAAGTGTCGGTGAGTGCGAATTTCAATTTTTTTTTTGCTGCTTTACCGTCTGAGCTCTATTTCTCTGACGCGCGCCCTTTCCGTTCCCCCAGTGCCTGTGCTTCAGCGACGCCCACTCGGTGTCGCCGATGCCCCCGGCCCAGGATCACAAGCGGCTGCAGGACGGCGACCGGGGGCCGAACACCGGCGGCATGGGAGCCTACTGCCCGACGCCACAGGTACTTGTTTAAATGTTGGAGCTGCTAGGTAACGAGTGCAAGTGTTGTATTGATGAAGCTGTTTTCTGTGTCAGGTGAGCCAGGAGCTGCTGCAGCAGATCACGGAGACGGTCCTTCAGAAGACCGTGGACGGGATGAGGGAGGAGGGGGCGCCTTATGTTGGCAAGTGGTTTATTTATCTTTAATCTGTTTGCGTTAGCGTTAATCCTGCGTTATTTATTCATTTATTTTATTTTTTTTTGCAGGTGTGCTGTACGCAGGGCTGATGCTGACGAAGCAGGGGCCCAAAGTTCTCGAGTTCAACTGTCGCTTCGGAGACCCCGAGTGTCAGGTACGTTTCTCACCGCGCTTTTCTACGTATTTTTAGATTAAATGCTGATTTCTTTCTTTTTTCTTTTTCTTTTTCTTTATCTTTTTTCCACTTCAGGTGCTGCTACCCCTCCTGCAGAGCGACCTGTATGAAGTGATCTTAAACACCATCAATGGAAAACTGTCCTCCAGCGCCCCCGTGTGGCGGCAGGACAGCTCTGCGGTCACGGTGGTCATGGCCAGCGCGGGTTACCCCGGCTCCTACAAGAAAGGAGTGGAGATCACAGGTAGAGGGAGGAGTCGCTTCAAATTAAATAACACACATCTAAACAAATTTAATTTAACATATGAAAGATCCCGTCCACTTAATCACATTTTCAGATTAATCTCTTCGCCTTCCTCAGGCTTGTCCCTGCTTCAAGACACGGGGCTGCAGGTGTTCCACGCCGGCACCGCCCTCAAGGACGGCGCCGTGATCTCCAGCGGCGGGCGCGTCCTGACGGTCACCGCCGTCGGGCCGTCCCTGGAGGCGGCGCTGCAGGCGGCCAACCGGGGCGTGGAGGCCGTCGGGTTCCCCGGCGCCGTGTACCGGCGCGACGTAGGCCACCGCGCCATCGCCCACCTCAACCTGGGCAGGTGTGTGTGATCGGAAACCACAAACATTCCCGTTTTTATACGCTTTGTGAATAATAAACTACTTTGGATGTACGTGTGCGCTTTGTTTTATTGAAGTTTGAATAAACTGTGTCTCTGACAGAGGTCTGACCTATAAGGACAGCGGAGTGGACATCGCCGCCGGCAACAAGCTGGTGGACATGATCAAACCTCTGGCCAAGGCGACTTCCCGAGCCGGTAACTCGCAGCAGCCGTGGAGGAAGTGGTGTTTTAATACCGTCCTCCTGTTTCTAACGGCTCTTATCAGGCTCAATACTTTGTTTTTCCTGCTTTAAAGCTGCTGACTGGAGCCTTTTCCTCATTAGGAAACAAATCGCTCCATTTTCAGTAATCGTAAATGCTGCTATTTCCATCGCCTCTGCAAAACAAGCTGGGGAAAATATGGTTGAAGCCCCAAGTGAGGCGTCTCGTTTCGTTTTTCTCGTCTTTCTTCAGGGTGTAACGCTGAACTCGGCGGCTTTGCCGGCCTCTTTGATCTAAAGGCGGCGGGATTTGTCGACCCGATCCTGGTGTCTGGGACGGACGGAGTCGGCACCAAGCTCAAGGTGAGATTACAGCCTCTTTTAATCCCCGCTTTAAGGAGAAACAAATAACATTTCTTTCTTTCTCTTTCCGGTGCCAGGTCGCCCAGGCGTGCGGGCAGCACGGCGGCCTCGGTCAGGACCTGGTGGCCATGTGCGTGAACGACGTCCTGGCTCAGGGCGCCGAGCCGCTCTTCTTCCTCGACTACTTCTCCTGCGGCAGCCTGGACGTGAGCGTGGCCGCGGCGGTGGTCGGCGGCGTCGCGAAGGCCTGCGAGGCGGCCGGCTGCGCTCTGCTCGGTGAGTAACCGGACGCTCCGTTTAGCGATTCGTTAAAGCGGATTTGACACACGTTTGTGCACGCAGGCGGGGAAACGGCGGAAATGCCGGGCGTCTACGCCGCGGGCGAGTACGACCTGGCCGGGTTCTGCGTCGGAGCCGTGGAGCGAGGAGCCCTGCTGCCCAGACTCGGGGACATCGCGGAGGGGGACCTGCTCATCGGGGTGGCCTCCTCTGGGGTTCACAGCAACGGCTTCAGCCTGGTGCGCAAAGTCCTGGAGAAGACCAACCTCAGCTACACCTCCCCGGCTCCTTTTGGCAAACCGGGACAAACTGTTGGTGAGTTTTTATCGTGGGGCTCGAATTGATCTTGAAGGGAGACACGTTCCCTCTAACTACTACTGCTACTACTGCTACTACTTCACATCCTTCTTCTTCTCATCCTTCTTCTCATCCTTCTCATCCTTCTTCTCATTCTTCTCATCCTTCTTCTCATTCTTCTCATCCTTCTTCTCATTCTTCTCATCCTTCTTCTTCTCATCCTTCTTCTCATCCTTCTCATCCTTCTTCTCATTCTTCTCATCCTTCTTCTCATTCTTCTCATCCTTCTTCTCATCCTTCTCATCCTTCTTCTCATCCTTCTCATCCTTCTTCTTCTCATCCTTCTCATCCTTCTTCTTCTCATCCTTCTTCTTCTCATCCTTCTCATCCTTCTTCTTCTCATTCTTCTCATCCTTCTTCTTCTCATTCTTCTCATTCTTCTCATCCTTCTTCTTCTCATTCTTCTCATCCTTCTTCTTCTCATCCTTCTCATTCTTATCCTTCTCATTCTTCTCATTCTTCTCATCCTTCTCATCCTTCTCATTTTCATTCTTCTCATTCTTCTCATCCTTCTGGTCCTTCTTCTTCTCATTCTTCTCATCCTTCTCATTTTCATCCTTCTCATTCTTCTTCTCATTCTTCTTCTCATCCTTCTTCTTCTTCTCGTCCTTCTCATCCTTCTTCTTCTTCTCGTCCTTCTTCTTCTCGTCCTACTTCTCATCCTTCTCCTTCCAGGGGAGGTTCTGCTGACGCCGACGAAGATCTACAGCCGCCTCCTCCTGCCGATCCTGCGCAGCGGTGCCGTCAAAGCCTACGCTCACATCACAGGCGGGGGCCTCCTGGAGAACATCCCAAGGGTGCTGCCTCCGGAGCTGGCGGTGGATTTAGGTGAGACGCTTCACCTGTGCTGGAAACGTGGAGGCGACTTTGTGGTTGTTAAGCGCAGCTCTTTCTCACGCGTCGTGTTTTGTATCCGCGCCCGACTCAGACGCCTCTCGGTGGAGCATCCCTCCCGTCTTCTCCTGGCTCCGCGAGGAAGGCGGCCTGAGCGAGGAGGAGATGGCCCGCACCTTCAACTGCGGCCTCGGGGCGGTGCTGGTGGTCGCTCCAGTGGACGCTCAGAGGGTCCTGCGCCAGCTCCAAGCTCAGGAGGAGGCCTGGATCGTGGGTTCGCTGGCCTACAAGCAGCCCGGTGAGGCAGTTATAGATAAAAACCCAAGAAAGTGGACAAACAAAGCGGGGGAGAAGAAATGAATGCTTATTTTTTTTTCATGCAGGGGCAGAAACTGTGGCGGTCCGTAACCTTAAACACAGCCTGCTGAATGCGGGGCCTTCCGCCGCCGGTGGAGAGCCCGGGGTCGAGCAGAACGGCGTCCTTCAACACAAGAGGATGAGAGTAGCTGTTCTCATCTCCGGCACAGGTGTGTGGTGCAGATTTAGAGCTTTAACACTGAAATATATGCGTCGTCTTTAACTCTTCTGTCACCCCAGGCACCAACCTGCAGGCCCTGATAGAGCAGGCCAAGCGTCCGTCCAGCTCGGCGGAGATCGTCGTGGTCATCTCCAACAGACCAGGAGTTCAGGGATTGAAGAGGGCGTCGCTGGCTGGCATTCAGACACGGGTAAGAATAATAAAAGTCTGTCAAAGACCACGGTATCAGGCTTTCTAGTAACTTCCTAAGGAGGAAATGAAACTTTCCATCCGTCCCCCGACCAGGTGGTGGACCACAAACTGTACGGGAGCCGCGCCGAGTTCGACGGCACCATCGACCGCGTGCTGGAGGAGTTCAGGGTGGAGCTGGTCTGCCTGGCCGGATTCATGAGGATCCTCACCGGAGCTTTTGTCAAGAAGTGGAACGGTGCGTCCCGGTCGAGCGCAACGGCGCCGGTGTCGAGGCGAGACGCGTGAACCGTGTCGCTCTTGTCGTTGCAGGGAAGCTGCTCAACATCCACCCCTCTCTGCTGCCGTCGTTCAAGGGGGTCAACGCCCAGAAGCAGGCGCTGCAGGCCGGGGTGCGGGTCGCCGGCTGCACGGTGCACTTCGTGGCGGTAAGTTGAAACGTTGAAGTGAATAGGGAAGTTTTACACTAGTTCCACTGCTTTTTTTTTTTTTTGTCCGCCCGTTCAGGAGGAGGTGGACGCAGGAGCCATCATCGCCCAGGAGGCGGTGCCCGTGCTGAGCGGCGACACGGAGGAGAGTCTGTCGGACCGAATCAGGGAGGCCGAGCACCGAGCCTTCCCCGCGGCTCTGGAGCTGGCGGCCAGCGGCGCCGTGAGGCTGGGGGAGGACGGGCGCATCGTCTGGAAGTGATCACGGCTCCGTTAACCAACATCGAGACCAATAATAAAGAGACACTAACACAGATGAGTAGAAAACACATTTACTGTTTGCAAAAGCATCCGACATTCCAGCGTACACTACATTCCAGTTGGAGAAGAGGCATGGCGATCCTGCTTGTTATGCAGTCTGGATGGAGTATGTAGTTATGTTTTTTGTGTGTCTGCGTAGTTGAAAATGTTATTAAATCCATCTGGGTGAATGCAAACAGTTTCTTTTTTTATTACGCTTCTCTTATATTCCATCGTTTGCAGAATTGTGTCCCACGAGGAAAAAGATCTGAAATATGTCCAGTTCACGTTTGTTTGCTTCTGTGGAAGCGCAGCACAGACAGCCTCTCATTCCCAGCTCTTGTAGATAAGCAGGACTCTCCCTTCAAGCCGTATGGGACCAGCGAGCGCATGATCTCATCTGTTTTGGAGAGAAACAAACGGTTAAATCCAAGCCGATTCATTGGCGATCGTTAAAGAGACGCAAATCGACAAACCTGGATCGTTCTCTGCGATGGTGATGAGGTAAAACAACCCCGCCGGGGAAAGCAGCTGCGCCACCGCGGGGAGGAATCTGTCGGTCACCTCCCGGCCTCGCTCTCCTCCAGCCCAGGCGGCTTCTATACCTCTGCTGCCGACCTGGTGGGAAAGGGAACGCAGTGAGAACGGGTTTCCGCGGGAAGTTTGCGGACGTGAACCCGAGCGGAGTCACCTCTTCTGACGGCGTGACCACGTAGGGAGGGTTGAAGAGAAGGACGTCGACTTTGCCACAGAGCCGAGGCAGAAGACACTGCACCTGGAGGAAGGAAAGAAAGAAAGCAGGGTTTAGATGTGGATCATGTAAGGAGGTGATCATCACGTCGATACACATGAGCTTATAAGGTCACAACTAGGGATGCTCGATATTGGCTTTTCTGCCGATATCCGATATTCTGATATTGTCTAACTCATTAATTTCTGATACCGATATATCCAGTCTGTTTACACCAAAATTGTTAGGTAACAACATAACATATCGCCTATTATGGAATTAACACATCATGCCCAATTTTAATGCGATGTCCCACTGGATGCAAACATAAATGCAACATGGCTTTTCAAATTTAAACACTGTCTGTGCAAAATAAGTTACCGAAAAAAGTGCCATTCATTTTTTTTTGTGTTTTTAGAGAGAATATTTTGCCTCAAACACTACAGACAATATTAAAACAAGGAAGACAAATGTAGCGTATAACTCTGCATGATTCTTCTTGAGGTGGGTGAACAAATTTGATGTATTAAAGGAAGACGCCTTGTTTCCTCCTCTCATAACCACCTTTGCTTTGCAGTCATTACAAATCTCAAATTTACTGTTAGTAGGTGACACTTGGAAATACTTCCAAACCACGGACATCTCATACAACGGGCGAGCTAGCTTGTTAGCCACGGTTAGCAACCTACGAGACTAGCGTGTTGTTGTTATACGTCACCAAGCACGCGCCTGTTAACGCCCATGCTGCGTTCATGCAGACTCGGAAATGCTGATGCCTACAGAACAAATATAGGTTATAAAAACCCGATACCGATAATTCCCGATGTTACATTTTTAACTCAATATCACCCGATAATATCGGACATCCCTAGTCACAACAGCATTAAATCTCAACACTTTAACACAATAAATTAAAATATTTCTTCTTGGCGAATATTCTTTGATTTAAGATTTCTTGTTACTGTAACTGTGACTCTTAATCCACGTGGTTAATTAGTCCATGACATGAACTTGATGATCGTACCAGGTCTGTGATGACCGGCTGCAGGTTAACACTGTTACAGGATGCAGTCTTTGCTGTGCACCGAGCTGCAGCTGGATTCACATCAGTGCAACTGAAACAGAAACACAGCGGGGAAAACGCGTCCAATCCTTTTCTCCTGTACGTTTTTTGTTTGATTTATGACCGAGTAATGCTAGAAACACTCACATATACAGAGATGAAGGTCCAACTATGGATGCCAGGAATGCAGACACCACTCCCGAGCCACTGCCCACCTCCAAACACACACAGGGGCTGCAATGAATGAAGAGGAGAACCATTGAGGAGAACACGTTCAGAGCTGAGGGGGGGAAACATGGCGCCCCGCTGCTTCAAAACTACCCCAATAAAAAATCACAGAAGAAGAAGAAATGGAGGAAAACATGGCAAACAACTGCGCCGACCTTATCCGCTGCAGCCGTTCAGCGTCTTTCTCCAGGGCGTCAATGAGAAGGAAAGAGTCCTCCGCCGGCTCGTAAACATCTTGGAAGTCTCCCCGTCCTGCGTGGGAGTAAAGTGGCGTGGGGTAACTTGTACACATGTTCGCTCACATATGCTCCCCGACTCAACATTTATTTGGCTAATAAACCTCCTCCTTTGTGGGATTCCTCTACGCTTTAGGCGCTACTTCGTGTATTACTTCCCTCCACAGAATGACACGACTAAATTTAACAGCGTGTACTCAATTTAAACTGTGTTATTGTTTAGTTCTAGCCCCGAAATTACGCTAAAAACAAAGCCGGTAAAGCAACCGCAGCTAGCGGGTTTACAAATTCCACTTCCGGGTTTACGTCAACGTCGTAGTGACGTATTTTTACGCTTTCTTCTTCCTTTGTTTCTTCCGGTTTCCTAATTATTTCTTCTTGCAGTCTGTTTTGGTGATGTAAAAACGAAACAAATTATTTAAGAAGTGTGTTTTTATGATAATGTATTGCATTTATTGATGCGACATTTTAGTTACTATATTTTACTATATTTATAATTTAATTTTGAATTTGTTAATTTAACATTTCTTTTTAATATTCAGTTTTAATACTCACTTATTTACTTATCTATCTATCTATCTATCTATCTATCTATCTATCTATCTATCATTTATCTATCTATCTGGCGTTTCCAAGTTTAAAAAACTCAAGTGAAGTCAGACAAAGAATATTTATATATATATTCTTCTTTTAAGTGTAAATTGAACAAAATGAACATACTCCATTGAAGTACTTCTTAATATTAGCTACATTCAACAGCCGTGTGCAAATGAGAAAATATCTGGATTAAAATAGGACTTAATTTTCAAGAATTCTTTATTGCCATTTCAACACATGTTGGTTTCTCTGGTCCCGATTCAATCCATAAGTAAAAGTATAAATACAGAATAAAATGTAGTTCAATTTGTTTCAGAAGTTTATTTTATTTTGTTTCAGAAGTTTATTTTATTAGTTCCAGAGATATATAAATAGATATTTATTTCATATCGTGGGAAATGACAGTACAATTCACTGTTCAGAACTATTTTCTGTCTTGCTCGTCCTAGGTGACAGAAGTTTTTTCATGTCTCCAGTGTCTGGTGGTTTTTGTGGTTTCAATCTAGTTTTGTTTTCGTCTTTAACATCAGACGTCGGCAGCTCCACCAGAAATCTATTTAATATTCCAACCGAGTCAGAGCTGAATGTTAGAAGCTGGGACGAAGGAGTCAACAGTGAAACTCTGAACATCCGTTATGTTGTGTCGATGTTTGTGATCAGAGTCAGCGGATTAGATCAGCTGTAGAGTTCGCTGATGATCAGCAGTTAAACATGGACACGTTGTTTCTGTGTAGCTGCCGAGTTTATTCACAAATCAAACAGCATTATGTTTTTATTTCCATCTATAATACCATCATCTGTAGGGCAATACTGGGAGATACTGTAGGGCCTTTCAAAATCAAACAGGAAGTCCTAGATTAAGTTCTTGGTAGTTCTCTGCAGCTTCACCACTCCATCTAGTGGACTGATAGAAGAACGACAGCTGACAGAGGCTATGTCTCTGCTGTCTGATGGCATTCACTCATATGAAACGGAAAATAAGAACCAGTCACTGGAGGAGCAGCTGAAATCATGTCATGGATGATTTTCAGTTGATTTGCATTTCCTCTGCAGATGAAGGTAGAAAGTGTATGTGAGCTGATGTGAATCCAGCCGCATGGATCCGTGTGAGGACAGAGACGAGAGAGTCCCTCCCTCTAAAACCACTCTGAGTGGGAAACATGAGAACCAGAGCAAAGATCAGAGGTGAGATGAACATCTCTAACTGTCCATGAGCTCATTTATCAAATCACTGCTACTTTATTATTATCACTCAAATGTACGCGTGTTGTGTTGAAGAACAAAGCAGAAGCATAGACCAGTCTCTATTGGACCTGGACCTGGACCTAGCTGTGTATCTATGAGGTGCGATCGGTCAAAGAACGCCAACTTTGACTTAAAAAGAGAAGAATCATCTGCTGTAAATAAGTAAGATCTAAGTGAATATATCTTAAAGTCACTTTATATTTTATATTTTTTAACAGGTCACTTTATATTTTTAACATATATCTGTATAAAACATTGTATTCCTAGTAACTTTCTATTTTTTATATAGTTTTTTTTATATAGTTTTTCTATCTACCTACCACACATCCAACCAACCACCCACACACACATCCAACCAACCAACCAACCAGTTTTTATTTTCTAAACTTGTCCTTTCTGAAACTTCTTCAGCTCTGAACAGATGAAACACTGAATGATTTCAAGCTGAAACTTTGTCTTTTAAACTAACATCTTTATTCTTTATTCAGATTGAGTTGGTGCAGTTTGTCAGAGATCACCTGTGATTCTCTGGTCTCAGCTCTGAAATCCAGCCCCTCTCATCTGAAACATCTGGACCTGAGAGGAAACGGTCTGCAGGATTCGGATGTGAAGCAGCTGCTCGATCTTGTGGCGGGTCTAACTGTAGACTGGAGACTCTGATGATTCAGAAACGCATGAGAGGTTCATCACCACACAGTCAGACTCTTTATTTAAATGGAACAGCTGTAAATACATCACTAAAGTGTACGTGCAGTAATGAAGTCTTCATGACTCTCAGCAGTTTATTTCCTCTGTGGAGCTGAGAGAAATCTGTAGAGGAAACAGACTTGATACTAAAAGTCTGTTTGATCTGATTTGGCACTGTCATAATAACACACTTTTCATCTATACATTGCGCTTTACTCTTCACTGGTTACCAAAATGTTATTTTAAAAGTTCCTATTGTAAGTGCACAGAATCCTTGTATGTTGTAAAAATGTTTCAAAAGGCAACGTTTTAATGTAAGCTGTGAAAATGGAGGCAATTAATGGCACTTTGGGGTTTTCCATAAGGATAATTGCTATCACGTTATTTATGTATATAATATCAATCATGTAACTCTGAAACCTGTTACTGTAGATTTATGTCCGGACTTTGAAATAATGTCAGTTTGTAATTCAAGATTTTATAGAAACATTAATAAACTGCTGATGTCCAGTTTGTTATCACAGTATATCTGAGTCTTTCCTTTCAATTTAATACAGTCAGTGTCTCACAGCAGAAGAAACAAGAAGTTAATCTTTAAGTGAAGCTTCATTAAATTCAAGGATCATGCAGAATCTGATCTAATCTGATCTAACTTGGACTCTAGCATGTAAATGAGCATCTCACTCCATTTTTTTTACAGTCGTTTTGTTTCCATTTTTACAGTGCAGCTTAGTTTTCATCATCACTTTTTTGCTTCATCTCCAACTTTAGCACACACGGCAAACAGAAATCTTACTAAAATATAAATGACAACACCACTGCAGCTAAACCCCAGTCTGTTCACATGCATGCTAACATACAGACATGACCGTTAGCCAAATAACAGCATGTTTAACGCGGTATAATGCCCAGGTGTGGTCTATACCATGTCAATGGTTACATGTGACATGATCCCCCCTGTAGCCACAACATGTAAATATGAATGCGAATTTGGCTGATTGAGAAATCTAAATTACATTTTATGATTTTCAAACTAGATGCTGAAATTGATTGAATGCGTGTAACGGACATTTTGACTATGCCCAACTTGGTACAGTCCACCTCCCCCTTCTATAAAGCACATTGGAATCTTCCACTTCCTGTTTGTCAGTCTGGCCTTCTACCTGGACAGGTGTGGACGGAGCACGTGGAACAAACATTTGGGTAATTTGAATCTACGAATGAATGAGACTGAATGTGAATGTTTATTTCTCTGAGTTAACCTGAAATTCTGGAAGTTGTAAAAGACTAAAGTTGAAAGAATACCTGAGTTGAAGAAAGTTTTAAGAACGTGAAAACATTTGCCTTTAAGCTTATAACATAACCAGGTAGAGCAGACACTCTGGTAGTCCTTTATCAAGCAGCAATAGTTGTCTTCATGTCTCTTTGTGTTTTTGTTGCCACCTCACTTTTACTAAAATGTTAATTTTTATCAACTGTATGTCTGAAAAAAGTGAAAAAAGAAACTGTAATATGATAAAAAATATATAGTATATATATCATTTAAAAAAAAATCACAGTAAAAAAACTGATAGTATAGTATATTGAAAATACAGTCATAGTACAGTATAGTATAGTATGTTAAAAATGGCAACATATAGTATGTCTAAAAAATGTCCTAGTATAGTATGTTAAAAAAAAGTCATATTAAATTATATCGGAAAAAAATGTCATGGTATAGTACGTTGAAAAAAGTCATAGTATGTCGAATAATCATAGTTTAGTATGTTACGGAAAAATGTCACAGCATATACTACGTGATAAAAAATGGCACAGTACAGTATATTGGAAAAAGTCATAGTAAAGAATATCAAATAAAATGTAATAGTATAGTATGTTAAATAAGGGCATAGGGTAAGATGATGAAAATATGGTATAGTGTAATATGTCGAAAAAAAATGTCATAGTTGAAAAAAATGGCAACATATAGAAAGTTGACCAAATTCATCATAGTATATTAAAAAAATACTAAAAAAAAAAATATCAAATAAACTGTTATAGTATAGTGTTTTGATAAACGTCATAGTATATTATGTCTAAAATGTAATGTAAAAGTTATGGTATGCCATGTTGAATAAGAGTTATAGCTTAGTATGTCAGAAATGTCATAGTATACATTGTAGAAAAAACTCATAGCATGTAGCATATCTAATGTTATTATGTTTTTATGATTAACATGTGTAACTAGCAGCTGTTCTGTATTTAGTTTTGAAATCTCATGAAGAATGATTGGTTGTTTATTGTCGTTTAGCTGCGATGCCACTGTGTAACCACCAGATGGCAGTGACGGTCCCCATTAAAGAGACGCCCTGCATAAAGGATTCCTTTGATAAATAAAACCTGAATTTACCTGGCAGGACAAAATCACTAATAATGATGATAATTATTGTAATTTAGGTTTCGAAAAACATAGACGGGGATATTTTTTGAAACATCTGACCAGTTAGTTTATTAAACTTTAAAATTCAGCATTAACCGGAAGTAGTGAACAGGTGTCGGTTAATCAGCCTGATTAATGTTCACCTTGCAACTAACTTCGGTCTCAAGCTAACGTGGCGTTTGTCCTAAAATAAAACAACGTGCAACTTTATGAAGAGGAAATTAATAAAGCAAAAATATACAAGAAAATATCAAGAGTTACGTCCAGATACAGTAATGTGCAGTTAAAGTTGACGACCTGTTCGTGTTTAACTGTTAGCTTCGAAGCTAATAGCGGAGCTTGTGTTGTTTTGCTAAAGTTAAGAAGAAATATTCTGTAGCTTTGCACCTGCTTCATCCGAAGTTAAACTGGTTTGAGTATTGATTCAATGTTCGGTCCAGGTAAACACTACATTATAGATATTTATTTTGTGTTTGAAACGACGTGTGTGACTGCACTGTGGAGAAGAAATACTAACGTACATACAGTAGCAAGCCAAGACTTTAAAATAACTATATATTTAATAAATAATTTTATCTCTGTGACAGGATGTTCAGGAAAACCACCTGGAGGAAAACATTCAGTGATGCAGTGAGTTTCCACCAGGACCAAGCCCTCAGCACAACCATGTTACTCCTGAAACCAGAGAAGAGGGACAGAGACTTGAAGGTAAGTCCTGCAGGGATTCAGGATGTGACCCTCGTGCATGTCCTCATCTCTGTTCCACATTTATTTCAGAATGGACTCATGGAGAGACGGATCTTAGAAGTTATCCCACGTGACAGATGATCTCTCTGCTGCTTACTCACAACCAAGCTGTGACTGACCAGGACGCTGGAAGTGTCCAAGTCCGGTTTGTGGTGTCCCATCTGTAGGAGAGGAAACGGCCTGTGTCCATACTTAGTGCAGGTGTGTTGGCGGCTGTGCTCAGATACGGTTGATGGCTTGATGGCTAACGTTCAGCTTGATATATCTGTCCCTTGTGTCCTTCTGTTTCAGATGGGGCTGCTGGTTAAATCTCACGGTCGTTCCAAGCGTTAGGCATCATGTGTTGGTCTCCTCAGCTCAGCAAGCTGCACAACAGCGTCAGAGGCATCCAGTTCTTCATGGTAACCTCAACTTTTTGTTGTCTGACCAGCTGTTTGCAGCTGAAAGACACTTAGTTTATGATAAAAAGTCTGGAACTACAGAAATGTGTGCATTTGTGTTTATTTACTGTCAGGAACAGTTCTCAATAAATTGATGTGTTTGCTGCAGGTGGGAGAACACACCGATGGATGACGGCGCTGCCGACAACGCAGAGAGGAACCTGGACCAGACGTTCTCTGAGGGAAACATTCAAGCTGAGAAAGATCAAGATGTCAGCATGTTCTTGAGTCTGGAATGTTATTAGTTTGTGTGTAAACTGCTCTAATATGTGTGAACTATTTTAATAAAAGTCATAAAAAGCATCATTGTGCCAGTGTTTGACTATAATAAGATATAGAACTTAAACTAAAAATCAGTGGAGTGACTGTTAGTTATAGTAAAAGGTAGATCTTTGTCCTCATCTCAAGCACTTAGTCTTTACACGCACTTTCATCTCAAGCTGTTAGTCTTTCCACGCATGGGTGAGAGGCGGAGCCTTCGGCTCCGCCTCTCACAAGACAGATGAAGGGCGTGGTGTGCTCGGCTTCGCCTCGCACACCACGCCCTTCGGGGGACCCGCCCCAGACACACCCCCACCCCTACGGACCCGCCCCCTGGACACACCCCCACCACCTGCTCACACAGGTGCCATGCCTTAGGTACAGCTCATTCTTTCTGCTTCTGCACACTCTTGGGATTGAACTCATACCCTTAGGTTTCGTGGACAGCTTGCTTTACCTCTGAGCTATGCCACCCACCCAACTACTGCTGTCCACATAATCACCGTCATTCCCATCATTACATCATACGACTCAGATGACTCTTCTCCTCAAATAGCTCAGGTGCTGAGGGACAGTCTTCCTCTGGGTGGCGAGAACTTCCTTCAACTCACTGTGACACCATCAACAGATCAACATCCCTTTAAAGCCTCAAACTCATGTTTCACCACAAACTCTTTTACAACAGGGACAAAATATTCAGAACAATCCAGATAAAAAATAAAAAGAAATAATTCAGTCTTTAGTTTGATAGAAAAGCTTTTATTTTCTCACATTTTAATACACTTTCCTCTTCACTGTCAAAGTACATTTTATCATTTCAGAAAAATAAACCTGTTTACAGGTACAAGAATACATTTCACTGTGCATGTGACAAATAAAACCTACCTATCCATCCAACTTTCTCTACCGTTTCTGACGAGACTGTGACCTGAAGTCAGAAGGTTTCTCTGTGAAGCTCATGAAGAGACGAGCTCTGACCAAAGGCACCGTGTGAGAAGGTGACAAACAAAGTCAGGCGACGACTCGGCTTCAGTTTTCATCTGGAAACTCGTCGAAACGAAAACACAGCGACACATTCTGGATTTACTGAAGGAGGAAGAGGACACAGAGACATTTAGAGGATTTATCAAAATATTACAGACACTGTTTATCTGACATGACTGTATGTAGACAGGCGTTTTCATTTTTGTTATTTTATACTTCTGCTGCATCGCTTTTAAATAATGGTTCATCTTATCTTAAATAATCAGTCCATTACTGATCATCTCAGAATTATAGAAACAAGGGTTGAACTGTCAGGACATTTGTTTCTGCAGTAATCAGGTCAACAACTTTGTACATCTGCTTTACTTATTAGTTTTATTGTTGATAAAATACAGAATATCTGCTTTCAATCAACATTTATTTTGTCAGTTTATTATTTTTCTAAATGCAGCTGGATTTCACCAACGTGTCTGAAATGTCCCATTTGTCCTGAGCGCAGCGGATTTAGCACCAAGTGGAGACAGCAGAGCAGCAACACGTTGACTTTGTCCTCGTGTTGCTTTAATGTTTCTACAGTGAGTTGATCAACTAGTCAGTTCGGTGACTTAGTGGTGAACACTGAGACTGAGACGAAGCAGCAGGTGAGTCTGCAGAGTCTGTTTTTACTCTTTAACGAGCGAATTCAACAGTCAGAGGCAGGAGGACCCTCGCTGCTCTGAAAACAGACTCACCTGCGCAGGTGAACGCAGCCTGTTCATCAACACAAACACTGCAAACAAACCGACGCCAGATTAAAGGAGAAGGACGAGAGAAACGTTTTTACCTTCAGCAGGAGAGAAGAAGCCACGACGCTGAAACATTCACAGAAAGAGGACGAGGAGAAGCTCAAATGCATTAGCGTCACACCTGATCCTGATCCATTTAATCAACACAGAGGACAGGAAGTGCTTTTAGACGATCGCAGTTACTGCCCCCAGTGGTCCCCGCCAGTAACTATACATATCGACATTAGTTTTAGTGTTGGACTTTAAAAGTCACAACTATCATAAGGTTTGAACCCATGTCTTACGACTCCCCAATGACTCCTTTAACAGCTTGAGCTATTTGTCCACATGTTGCTGTTCTTTCTTTGAGCCTTTCGGTCTTTGGTTTGAGTGTTGGACTTTAAAAGTCTCAACTCTCATAAGATTTGAACCCATGTCCTAGTAGTGGCCGAGGACTCTTCTAACAGCCTGAGCTATTTGTCCACATGCTTCTCTTCTTTCTTTGAGACTTTCAGTCTTTGGTTTGAGTGTTGGACTTTAAAAGTAACAACTGTCGTAAGACTTGAACCCATGTCTTAGGATTCCCCAAAGACTCTTTCAACAGCCTGAGCTATTTGTCCACACGTTGCTGTTCTTTCTTTGAGCCTTTCAGTCTTTAGCTTGAGTGTTGGACTTTAAAAGTCTCAACTCCCATAAGATTTGAACCTATGTCCTAGCACTGGCTGAGGACTCTTCTAACAGCCTGAGCTATTTGTCCATGTGTTGCTATTTTTTCTTTGAGCCTTTCAGTCTTTAGCTTGAGTGTTGGACTTTAAAAGTCACAACTATCAGAAGGTTTGAACCCATGTCTTACGACTCCCCAACGACTCCCTTAACAGATCGAGCTATTTGTCCACATGTTGCTGTTCTTTCTTTGAGCCTTTCGGTCTTTGGTTTGAGTGTTGGACTTTAAAAGTCTCAACTGTCATAAGATTTGAACACATGTCTTACGATTCCCCAATGACTCCTTTAACAGCTTGAGCTATTTGTCCACATGTTGCTGTTCTTTCTTTGAGCCTTTCGGTCTTTGGTTTGAGTGTTGGACTTTAAAAGTCTCAACTGTCATAAGATTTGAACCCATGTCCTAGTACTGGCCGAGGACTCTTCTAACAGCCTGAGCTATTTGTCCACATGCTTCTCTTCTTTCTTTGAGACTTTCAGTCTTTGGTTTGAGTGTTGGACTTTAAAAGTCACAACTGTCGTAAGACTTGAGCCCATGTCTTAGGATTCCCCAAAGACTCTTTCAACAGCCTGAGCTATTTGTCCACATGTTGCTGTCCTTTCTTTGAGCCTTTCAGTCTTTAGCTTGAGTGTTGGACTTTAAAAGTCTCAACTCCCATAAGATTTGAACTTATGTCCTAGCACTGGCTGAGGACTCTTCTAACAGCCTGAGCTATTTGTCCATGTGTTGCTATTTTTTCTTTGAGCCTTTGAGTCTTTAGCTTGAGTGTTGGACTTTAAAAGTCACAACTATCAGAAGGTTTGAACCCATGTCTTACGACTCCCCAACGACTCCTTTAACAGCTTGAGCTATTTGTCCACATGTTGCTGGTCTTTCTTTGAGCCTTTCAGCCTTTGGCTTGAGTGTTGGACTTTAAAAGTAATAACGGTCATAAGGTTTGAACCCATGTCTTACGACTCCCCAAGGTCTCGTCTAACTACCTGAGCTATTTGTCCACGTGTGGCTGTTCTTTCTTTGAGCCTTTCAGTGTTTCGTTTGAGTGTTGGACTTTAAAAGTCTCAACTCCCATAAACTTTGAACCCACGTCCTAGTACTGGCCAAGGACTCTTCTAACTACCTGAGCTATTTGTCCACGTGCTTCTCTTCTTTCTTTGAGAATGTCTGTCTTTGGTTTGAGTGTTGGACTTTAAAAGTCTCAACTCTCATAAGATTTGAACCCATGTCCTAGTACTGGCCGAGGACTCTTCTAACAGCCTGAGCTATTTGTCCACATGTTGCTGTTCTTTCTTTGAGCCTTTCAGCCTTTGGCTTGAGTGTTGGACTTTAAAAGTAATAACGGTCATAAGATTTGAACCCATGTCTTACGACTCCCCAAGGTCTCATCTAACTACCTGAGCTATTTGTCCACGTGTGGCTGTTCTTTCTTTGATCCTTTCAGTGTTTCGTTTGAGTGTTGGACTTTAAAAGTCTCAACTCCCATAAGATTTGAACCCATGTCCTAGTACTGGCCGAGGACTCTTCTAACAGCCTGAGCTATTTGTCCACATGCTTCTCTTCTTTCTTTGAGCCTTTCAGTCTTTAGCTTGAGTGTTGGACTTTAAAAGTCTCAACTCCCATAAGATTTGAAACTATGTCCTAGCACTGGCTGAGGACTCTTCTAACAGCCTGAGCTATTTGTCCATGTGTTGCTATTTTTTCTTTGAGCCTTTCAGTCTTTAGCTTGAGTGTTGGACTTTAAAAGTCACAACTATCAGAAGGTTTGAACCCATGTCTTACGCCTCCCCAACGACTCCTTTAACAGCTTGAGCTATTTGTCCACATGTTGCTGTTCTTTCTTTGAGCCTTTCAGCCTTTGGCTTGAGTGTTGGACTTTAAAAGTAATAACGGTCATAAGGTTTGAACCCATGTCTTACGACTCCCCAAGGTCTCGTCTAACTACCTGAGCTATTTGTCCACGTGTGGCTGTTTTTTCTTTGAGCCTTTCAGTCTTTAGTTTGAGTGTTGGCCTTTAAAAGTCCCAACTGTCATAAGGTTTGAACCCATGTCTTACGATTCCCCAACGACTCCTTTAACAGCTTGAGCTATTTGTTCACATGTTGCTGTTCTTTCTTTGAGCCTTTCAGCCTTTAGCTTGAGTGTTGGACTTGAAAAAGTAATAACGGTCATAAGGTTTGAATCCATGTCTTACGACTCCACAAGGTCTCGTCTAACTACCTGAGCTATTTGTCCACGTGTGGCTGTTTTTTCTTTGAGCCTTTCAGTGTTTCGTTTGAGTATTGGACTTTAAAAGTCTCAACTCCCATAAGATTTGAACCTATGTCCTAGCACTGGCTGAGGACTCTTCTAACAGCCTGAGCTATTTGTCCATGTGTTGCTATTTTTTCTTTGAGCCTTTCAGTCTTTAGCTTGAGTGTTGGACTTTAAAAGTCACAACTATCAGAAGGTTTGAACCCATGTCTTACGACTCCCCAACGACTCCCTTAACAGATCGAGCTATTTGTCCACATGTTGCTGTTCTTTCTTTGAGCCTTTCGGTCTTTGGTTTGAGTGTTGGACTTTAAAAGTCTCAACTGTCATAAGATTTGAACACATGTCTTACGATTCCCCAATGACTCCTTTAACAGCTTGAGCTATTTGTCCACATGTTGCTGTTCTTTCTTTGAGCCTTTCGGTCTTTGGTTTGAGTGTTGGACTTTAAAAGTCTCAACTGTCATAAGATTTGAACCCATGTCCTAGTACTGGCCGAGGACTCTTCTAACAGCCTGAGCTATTTGTCCACATGCTTCTCTTCTTTCTTTGAGACTTTCAGTCTTTGGTTTGAGTGTTGGACTTTAAAAGTCACAACTGTCGTAAGACTTGAGCCCATGTCTTAGGATTCCCCAAAGACTCTTTCAACAGCCTGAGCTATTTGTCCACATGTTGCTGTCCTTTCTTTGAGCCTTTCAGTCTTTAGCTTGAGTGTTGGACTTTAAAAGTCTCAACTCCCATAAGATTTGAACTTATGTCCTAGCACTGGCTGAGGACTCTTCTAACAGCCTGAGCTATTTGTCCATGTGTTGCTATTTTTTCTTTGAGCCTTTGAGTCTTTAGCTTGAGTGTTGGACTTTAAAAGTCACAACTATCAGAAGGTTTGAACCCATGTCTTACGACTCCCCAACGACTCCTTTAACAGCTTGAGCTATTTGTCCACATGTTGCTGGTCTTTCTTTGAGCCTTTCAGCCTTTGGCTTGAGTGTTGGACTTTAAAAGTAATAACGGTCATAAGGTTTGAACCCATGTCTTACGACTCCCCAAGGTCTCGTCTAACTACCTGAGCTATTTGTCCACGTGTGGCTGTTCTTTCTTTGAGCCTTTCAGTGTTTCGTTTGAGTGTTGGACTTTAAAAGTCTCAACTCCCATAAACTTTGAACCCACGTCCTAGTACTGGCCAAGGACTCTTCTAACTACCTGAGCTATTTGTCCACGTGCTTCTCTTCTTTCTTTGAGAATGTCTGTCTTTGGTTTGAGTGTTGGACTTTAAAAGTCTCAACTCTCATAAGATTTTAACCCATGTCCTAGTACTGGCCGAGGACTCTTCTAACAGCCTGAGCTATTTGTCCACATGTTGCTGTTCTTTCTTTGAGCCTTTCAGCCTTTGGCTTGAGTGTTGGACTTTAAAAGTAATAACGGTCATAAGATTTGAACCCATGTCTTACGACTCCCCAAGGTCTCATCTAACTACCTGAGCTATTTGTCCACGTGTGGCTGTTCTTTCTTTGATCCTTTCAGTGTTTCGTTTGAGTGTTGGACTTTAAAAGTCTCAACTCCCATAAGATTTGAACCCATGTCCTAGTACTGGCCGAGGACTCTTCTAACAGCCTGAGCTATTTGTCCACATGCTTCTCTTCTTTCTTTGAGCCTTTCAGTCTTTAGCTTGAGTGTTGGACTTTAAAAGTCTCAACTCCCATAAGATTTGAAACTATGTCCTAGCACTGGCTGAGGACTCTTCTAACAGCCTGAGCTATTTGTCCATGTGTTGCTATTTTTTCTTTGAGCCTTTCAGTCTTTAGCTTGAGTGTTGGACTTTAAAAGTCACAACTATCAGAAGGTTTGAACCCATGTCTTACGCCTCCCCAACGACTCCTTTAACAGCTTGAGCTATTTGTCCACATGTTGCTGTTCTTTCTTTGAGCCTTTCAGCCTTTGGCTTGAGTGTTGGACTTTAAAAGTAATAACGGTCATAAGGTTTGAACCCATGTCTTACGACTCCCCAAGGTCTCGTCTAACTACCTGAGCTATTTGTCCACGTGTGGCTGTTTTTTCTTTGAGCCTTTCAGTCTTTAGTTTGAGTGTTGGCCTTTAAAAGTCCCAACTGTCATAAGGTTTGAACCCATGTCTTACGATTCCCCAACGACTCCTTTAACAGCTTGAGCTATTTGTTCACATGTTGCTGTTCTTTCTTTGAGCCTTTCAGCCTTTAGCTTGAGTGTTGGACTTGAAAAAGTAATAACGGTCATAAGGTTTGAATCCATGTCTTACGACTCCACAAGGTCTCGTCTAACTACCTGAGCTATTTGTCCACGTGTGGCTGTTTTTTCTTTGAGCCTTTCAGTGTTTCGTTTGAGTATTGGACTTTAAAAGTCTCAACTCCCATAAGCTTTGAACCCATGTCCTAGTACTGGCCAAGGACTCTTCTAACAGCCTGAGCTATTTGTCTATGTGTTGCTATTTTTTCTTTGAGCCTTTCAGTCTTTAGCTTGAGTGTTGGACTTCAAAAGTCACAACTATTATAAGTTTTGAACCCATGTCCTAGTACTGGCCAAGGACTCCTCTAACAGCCTGAGCTATTTGTCCATGTGTTGCTGTTTTTTCTTTGAGCCTTTCAGTCTTTAGCTTGAGTGTTGGACTTTAAAAGTCACGGCTACCATAAGATTTGAACCCATGTCTTAGGACTCCCCAACGACTGCTTTAACAGCTTGAGCTATTTGTCCACATGTTGCTGTTCTTTCTTTGAGCCTTTCAGTGTTTCGTTTGAGTGTTGGACTTTAAAAGTCTCAACTCCCATAAGATTTGAACCCATGTGCTAGTACTGGCCGAGGACTCTTCTAACAGCCTGAGCTATTTGTCCATGTGTTGCTACTTTTTCTTTGAGCCTTTCAGTCTTTAGCTTGAGTGTTGGACTTTAAAAGTCACAACTATCATAAGATTTGAACCCATGTCCTAGTACTGGCCAAGGACTCTTCTAATAGCCTGAGCTATTTGTCCATGTGTCGCTGTCATAAGGTTTGAATCCATGTCTTAAGACTCCCCAAGGCCTCGTCTAACTCCCTGAGCTATTTGTCCACATGCTTCTCTTCTTTCTTTGAGAATGTCTGTCTTTGGTTTGAGTGTTGGACTTTAAAAGTCCCAACTGTCGTAAGATTTGAACCCATGTCTTACAACGCCCCAACGACTCCTTTAACAGCTTGAGCTATTTGTCCACATGTTGCTGTTCTTTCTTTCAGCCTTTCAGTCTTTAGTTTGAGATTTGGACTTTAAAAGTGACAAATGTCATAAGATTTGAACCTATGTCTTAAGATTTGCGAAAGACTCCTTTAACAGCCTGAGCTACTTATGTTTGCATTGTTTTTCTAGATCCTTTCAGTCTTTGAGTGTTGGCCCTCAACAGTCACAGACTGTCATAAGATTTGAATCCATGTCTTAAGACTCACCAAAGACTCTTCTAACAGCCTGAGCTACTTGTCTTCTTGTTCGTGTTCTTTCGTGACTTCCCAAATGAAGCTTCATTATGTCACATGCATATCGGCCATTATCGCCTCCAGTCCAGTTTTGAATGCAGGGCGGGATGGTCAAACTCACAATGCTTATAAATGGGCACAGTCCCTCAGATGGTTGTGGGTATTTCAGAAGAGATGAGTTTTGCATGTTACGTAGTTTTATTGATTTAGAACGAGGGAGTGTGAAGTTTAAGGTAAGATTAGGATAACATTAGATTAACTTGCATACTCATATTGGCACATAGGCATTCACACACTATACATTGATTTACATACCTGTATACATACATAGAAGAGGAACATGCTAAAGCCTAAATCAGGTGAAATTATCAAATAAATATCTCTGAACCACCTAAATCCCCTTCCCAGTTTCACAAGCATTTTGTACAACTACTGTCATCACCGTCCCAAGATGCGCAAGCATTTCACTTATTTTGAAAATATATTTTTGTATTTCTATCAGTCTTATAAAAGCATATATCTAAAACATACAGTATTATATGATGGCAAATATTATTTTCTGTAAAAGAAAAAAAATCAGGCATTTCAAGATGCATACTGTAGATCCTTTATTGTTAGTCAAACACGACTTTGTTTCATGCGAATGCTATGTATAGTATTATCCAGCAGATGTCGCCACATTCAATTGTATCAAATGCTTTGACACACCTGAACCATTTCAAAACCCACAACCATCTGAGGGATTGTGCCCATTTATAAGCATTGTGAGTTTGACAATCCCACCCTGCATTCAAAACTGGAGTGACCCATTGGCGATGATGGTCGATATGCAGGTGACATAATGAAGCTTCATTTGGGAAGTCACGAAAGAATACAAACATGAAGACAAATAGCTTGGGCTGCAGGAAGACTTCCTGTGTGATCCCAGTACCAAAGATCACACACGCCAGGGAGCCCAACCACTTCAGACCTGTGGCTTTAACATCTCACCTGATGAAGACCATGGAGAGGCTGATCCTGAACCACCTTCGATCCCTTGTGAGACCAAAGCTGGACCCCCTGCAGTGTGCCTACAAACTCAGCATTGGGGTGGATGACGCTGCCATCTACTTGCTGCACAGATCCCTTTTGCACCTTGAGGAGCCCAGAGGTGCTGTGTCATGTGTTTTGACTTCTCCAGTGCCTTTAACACAATACAGCCATCGCTGCTCAAGGGGAAACTAGAGGGAGTAAACAGCCAGCTGACTGCATGGACGATCGACTACCTCACCAACAGACCTCAGTATGTGAGGCTTCATGGCTGTGTGTCTGATGAGGAGCTCCACAAGGAACAGTACCCTCTCCATTCCTCTTCTCCATCAGACTTACACTACAACACAGACAGCTGCCACATCCAGAAGTTCTCGGACGATACAGCCATCGTTGGATGGGTAACAGACGGGAACGACGTGGAATACAGGAAGGTGGTCGAGGACTTTGTCGACTGGTGTGAACGCAGTCACCTTCACATCAACTCCACCAACACAAAGGACATGGTGATTAACTTAACACACGACACCGGTGAACATCCAGGGTTTGAATATCGACATCGTGGATGGCTATAAATACCTGGGTGTTCACCTGAACTATAAACTAGACTGGTCAGACAACACCAGTGTCCTCTACAAGAAGGGACAAAGTCGCCTCCACCTGCTGAGGAGACCGAGGTCCTTCGGAGTGTGTAGGACGCTGCTCAGGACCTTTTATGACACTGTGGTTGCATCGGCAACCTTTCACGCTGTGGTTTGTTGGTGTGGTGGAGTCTCGGAGAGGGACAAGAACAGACTGGGCAAACTGATCAAGGGGGCCAGCTCCATCCTGAGCTACCCTCTGGATTCACTTTAACTCCTCTATCCAAATTGGTTGTTTCGGCTCAGACCAGACATATTTGCAATATGTAATTATTTTTTGTAGATAACATATTTGTCTGCCGTATTCTAGTCTTATTCTATTTTATTTTTTTTATTTTTTTGTATCTTCTGCATCTTATACTGTTGTTTCCTGCCGCTGTAACGTCCTAATTTCCCCACAGGGATGAATAAAGTCTTATCTTATCTTATCTGATCTTATCTTATCTTATCTTATCTTATCTTATCTTATCTCTAAAGAGTCAGTGGGGAGTCATGCGCAATGTCCACATCTGTGGACAGAAACTTTAACTCTGTTTTCTATTTATTTATCATGTTGATATACTCCAATCCACTTCAGGGCAGTGTTAGTAGATCCATTGCAATATATTAACAATGTGTATCATCTTATATTTGGAATATTGACTGCTTTATGACATCATCAATTCAACATGGCTGACGGTAATGGCCATGTGCTGAATGCTCCAGGCATATCTGTAAAAGGTTTCTATTCAAGAAGGTAAAATCAGGTAAAAAAAAATAAATATATTACGGTATACAGGAGAGTGTGTTGAACAACTTTACGTGTTTAGAAATGAAATTTGATGTAAAATATAGCTTGTACACCCTAAAAAACAACTGTCCACGTATGTGGACGTTGCGCAACAGAGGAGTTAAATTACCAAAAATCAGATTTTGTAACTAGGAATTTTTTTTATTTGTATTGTTCAAATATGAATTTAACTACTTTAAATTAAAAAGAAACAAACATTTGGTAAACATATAAACATAAATAATGACCTAACTACATGTTATAAATTATGTAAACTGCCTATTTATGACAACATTAGAGAAATATACAGAGACCAATGAATGGTGCGTGTTTTGCAAAGAGTAAATAATAATTGTAATAGAGGAGTTCTTTTAAACAAATCAGCTTGAAATATTTAACATTAGTTCTTACATCACATCCTATATTTTTTACATTCTTTCCATATAATAGTATTGTTGTCAGATCATTTTCTAACTTTTTAACATTTTAACATTTAAAAAATCTGTTTAAAAATAAGTTACATGCTAAAAAAAGTAATAACATTACAGACATGATTGTAAAATCAACTTTTTAACTTTTTAAAATCTTTTTATGTTATCTGTTACAAAATATGTTCAAAAAAATGATCAAATACTGTTAAAAATAACTATTTTTAGAATGTTAACTCTTTGTAATGTTGCATAACATCTTCATCATATCCTTCAGTGGCATTAAAATCATTACAGTTATGATATATGTTGTGTTTTTGCATTAAAGTCACATAATGGTCCATATTTTCTGTCATTACTCTTAATTATTTTTCACCCCATTGTTGCGCAATAAAATAACTTCTATATAAAATCATATTTAAAAAAAATTCTAAATGCTTTTCAGTTTTAGGCTCATATAGAGTAATAAAATCTATATTCTTTAACCCTTTAATCTACATTAAAGGGTTAAGACATGGGTTCAAATCTTATGACAGTTGTGACTTTTAAAGTTCAACGCTGAAACTAAAGACTGAAAGGCTCTACGAAAGAACACAGACACAAGGACAAATAGCTCACGCTGTTAGAAGAGACATTGGTGAGTCTTAAGACATGGGTTCAAACCTTACCACAGTCTTGACTTTTAAAGTCCAACACTCAAACTAAAGACTGAAAGGCTCAAAGAAAGAGCAGCAACACGTGGACAAATAGCTCCGGTTGTTATAAGAGTCTTTGAGGATTCTCAAGACAAGGGTTCAAATCTTATGACAGTTGTGACCTTTAAAGTCCCAAAACTCAAACTAAAGACTGAAAGGCTGAAAGAAAGATCACAATGATGTGGACAGATAGCTCAGGCTGTTGAAAGAGTCCTTGGGGATTCCTAAGACAGGGGTTTGAATCTTATGACAGTTGTGACTTTTAAAGTCCAACATGCAAAGTAAAGACTGAAAGGCTCAGAGAAAGAACAGCCAAACGTGTAGACAAGTAGCTCAGGCTGTCGAAAGAGTCGTTGCTCAGTCTCAAGACATGGGTTCAAGCCTTATGACAGTTGTAACTTTTAAAGTCCAACACTCAAACTGAAGACTGAAAGGCTCAAAGAAAAAACAGCAACATGTGGACAAATAGCTCAAGCTGTTAAATGAGTCATTGGGGAGTCTTTGGGGAGTCCTAAGACATAGGTTCAAATCTTATGACAGTTGAGACTTTTAAAGTCCAACACTCAAACCAAAGACAGACATTCTCAAAGAAAGAAGAGAAGCACGTGGACAAATAGCTCAGGTAGTTAGAAGAGTCCTTGGCCAGTACTAGGACGTGGGTTCAAAGCTTATGGGAGTTGAGACTTTTAAAGTCCAACACTCAAACGAAACACTGAAAGGCTCAAAGAAAGAACAGCCACACGTGGACAAATAGCTCAGGTAGTTAGACGAGACCTTGGGGAGTCGTAAGACATGGGTTCAAACCTTATGACCGTTATTACTTTTAAAGTCCAACACTCAAGCCAAAGGCTGAAAGGCTCAAAGAAAGAACAGCAACATGTGGACAAATAGCTCAAGCTGTTAAAGGAGTCGTTGGGGAGGCGTAAGACATGGGTTCAAACCTTCTGATAGTTGTGACTTTTAAAGTCCAACACTCAAGCTAAAGACTGAAAGGCTCAAAGAAAAAATAGCAACACATGGACAAATAGCTCAGGCTGTTAGAAGAGTCCTCAGCCAGTGCTAGGACATAGGTTCAAATCTTATGGGAGTTGAGACTTTTAAAGTCCAACACTCCAGCTAAAGACTGAAAGGCTCAAAGAAAGAAGAGAAGCATGTGGACAAATAGCTCAGGCTGTTAGAAGAGTCCTCGGCCAGTACTAGGACATGGGTTCAAATCTTATGGGAGTTGAGACTTTTAAAGTCCAACACTCAAACGAAACACTGAAAGGATCAAAGAAAGAACAGCCACACGTGGACAAATAGCTCAGGTAGTTAGACGAGACCTTGGGGAGTCGTAGGACATGGGTTCAAACCTTATGACCGTTATTACTTTTAAAGTCCAACACTCAAGCCAAAGGCTGAAAGGCTCAAAGAAAGAACAACAACACGTGGACAAATAGCTCAAGCTGTTAAAGGAGTCGTTGGGTAGTCGTAAGACATGGGTTCAAATCTTATGACAGTTGAGACTTTTAAAGTCCAACACTCAAACCAAAGACAGACATTCTCAAAGAAAGAAGAAAAGCATGTGGACAAATAGCTCAGGGAGTTAGACGAGACCTTGGGGAGTCGTAAGACAGGGGTTCAAATCTTATGACCGTTATTACTTTTAAAGTCCAACACTCAAGCCAAAGGCTGAAAGGCTCAAAGAAAGAACAGCAACATGTGGACAAATAGCTCAGGCTGTTAGAAGAGTCCTCGGCCAGTACTAGGACATGGGTTCAAATCTTATGAGAGTTGAGACTTTTAAAGTCCAACACTCAAACCAAAGACCGAAAGGCTCAAAGAAAGAACAGCAACATGTGGACAAATAGCTCAGGCTGTTAGAAGAGTCTTTGGAGAGTCGTAAGACATGGGTTCAAATCTTATGACAGTCATGACTTTTAAAGTCCAACACTCAAGCTAAAGACTGAAAGGCTCAAAGAAAAAACAGCCACACGTGGACAAATAGCTCAGGTAGTTAGACGAGACCTTGGGGAGTCGTAAGACATGGGTTCAAACCTTATGACCGTTATTACTTTTAAAGTCCAACACTCAAGCCAAAGGCTGAAAGGCTCAAAGAAAGAACAGCAACATGTGGACAAATAGCTCAAGCTGTTAAAGGAGTCGTTGGGGAGGCGTAAGACATGGGTTCAAACCTTCTGATAGTTGTGACTTTTAAAGTCCAACACTCAAGCTAAAGACTGAAAGGCTCAAAGAAAAAATAGCAACACATGGACAAATAGCTCAGGCTGTTAGAAGAGTCCTCAGCCAGTGCTAGGACATAGTTTCAAATCTTATGGGAGTTGAGACTTTTAAAGTCCAACACTCAAGCTAAAGACTGAAAGGCTCAAAGAAAGAAGAGAAGCATGTGGACAAATAGCTCAGGCTGTTAGAAGAGTCCTCGGCCAGTACTAGGACATGGGTTCAAATCTTATGGGAGTTGAGACTTTTAAAGTCCAACACTCAAACGAAACACTGAAAGGATCAAAGAAAGAACAGCCACACGTGGACAAATAGCTCAGGTAGTTAGATGAGACCTTGGGGAGTCGTAAGACATGGGTTCAAATCTTATGACCGTTATTACTTTTAAAGTCCAACACTCAAGCCAAAGGCTGAAAGGCTCAAAGAAAGAACAACAACATGTGGACAAATAGCTCAGGCTGTTAGAAGAGTCCTCGGCCAGTACTAGGACATGGGTTCAAACCTTATGATAGTTGTGACTTTTAAAGTCCAACACTAAAACTAATGTCGATATGTGTAGTTACTGGCGGTGACCACTGGGGGCAGTAACTGCGATCGTCTAAAAGCACTTCCTGTCCTCTGTGTTGATTAAATGGATCAGGATCAGGTGTGACGCTAATGCATTTGAGCTTCATCACTCCTCGTCCTCTTTCTGTGAATGTTTCAGCGTCGTGGCTTCTTCTCTCCTGCTGAAGGTAAAAACGTTTCTCTCGTCCTTCTCCTTTAATCTGGCGTCGGTTTGTTTGCAGTGTTTGTGTTGATGAACAGGCTGCGTTCACCTGCGCAGGTGAGTCTGTTTTCAGAGCAGCGAGGGTCCTCCTGCCTCTGACTGTTGAATTCGCTCGTTAAAGAGTAAAAACAGACTCTGCAGACTCACCTGCTGCTTCGTCTCAGTCTCAGTGTTCACCACTAAGTCACCGAACTGACTAGTTGATCAACTCACTGTAGAAACATTAAAGCAACACGAGGACAAAGTCAACGTGTTGCTGCTCTGCTGTCTCCACTTGGTGCTAAATCCGCTGCGCTCAGGACAAATGGGACATTTCAGACACGTTGGTGAAATCCAGCTGCATTTAGAAAAATAATAAACTGACAAAATAAATGTTGATTGAAAGCAGATATTCTGTATTTTATCAACAATAAAACTAATAAGTAAAGCAGATGTACAAAGTTGTTGACCTGATTACTGCAGAAACAAATGTCCTGACAGTTCAACCCTTGTTTCTATAATTCTGAGATGATCAGTAATGGACTGATTATTTAAGATAAGATGAACCATTATTTAAAAGCGATGCAGCAGAAGTATAAAATAACAAAAATGAAAACACCTGTCTACATACAGTCATGTCAGATAAACAGTGTCTGTAATATTTTGATAAATCCTCTAAATGTCTCTGTGTCCTCTTCCTCCTTCAGTAAATCCAGAATGTGTCGGCGTGTTTTCGTTTCGATGAGTTTCCTGATGAAAACTGAAGCCGAGTCGTCGCCTGACTTTGTTTGTCACCTTCTCACACGGTGCCTTTGGTCAGAGCTCGTCTCATCATGAGCTTCACAGAGAAACCTTCTGACTTCAGGTCACAGTCTCGTCAGAAACGGTAGAGAAAGTTGGATGGATAGGTAGGTTTTATTTGTCACATGCACAGTGAAATGTATTCTTGTACCTGCAGACAGGTTTATTTTTCTTAAATGATAAAATGTACTTTGACAGTGAAGAGGAAAGTGTATTAAAATGTGAGAAAATAAAAGCTTTTCTATCAAACTAAAGACTGAATTATTTCTTTTTATTTTTTATCTGCATTGTTCTGAATATTTTGTCCCTGTTGTAAAAGAGTTTTCAGCAACAGGCAGGTGTTGTGGTGAAACATGAGTTTGAGGCTTTAAAGGGATGTTGATCTGTTGATGGTGTCGCAGTGAGTTCAAGGAAGTTCTCGTCACCCAGAGGAAGACTGTCCCTCAGCACCTGAGCTATTTGAGGAGAAGAGTCATCTGAGTCGTATGATGTAATGATGGGAATGACGGTGATTATGTGGACAGCAGTCGTTGGGTGGGTGGGTGGCATAGCTCAGAGGTAAAGCAAGCTGTCCACGAAACCTAAGAGTATGAGTTCAATCCCAAGAGTGTGCAGAAGCAGAAAGTATGAGCTGTACCTAAAGCATGGCACCTGTGTGAGCAGGTGGTGGGGGTGTGTCCAGGGGGCGGGTCCATAGGGGTGGGGGTGTGTCTGGGGCGGGTCCCCCGAAGGGCGTGGTGTGCGAGGCGAAGCCGAGCACACCACGCCCTTCATCTGTCTTGTGAGAGGCGGAGCCGAAGGCTCCGCCTCTCACCCATGCGTGGAACGACTAACAGCTTGAGATGAAAGTGCGTGTAAAGACTAAGTGCGTGAGATGAGGACAAAGATCTACCTTTTACTATAACTAACAGTCACTCCACTGATTTTTAGTTTAAGTTCTATATCTTATTATAGTCAAACACTGGCACAATGATGCTTTTTATGACTTTTATTAAAATAGTTCACACATATTAGAGCAGTTTACACACAAACTAATAACATTCCAGACTCAAGAACATGCTGACATCTTGATCTTTCTCAGCTTGAATGTTTCCCTCAGAGAACGTCTGGTCCAGGTTCCTCTCTGCGTTGTCGGCAGCGCCGTCATCCATCGGTGTGTTCTCCCACCTGCAGCAAACACATCAATTTATTGAGAACTGTTCCTGACAGTAAATAAATACAAATGCACACATTTCTGTAGTTCCAGACTTTTTATCATAAACTAAGTGTCTTTCAGCTGCAAACAGCTGGTCAGACAACAAAAAGTTGAGGTTACCATGAAGAACTGGATGCCTCTGACGCTGTTGTGCAGCTTGCTGAGCTGAGGAGACCAACACATGATGCCTAACGCTTGGAACGACCGTGAGATTTAACCAGCAGCCGTCACAGCTTGGTTGTGAGTAAGCAGCAGAGAGATCATCTGTCACGTGGGATAACTTCTAAGATCCGTCTCTCCATGAGTCCATTCTGAAATAAATGTGGAACAGAGATGAGGACATGCACGAGGGTCACATCCTGAATCCCTGCAGGACTTACCTTCAAGTCTCTGTCCTCTCCTTCTTCTCTGGTTTCAGGAGTAACATGGTTGTGCTGAGGGCTTGGTCCTGGTGGAAACTCACTGCATCACTGAATGTTTTCCTCCAGGTGGTTTTCCTGAACATCCTGTCACAGAGATAAAATTATGTATTAAATATATAGTTATTTTAAAGTCTTGGCTTGCTACTGTATGTACGTTAGTATTTCTTCTCCACAGTGCAGTCACACACGTCGTTTAAAATACAAAATAAATATTTGTAATATCGTGTTGACCTGGACCGAATATTGAATCAATACTCAAACCAGTTTAACTTCGGATGAAGCAGGTGCAAAGCTACAGAATATTTCTATAACTTTAGCAAAACAACACAAGCTACTCCGCTATTAGCTTCGAAGCTAACAGTTAAACACGAACAGGTCGTCAACTTTAACTGCATATTACTGTATCTGGACGTAACTCTTGATATTTTCGTGTCTATTTTTGTTTTATTAATTTCCTCTTCATAAAGTTGCACGTTGTTTTATTTTAGGACAAACGCCATGTTAGCTTGAGACCGAAGTTAGTTGCAAGGTGAACATTAATCAGGCTGATTAACCGACACCTGTTCACTACTTCCGGTTAATGCTGAATTTTAAAGTTTAATAAACTAACTGGTCAGATGTTTCAAAAAATATCCCCGTCTATGTTATTCGAAACCTAAATTACAATAATTATCATCATTATTAGTGATTTTGTCCTGCCAGGTAAATTCAGGTTTTATTTATCAAAGGAATCCTTTATGCAGGGCGTCTCTTTAATGGGGACCGTCACTGCCATCTGGTGGTTACACAGTGGCATCGCAGCTAAACGACAATAAACAACCAATCATTCTTCATGAGATTTCAAAACTAAATACAGAACAGCTGCTAGTTACACATGTTAATCATAAAAACATAATTAAATTAGATATGCTACATGCTATGAGTTTTTTCTACAATGTATACTATGACATTTCTGACATACTAAGCTATAACTCTTATTCAACATGCCATACCATAACTTTTACATTACATTTTAGACATAATATACTATGACGTTTTTCAACTACTATAAAAGTTTATTTGATATTTTTTTAGTATATTTTTAATATACTATGATGAATTTTGTCAACTTATTATATGTTGCCATTTTTTTCAACTGCATTTTTTTTCGACATATTACACTATATCATATTTTCATCATCTTACCCTATGCCCTTATTTAACATACTATACTATTACATTTTATTTGCTATTCTTTATTATGACTTTTTCCAATATACTGTACTGTGCCATTTTTTATCACGTAGACATAGTGTACTTTGAGTTTTTTTCAGACATACTATATGTTGCCATTTTTAACATACTATACTATGACTGTATTTTCAATATACTATACTATCAATTTTTTTACTGTGATATTTTTTAAAATGTTATACTATATTTTTTTTTATCATATCACAGTTTCTTTTTTCACTTTTTTCGGACATACTGTTGATAAAAATTAACATTTTAGTAAAAGTGAGGTAGCAACAAAAACACAAAGAGACTTGAAGACAACTATTGCTGCTTGATAAAGGACTACCAGAGTCTCTGCTCTACCTGGTTATGTTATAAGCTTAAAGGCAAATGTTTTCACGTTCTTAAAACTTTCTTCAACTCAGGTATTCTTTCAAATTTAGTCTTTTACAACTTCCACCAGTTGTAAAAACTGGTGGTGGACTAAACGTCCTCACTAAACTGGTTTAAATGGTTATTAATTAATTTTAATCTGGGACTTTCATTAAATCATTTCACTGAGAAATGTTTGATTTGAAGAATTTCAGGTTAACTCAGAGAAATAAACATTCACATTCAGTCTCATTCTTTCGTAGATTCAAATTACCCAAATGTTTGTTCCACGTGCTCCGTCCACACCTGTCCAGGTAGAAGGCCAGACTGACAAACAGGAAGTGGAAGATTCCAATGTGGTTTATAGAAGGGGGAGGTGGACTGTACCAAGTTGGGCATAGTCAAAATGTCCGTTACACGCATTCAATCAATTTCAGCATCTCGTTTGCAATCTGCAATACTCTCCTGTTACCGGTAGGAACGCTATTTCAAGAAACGCTCCCATGGGTCGTATTTGAGAGCATGTACACACGACCTATATGGTCGTATATTTGGAGGGCTTTTTGGAGGTGTTCATCAATGAATAAATAAAGAGAATGGACAAAATATCACAAAACGTGCTCAGTATAACGATGCCTTCAATGACATTTGTCTGAATACAGTTGTACAAGAAGTGAAGGAAATTACAGTGTTGTGGAGTAAACAGGTACATTTGTTAAAAAATGAAGAACATAACTGTATTTAAAGACCAAACAGCATCACACCTTTAAAGAAACAATATCAACTCTGGTTATTACCAGATTACTAAATATGTTTGGTGATTTGTAAGTTCGGTTTACACTGCAGCATTTATAGAAGCAGCTGTAAGTGTAAAATGTTCTGTTATTTAACCACTTGGATCTCACATCTGTTCAGCCGTCCCACCCGAAACCTCCAAGGAAAAATAAGGCTGTCTGCCAACTTTCCAGATGATGTGGATTTGAAGACTTTAATTCCAGACAAGAGAAATGGCAAGTACTCACCTGGATGTCTGGATGTTTTATTCTTAACTCATCTATTCTAAATTTTACGGGCTGTTAAATTCAGTGGTGGACAGTAACGAAGTAAATTCACTTGAGTACTGTAATTAAGTACAGTTTTTGAGTATCTTGAGTATTATTTTGGGGGGATACTTTTACTTTCACTCCAATACATTTGAAGGACAAATATTGTACTTTTTACTTTTTTACTTTTATTTTTTTCAAATTTCAGAGAAAATGAACTGTTTCTGCTGATCTGCACATGACTTATCATAGTCGTATTGCCGTACCTGTACTATGTCATGCCATACAATCCATACAATGCAGGAAGAAACTGGAGAAACTCCCACCGAGCACCCGTGGCCTTTTTACCACAAAAACTGATTCGTTTCAGTTTAAATGTTTGTTGTGCTTACCGTGAACAAATTATATCGCAGCCTACAAGAACTCATCTTCCAACCTGAAAAAGTACGTTGCGGTATGTAAAGTAGCTACTGACGTTAGCTAGCTTAATGTTTGATAAACTGCTGATGAACATTTTAAAAAGAGAGAGAGAGAGCGAGAGAGAGAGAGGCTGTGGATTGTATAATGACAGTAAAGCTACTTTCCTTTCATCTATTTCCTGAGATACTTTTTAAATACTTTTACTTAAATATTTTTTTAAGCAAAAACTTCAGTAATGGAGTAATATTTGACAGGAGTATCTGTACTTTTACTCAAGTAGTGAAGGGGTCTACTCTGTCCACCTCTGGTTATATTTAATTTAATTTAATGCTCAAGTTGATTTTCATATTTTGCAATGTGCATAGCAAGATCCTTTTACCTAAATCAAAGAGCATAGATGCCTCCAGTGAATTCTAAACTTACCCACCTGAGCTAGCTAATGCTATTTAGTGAACGCAGACATACAACTAGAAGTTATGTAATTTAATGGCCTGTCTTTAGAGGAAAAACCAAACCTACAAAAGACAAAACTGTATTTATTCTGTATTAACTGTATTTAATCCTTTGGTTTTATTGCATTTAACTACAGGTTTCTCTTTTTGACGCGGACTGGCCGCTGGTATAAAATAAAATTCAGCACGGAGCTATTAACCTTACTCCCTCTGATTCTGGCTCCTGACAACACATCAAGATGACATGTTGATAATTGTAGCCTCATATTTTGCTCTGTGGTTCTCATGCCTCTAGCTAACCACGTGAAGTAGCCGTGACATAGGACATAAAAGAGTATATTGTAGAATACAACGGAGCCATGCAACCATCTTTAGTGTCTGTGCAAAGGTTTTTAATTTGATAAACTAAAAACAACAGTCTTTTCTACCAGAAAAAGTACAAATTTAGTTGAACTGCTGATTTGACAATAAAAGAAGAGAGAAGGAGGAGGATCTCAAATGTTATTTTTTTGAGGTTTTATTTTTTAATGGACTAAAAGAAGAGAAAATGTAAAATGAGGGGAAAAACCGGATTACCCGGAGGAAAACCCTCCGCACCAAAGAAGACAACAATACAAAAAAAACATGTGAGTTTCTCCTTGAGGGGGAACTCACATGTTATTTTATTTTTTTAATGGAATAAAAGGAAAGAAAATGAAAAATGAGGGAACAAACCGGATCACCCGGGGGAAAACCCTCCGCACCAAAGTAGACAGCACCAAAAACATAACATTTGAGGAGGAACTCAAATGTTATTTTCTTGGGTGTTTTTTTTTTTTTTTATGAAATAAAAAGAAATAAAACAGAATAAAAGGAAATTTAAAAAACAAAAACATCTTGAAACCATTCAGTGTTGCATCATCTATTCAGAGCTGAAGAAGGTTCAGAAAATACAAGTTTAGAAAATAGAAACTCTAAACATCTGAACCAACAGGACGCAGCTTCAAACAGATGTTTCAGATGAAAGAGGTTGGACTTCAGAGCAGAGACCTGGGGCCTCATGTACTAACGTTGCGTACGTACAAAAACGTTCCGTACGTACTCTCTCACGTAAAAGTTCAGATGTATCAAGAGAGAAATGTCCGTGAATTTTGTACGTGCCTACGGCAACTACGTGGCTGGCGTACGTATGATTCTACAGATGTGGATCCTTTGGCGACACTTAGAGGTCATGCCGGGAAACTGTCATCATAAAACTGTGAAAACTATTGTGATGTGCACATCAGAGAAACAGACAAATTTGCACTGATGAACAATTAACACACCCAGGTGTCCGTAATTATATGAGTGGATATAAAAGCATGCGCAAAGAGGTGCAGAAAATGTCGTTGACAACAATGGCAGCCTTAGCATTATTAGAAGATATCGCAAACGGTGCAATAAGAAGAGAGCGTGCATGCATTCAGAGACAGAGATGATTTCCTGGCGACAACTGGCTCATCAGCCGCTTTAGGTTCCCGAGGGTAATCCTTCTGGAACTGTGTCCAGAGCTTCGGCCGGCATTGGAGCGCGACACGGCAGAGCCATGCGTTACCTGTGTCCGTACAGGTACTGACCACACTGGGGTTCCTCGCAACCGGGGCATTCCAGAGGGAGCTGGCCGACTGATCGGGACTGTGCCGGCGCTGTGCAGAACCATACAAGCCATGTGGGATGGAATTATACGCATTTCAGCCAGGTATATCAAATTCCCATATAATCTGAACAGGTCAACATTAAGAGCAATCTGCAGCGAGAGACGTTTTCTGAATGTAATCGGAGCTATCGACTGCACACACATTTCTATACAAGCGCCATCGCATGAATTTGTAATACGTAATGCGCAAATGCAAGTAAACATTGTGGCTCATTCTTATGTTTTCGTTTTCTGATCGCGCAGACAGGGGAATCTCAGGTGCAGGGTCAATTTAAATATAATTTGCATATTTAAAAGAGGCGTGGACATGGAGTTGCATATTTAAAAGGGGCGTGGACGGGGAGGATTCCGGTACGTTCGATCGGGAGGAAATGTGCTTCGAAATGCTTGTAAATCTGAGTTTAAGTCACGATTTAGTAGGAAATCTACTGTTAGTACATGAGGCACCAGGGGGGTATTGCACAAAACTAGGATAAGGGATTAAGCCGGGATATGTTGATTATCCCGGCTGAATTAGCCAATCAGAGATAATTTAGCCTTCAGATAATCAACATATCCCGGCTTAATCCCTTATCCTAGTTTTGTGCAATACCCCTCAGATTCAGTTCAACCAGATAACAGTTGACCTCTGACAACCAGCAACAACTCAATCTGATTGAAGAATGATAAGGTGTGTTCAGGTTTTAAATGCATGTAGTTCCCCTACTGATTTTTTTCAACCTGGACCTTATTTCTGGAATTCAGGAAATAAAGTAAAATAAAAAACAAAAACAAAAACAAAACACTGAACTGACCTCAGAGTCTCCAGTCTACATTCTGGACTCTTCAGTCCAGTGCACAGATGCTGAGTTCCTACATCAAACAGGTTGTTGTTACTCATGTCCATTTCTGTCAGATTAGAGGACTGGGAGCTGAGAACTGAGGACAGAGCTTCACAGCTTCTCGCTGAAAGGTTACAGCGACTCAGTCTGCAGAGAAAATAACAGAACTAGTTAGACTTTTATTTTCCTCAGTTGAAAGACTGACTCTCTGTACTTACAGAGCTTTGTTGGAGGCTTTGACCACTGGCAGCAGCCTCAGGAGAGCTTCTTCTGAAGCAGAGTATTTGTTCAGGTCAAACTCATCCAGATCATTTTCTGATGACAGTAAGATGAAGGCCAGAGCTGACCACTGAGCAGGAGACAGTATATCTGTTGAGAGACGTCCTGATTTCAGGGACTGTTGGATCTCCTCCACCAGAGAACAATCATTCACTTCATTCAGACAGTGGAACAGATTGATGCTTCTCTCTGCAGACAGATCCTCACTGATCTTATTCTTGATGTACTGGACGGTTTCCTGACTAATCTGTGAGCTTTTTGTCTGCTTCATCAGACCTTGTAGAAGAGTCTGATTGGTCTCCAGTGAAAGACCCAGGAGGAACCGGAGGAACAAGTCCAGGTGTCCATTTGGACTCTGTAAGGCCTTGTTTACAGCACTCTGGTGGAAATGTTTTAGATCTGGTTTGTTAAAGATTTTAGGCTTGGAAAAGGTTGTTTGTTGTTCTTCCAGCAGATTGACAGCAGACTTGATGAAGGTCTGATGAACATGTAGAGCAGCCAGAAACTCCTGAACACTCAGATGGACGAAGCAGAACACCTTGTCCTGGTACAGTCCTCTCTCTTCTTTAAAGAACTGTGTCAACACTCCTGAGTACACTGAGGCTGCTCTGATATTGATGCCACACTCTGTCAGGTCTGATTCATAGAAGATCAGGTTTCCTTTCAGCAGCTGATCAAAAGCCACTTTTCCCAGAGACTTAATCATCTTCCTGCTCTTTTTATCCCATTGTGGATCTGTCTCAGATCCTCCGTCATACTTGACCTTCTTCACTTTGGTCTGAACCACCAGGAAGTGGATGTACATCTCAGTCAGGGTCTTGGGCAGCTCTCCTCCCTCTCTGGTTTCCAACACATCCTCCAGAACTGTAGCAGTGATCCAGCAGAAGACTGGGATGTGACACATGATGTGGAGGCTTCGTGATGTCTTGATGTGGGAGATGATCCTGCTGGCCTGCTCCTCATCTCTGAATCTCTTCCTGAAGTACTCCTCCTTCTGGGGGTCAGTGAACCCTCTGACCTCTGTCACCATGTCAACACACTCAGGAGGGATCTGATTGGCTGCTGCAGGTCGTGTGGTTATCCAGAGGCGAGCAGAGGGAAGCAGTTTCCCCCTGATGAGGTTTGTCAGCAGCACATCCACTGAGGTGGACTCTGTAACATCAGTCAGGATCTCAGTCTTGTGGAAGTCCAGAGGAAGTCGACACTCATCCAGACCATCAAAGATGAACACAACCTGGAACTCTTCAAAGCTGCAGATTCCTGCTTCTTTGGTTTCAGGAAAGAAGTGATGAACAAGTTCCACCAAGCTGAACTTTCTCTCTTTCATCACATTCAGCTCTCTGAAAGTCAGTGGAAATATGAAGAGGATGTCCTGGTTGGCTTTGTCTTCAGCCCAGTCCAGAGTGAACTTCTGTGTTAAGACTGTTTTCCCAATGCCAGCCACTCCCTTTGTCATCACTCTTCTGATTGGTCCATGTCTTCCAGGTGAGGCTTTAAAGATGTCTTCTGGTCTGATGCTTGTTTTTGGTCTGTGTGCTTTCCTGGATGCTGCTTCAATCTGTCTGACCTCATGTTCATCATTGACCTCTGCAGTCCCTCCCTCTGTGATTTGGAGCTCTGTGTAGATCTCATTCAGAAGGCTTGAGTTTCCTGCTTTAGCAATCACCTCAAACACACACTGGAACGTCTCCTTCAAGGTAGATTTAAGTTTACGTTGACATACTGCACCAGGACGTTCTGAATGAACAAACGGGAAATAAAATATAAGAATAAGAAACATTTATTTGTCCCACAGTGGAATGGGGAAATTTCAGTTTGCAACAGCATGCAGAAATGACAGAGATAGATGTGGAGGGGCCTCATTAGAGCAGCACCAGGTGAGAGTGATTGGCACACCTGCATCCTGTTACACTAATCACTCTCTCCTTTTAACACAGTAGCGTGTTGGACCTGAGGAACTCAAGGCAGACGGACACACTCGCGACAGTCGGCAGAGGATAAATGAGATCCAGTCTGCGGACGACCGGATATGTTGTGTGGTGTGTTGTGCTTGAAATAAAAAAGAACTAAAACATCGTAGCTCTCTGGGTGATTCTCTGCTGAAGGACTCACGGTGGCATCGAAGTGCGCCTCAATAGAATAGATGATAGACATATTGCACAGACTGGGTTTATTATACCATAAGGTGTAATAATATTGCACATATTAGGAGTGCTTGTTGTGGAGCCTAACAGCAGCAAGAAGGAAAGACCTTCTGTACCTTTCCTTCACACATAACAGGCGCGTGCTTGATGACGTATAACAACAACACGCTAGTCTCGTAGGTTGCTAACCGTGGCTAACAAGCTAGCTCGCCCGGTGTATGAGATGTCCGTGGTTTGGAAGTATTTCCAAGTGTCACCTACTAACAGTCAATTTGCGATTTGCAATGACTGCAAAGCAAAGGTGGTTATGAGAGGAGGAAACAAGGCGTCTTCCTTTAATACATCAAATTTGATCTCCCACCTCAAGAAGAATCGTGCGGAGTTATACGCTACATTTGTCCTCCTTGTTTTGTCTGTAGTGTTGTTTGAGGCAAAATATTCTCTCTAAAAACACAAAAAATAAATAAATGTCACTTTTTTCTGTAACTTATTTTGCACAGACAGTGTTTACATTTGAAAAGCCATGTTGCATTTATGTTTGCATCCAGTGGGACATCTCAATAAAATTAGGCATAATGTGTTAATTCCATAATAGGTGACATGTTATGTTGTTACCTAATTTTGGTGTAAAAAGACTGAATATATCGGTATCGGAAATTAAGAGTTAGACAATATCGGAATATCGGATATCGGCAGAAAAGCCAATATCGAGCATCCCTAATCGAAGGTAATCAACCTGCCCCTCAGCTCCGCCAGGCGACTATGCAGGAGTCGGGACTCATCACCCAGCATGGAGGACAGCGCTGAGAAGTGAAGCATCTCTCAACGTTGTTTTCCTGGTCAGGTTCAATGTTGAGACAAATCCTCTTACTTACTCTGCAGACGATCAGCCAGCTCCTCCTGCTTCATTCTCCTCAGGAAGTTCAACGTGATCTTCACAAATGCGTATCTGCTGCTCCTCCTCTGCTCTTCATCCTCACCCTCCAACATCTCATCCTCTCTCTGACTCTCTGAGCATTCTGGGTAATCTGGACTCAGATCCCTCTGAATCTTCTTCAGCTCGTTCTTCACAAAAGTCACGATGTTGTCCTCCAGCAGCTGGAACAGAAAACTATATGAATGACACAAGCAGACTGAAATCATGGAGACAAACATCAGATCCATGTTGGATAAACTGACAGTCCACTGGTCTACAAAGAGCAGCATGGAGATGATGGAAAGTAGTTGTTGTCCATGTTCAGACCTTAAATATGGAGTCCAGGTGTGTTTGATGCTGACCAACAGACTGACTGTTGAGAACTTTTAAACTCTGCTCCACTCTGGATAGAAACAGAAACAACAGTAGTTAAATATTGTTTTGTGGTGACTGTCCTGATCAGAACAAACTTTTATAAAGAGGTGAAACACGTGATTCATTCTAAACCTGATGACTGAGGATCATAGAAAGTCCTTATTTCATGTTAGCACATGAGAACTGATGTAAATGACAGCAGCCTGAACAGTTTCCTTCCAGTTTTAAATGTCGGACACAACAGACCAGCTGTACTTATATCGTACTTATTTACAGCAGATGGTTCTTCTCTTTTAAACTGGAACATGTCATCCATTGACTGATCACTCCTCATAGACACACTGCTGGGTCCAGGTCCAGCAGAGTCTGGTCTGTGCTGCTGCTTTGTTCTTCAACACAACACACAAAGATTTGAGTGATAATAATAAAGGAGCAGTGATTTGAGAGCTGCGCTCTGACATGTAGAAGAGTAAAGTTAGAGATGTTCATCTCACCTCTGATCTTTGCTCTGGTTCTCATGTTTCCCACTCAGAGTGGTTTTAGAGGGAGGGACTCTCTCCTCTCTGTCCTCACGCGGATCCATGCCGCTGGATTCACGTCAGCTCGCACACACTTTCTACCTTCACCTGCAGAGGAAACACAAATCATTCACCTGAACATCAACAATCATCCATGACATGATTTCAGCTGCTCCTCCAGTGACTGGTTCTTATTTTCTGTGTCATATCGGTGTCATTGAATGCAGTCAGACCAGGCGCGGCGTTATGGGTGGGCCTAACGGGCCTGGGCCCACCCACTTGTACAACTGGCCCATCCAAAATGACAGGGTGAACATTTTTCTTAACTTTTATTTTTAATTATTAAAATTAACATCTAAATTCAGAATAAATACTAAAAACGTCGCCCTTTATATATATCAAAAGGAAATATAATATTTATTCGGTTACTAACGTGTGATACTGAACCAATCACAACAGGCCATTTTACGTCCGCTGTGTACAGTTGACGTTTGGCATTTTACTGTAGGTAGCCTATTTAGCCTTCAGGCAGAAGACCTAGCTATAGCTAATACATCCATGCAGAAGACGGCGAAACGCTTGATGTTAGCCTACACATGGCTCGACAGACATCGCTTTTCAACTTTGTCAAAAGGCTTAGAACCGACGAGTCACCACCAGATGCGGCTGCGTCAGCACCTGCACCCTCTCCGCAAGCTAGCGCGGGCTCAGCGCGGGAAGAGGGTCCCGTCGGCGGGCCAGAAGGAGCAGCAGCCAGCCAGTCAAGCTCCGGTGGCTCATCGGCTCCAGCGGACCTGTCTGCAATAGATGAACCGGCTACACAGACGAAACTAAAGCAGTACCCCATCACAGTTTTTGGGCACAAGGCCAGGAGCTTCTCTTCACACTGGTACGAGAAGTACGTATTTTTAGAATACAGTGTTGTCAAGGACGCGGTGTTTTGTAAAATGTGTCGGCATTTTGGAGAGAGAGGCGGGGAAGAAAAATTCAGACAAAGTGGATATAAAGATTGGAAGCACATGACACCAAGAGTCTGCGGCACACCTGCAAGCGACGGTCAGTTTGAAAACTTTTGGGACACAAGAATGATCTTCAGCTAGATGAGCAGCGCCGCAATCACACTACGGCCCACATCAACAAGGTCAGGCAGAACAGAGAGAGCTTTGGCACTGATGTCCATAGAGAAAGGATCAAAAGACAAAAGACAAACTTTATGACGCTGCCATCGCCCACTTCACAAAAAAAGACCGAGGAATGGACTTCGCTTTCATGTGAGGTAGGCCGATGTTATAGGCCATCTTGATTAGTATTTTAAGGGATTAATATTACTGGCCAAGTGGACATTCAGGAATTTGTATTTCATTGCGGAGGTAAAAATCCCAGCGCAAATTGCGTGATTTAATAGCGCTGTCCATGGTGATGAAATGAGCCTCGGTGTCAGCAGCGACACGGGATGACATTCTGGGTGACCTCATTTTATATTTTCAGATTTTGTCTTTAGAGTATGCTATGTTTATTTAATTTCAACTATGTAGCCTAAATGGTCTCCAGTTTTCTAACTGGAGACCATTTAGGCATGTTAATGTTGAGAATGTTTCTTGTTCCGGAGAATGTTCTGTTTACATCCTTGTCATCGTTAATTAAAGGCCTAAAGTTGTTAAACCCATTCAAGTCATCGTACTGTTGCTTTTTTCCGTGATGATTTATTTTCTTGGCGGTGAAGGCCCAGCTGTAGTACTCACGGTTCGCCACTGGTTAAACATATTACCGGTAGAGAGAGAGAGAGAGAGAGAGAGAGAGAGAGAGGTCCGCTGGGTGAGCTAGATTAACTTTTAACGGGAGAGAGAGCGGCGCACCGCGCTGTCAAAGCTCGTCTCAGCCATAGGTCTCAGTAGAAATGGTGTGTGCTTTCAAGGCAATATAGACACGAACGAGTCATTGAGGAATAATTTCCAACTATATGTATGTTAGTGTTATTTTTTCCTGAGAAGTGGCCCATCCAAAATTACTCTGGCCCATCCAAATTTGAAATCCTGGCGCCGCGCCGAGTCAGACAGCAGAGACAGAGATTCTTCTGGTCATGAAGCTGCAGAGAAGTGAACAGCAGCAACACAGACACCAACTGTGCAACTTCATCTAGGACTTTCTGAAGATGTCCCCACAATGGCTCCACAATGACAGCGTCAAATTTTCCATTTCCAAAATGAAACAAGTTAAATGTGAACATATTAGTTCTTGTCTTCTTACCCTGACGCCCCCATCACTCTGGAACTGGGTAAATCTGGACTCATCGGACCACATGTCACAAATCACCATCAATCAGGATTTTTTTTCCGACCACATTCTACCTCAAACTCGATGGTTCGTCACTATCCTTCCAGTTTTTAATAATGCGTTAGACAGTTCTTAGCCCAGTTTCAGTAGTTTCTCCAATCTCCTTAGATATTTTCTCTGCTTGATGCATGCCAAAGATTTGACCCTTCTCTAACAGACTAACATCTTTGTTTTTTTCATCTACGATGACGGAATTATTTTGTTGACGCCGCTGTTTTTCATGACAGTGGCGAGCTAAACGTCTGCCAGACGTTCAAAATGCATGACATTTCTGCCCACCGCATGGCATCACGCCAGCATCTGTGCACATTCTGCACAACATGAATGCCGTCGCACTAACTGATGGCAATGGCTTTGAGAAATGAGAAGAATGCTACTCATTGCATCAGTTGGGATTAAATAACCTGTTGTCAGCTAAAAGATAATCACCCAATTATCGAAGGGACATGGAAGCAATGCCATATCTACATCTAGGGACTTACATCTTCACCATTTGTGATTTTCCTGATCAGTCATCTCATAATAACATGGTTTCATCTTAAAACTCAAGAGTGATAAACTTTGTGATAAACATAAGAAACAAATATCTTCCACAAACATTTTACAGCATAAACAAACAGTAAAGTTACTGAAGGTGAAGTTATAGTTTAAAAGAAGTCAAACTTACAGTTTATTCAAAGAGTCCAAAGAGCAGAAGACGAAGACTCTCCCCTCGACACTAGAGACTCTGAAACAGGTGAGCTAGACTCAGCTTCGCCTATGAGGAAGAAGGAGGAAGAAGAGGTTGGACAGGTTCAACAGGACTGGCAGCTCGATTAATTTTTTCTTATGTAGCGTTTAAGATCTACTTCGTAAAATAGTTCTAGATTGAGTCACACTCAGTCTAAAACTACTGTTTGTTCAGATTTGACTGAGTCGGGACTGATGATGCTTTTTTCTTCTGCAGTCACAGACCTGATGTTGTCAAGCATCCACTTCATCTGGACGTTCAAACATCTAAATTAGTATTTACATCAAAAATATTCCCAGCAACAAGAAACAAACATCCTTCAATTAAAAAACAAACTTCCAACTATGAAAATATGCTGTCAGACAAGTTATGGTGTCACTTTGTGTCATTAAACATTCTTCTAAACATTCATTCCTCTAACAGCCTGTTACATGACCACACAACGTTTTAGTCCGTCTTTGTGCTTTCCAGTCTTTCCTCTGAGTGTTGGAGCCTGGGTCACTGGGTCTTTCTACCTCCCTGTCCCGAACATAACACAGAATCACAAAAACGACAGCATGAGCATATATTTTAAATTGTGACACACCTGGTCATGAAATCTCTTTCCAACAATGAGTTTATGCAGTCATCAAAATACCGCTTCAATACATGCAGCATATATTTATAAAAACACACTTTTGCATCACAAAATCAGGTAGCGAGGAAGAAATCTACGTCACTACGATGTTGGCATAAACCCGGAAGTTGTTCATTTGAGACTAAATGTTGTTGAGTCGGGGAGCAGATGTTTGCGAACATGTGTACAAGTTACCCCACGCCAGTTTACTCCCACGCAGGACGAGACTTCTGAACGGCTGCAGCTGATGAGGCCGGCGCAGTTGTTCGCCATGTTTTCCTCCTCCTCCCTTTCTTCTTCTTCTTCTGTGATTTTTCTCTCCGGTAGTTTAGAAGCTGGTGGGCGCCATGTTTTCTCCTCTTCATTGATTATCGCCCCTCTGTGTGTTTGGAGCAGTGGGGGATGCGACCCGTTTTAATTGTAACAGACCTGGTAAGATCTTAACATCACACAGTATAAAACTCTACTCTGGATGTCTCATAAGTTGCTAATTTCTCACAGTTATTGGATGTGGACAGTTGTAGTTACTGACCGTGACCACTAGAGGTTCATTTAAAGAGCACTTCCTGTCCTCTGAGTTCATTAATTAAATCAGTATCAGGTGATTTATTTGAGCTGCTCTATGTAGAAACATGAACCAACGCAAAAACACAGTCAACATGCTGCTGCTGCTAAATCTGGTGCTTTCAGGACAAATCGGACAGTTAAATGTCAAAAGTGAAAACTATTTAACAAGCTGAAGTATATGATGTCCAAAACAGTGTGACAGTAAATGTGTCTTCCTTTCTTTCCAGATGAAAACTTTCCTCCGAGGTCAGAGTTCACAGAGAGACTTTCTGACTTCAGGTCAGCGCAGCCACCTCTCAGACACAGTAAAGTCGCTTTCTGTGGACAGACAGAAAATGATCAATGATTTTATTTTTAATATGATTATGATTTTTATTTATTTATTCATTTCAGCAAGTCAATTCAATCATCATCACACATCAAAATCAATATCAGTATAATGATTAACAACTACCAAACACCCCTTCTACAATACACAACTTCTATAAATCATATTGGATTCTTCCACTTCCTGTTTGTCAGTCTGGCCTTCTACCTGGACAGGTGTGGATTGAGCAAGTTTGACTGTAAATTACTCCACCCTGCTGCTGAGCAGTTATGTAGTGCAGTGGTTTGTACAGTTTACCTCACTTTATTTTTTTTGTGGATTGTTGCTGAGTTCATTCAGTCTCCTACCGATGGTTTGCTGGATCAGTGTACCAAGGAACAGTTGCTCAAGAGTGGCAGCAGAGTGGAGTAAGTACGTCTTTGAACAGCACACTACTGCTGTTGAATTTAGAGCAGTGATTCCCAATGTGGGATACGCAAAGTGACTGTGGACCAGCCGCAGGAGAGAGGTGTGGAGAGGGCTCATTAGAGCAGCACCAGGTGAGAGTGATTGGCACAGCTGCATCCTGTTACACTAATCACTCTCTCCTTTTAAACACAGTAGCTGGAGATAGTGATGGGCAATAGAGGCTTTATTGAAGCCTGGACACGTGATTCAAGAAAAGGTTCATTACTCAATGACACAGTGCTCTATTAGGACATCTAGTGGACAATAAAATGTAGTGCAATGGAGACGTGTCTTACTGGTTCATGCTTGTGTGGGACTTTGTCATGCACATTCCTATTCGACTACACTACATGGACATGTGGTTTAGAAATTTATATATATATATATATATATATATATATGACCAAACAAGAACCAGAACATAAACTGTAAAAAAATAACACAAAAGAAATTGCACTCAGTAGATGTATGACATGCATAGTAAACAAGAGGATGCACTGTTACAAATGATCCTGTCACATGACCATGTGACGTCACGTCAGACCGCTCTTTTCCAAGTTGAAGTCCGCCATTATTATTTCATCGCATCAAGTGGGACGTGCATGTGTGGACCGTTTGTCCTGCGAAGAAACTACTACCGAACAAGGTAAGAATTCAAAATCGTGGTGTTTTCGTTCAGCATGGGCTTTTCATGAACATTTATGTTCAGTGTACAACTGACATTTATCTTAAAGACTAGCGCCGTATTTTGTGCGCTAGCGATAGCATAGTTAAACCAGGTCGTTTGCGCAAACATTAACAGCAGCTACGCTTCGTTGCTTGTGTTTGACAAGAAGAAATGTTAATAATGTTAATATTATTGTGCAGTCGCGTTTTGAAAAGTATTAATTTGCGACGGTGAGTGAATTCATCTTATAGGTATGTGAACGCAGGTAGCTGCAGGGAGGGGGCCGGAGAAAGGGCGGGGGGAGGTAGAGACAAACTGTGAGGGATTTTATTTTGACTTTACTGTTATTATTCAGTGTAAGCATTAAAGCCAACTTTTGTTCTTTTCAGTCACGTTTTTACTGTTCTGTTGTAAATGCGCCGTTAGACGATTCGCTGTTTGCCTGTCACTCCGAGCATCCAGGGATATGATGCTGTCAGTATCATGGACAATGCTAACTGTCCCAACAAAAAACTAAATGTGAAATCTTTCATTTCTGTTTACAGGTTTGCTCCTGAAAAGGTTGAGTCCCTAAATGAACAACTGTGGAAATTATTTTCATGGATGTTTAAGTGACATCAGTATCATTGACATTTGTTATATTTCACTAATTACAAACAGAAATAACTTAAGTTTTATCAGGTAATAACAATAAAAAAAGGAAAATAATCTGAAAGATTGATTGCAGTTATTGTGCCAAGAAATAAATAATACTCCAGCTTTAGAATGATTGCAGTGTCTGCACATTTTCAGGATGGTTTGATCAATTCATAAGATTTATATTTCAATACTATTTTTTAAAATACTCTGAGTTAATGTAATGAAATGAGTCGCTACTAGGTTTTAGGGGTTTTGCTTTCCTGCTGAAGAAGTAACTTGATAACAAACAGCTGTTTCAGTAGTGTAAATGCAAATGAACAACCTACCATGTGCCATTTTGTCAATTGCATTAAGTGATAAATGGGTAAGGTGGGTCTTCTTTTTCCTTTTCTAGTCTTATATTGGCGAAGAAGCCAACCATACACCTGACATGAGAGACTGTCACTTTTGACTGAAGTGAGGAAGCGAAACAATCGTACAATGATAAAGAACAGAATGGACAAGACCTTTTCACTGCGAAGACAGGACATTGTGGCAAAGGAATCAGGGGTGGAAGAGATGAAAGAGAGACGGCCTGGATTGTTCACAGCGGATGAGGTAATTAATTTGTTTACTCAACAGCGATAGGTCAGTGGTGGCGTGTAAATGAAATGATATTAATAGCCAAGGCAGTCACAAAAATGTCACAAAAAGATCTTACACCAGAGTTTTAATGTAATATATAATGTAACAACTTGCATATGTGATATTTTGTTTTATAAAGATCAGTGCTGAATGTCTGAGGATTACTACTGTTCCACTTCAACCGCAATTCCTTGCTTCCTTGGACGAGCACCACAGCAAGCTGATTGAGATCATCAGGAACAAGGGAGGAGCTGTCAGAGAGGAGACCCGGGATGTGCTGAAAGTTCTTGATCAGGTCTGTACTTAAAGGGGAACTACAGTGTTGTATAACCTGGACCTTATTTCAGGCATAAAATATGATCGTTTATTCACCCATATAACTTTTGTGTAATATCTAGTCATTCGGGAGATATTTAGATCTGTGTATATCCATGTAGTGGGAGTGACTTTTTTTTTCAAAAAACTCGCCTTACATCACATAAATTCATGTGTCATATTGTCATGATTACATGTTTGAAGAAGTACAATGTATATCTTCTGAGTTTGACAGGCTTATTTTTGTTGTTACTGGTTTGCTCAAACCATTTGTTTGATTACTGTACAATTACTGTAAGTCTAAGTTCCCATTGGTGCATTTTTCTGTTTGCATCTTCAGTCAAGTTGGACAGTTCATCAGTATGATTTTGCATTGTTTATGTTTGCACTCTTACGTAGAGCCTTGATGTGAGTCTGAGGAGAGAGTGGCTGTTGAAGTGACTCATCCTGTACCTTGGAGAAGATGTACAAAGACTGATCAGGGAGTTTCTGGTAAGTTTTTTTTTTTTTTTGCTCTCCATGGAACATTTATGTATGATTACATCACTTCCTGCTATGAGACGGACCTGTGTGCAACAGATGCCTTGTCTTTTGTCAGGTTGGTGAGAAGGATGACGCCGAAAGAGAGCTTCGGCAGTGCACAATGGCAGCGTTTGTCGCCAGAGAGGAGAAAGGTCCATTAAAGCCACCATTATTGAAGGTGTGGAGGTGCTTAATGAGCTGCCATCAATTGCACATGGATGTGCTCTCTTATTTGGCCTCATGCTCTAAACTTGAGCTACCCAGACGTGTGCAGTCTGAGTGTCAAGCTCTAAATATAGGGTTGCTCTAAGAAAGACATTTGCTACAGCATGTTGTTCTTTTTTATTTTACATGCAAGTGTCTGTATTCTTAAGTGTTGATGTGTAAAACACATACTTTACTGGCTGCTGATTGCAAGTTTTAAGATTTTCGATGTTTTGTTTTTATTTTAAAAGTGACGCCTATCTCAGAGCCAAAAGAAATGGTCTTTTGAAGAGAATTTTCTCGTTTAAGTCGGTCAGTTCAGTGATTTATAGGGAATGACATTTTGTTTATGGTGATATCTCAGTTTTTAAAAAGGTAAAAAAGATCATTATATAAGTAATTTGGCGTTTGACTAAAGAGAATATATTGATTATGGTATAATTTAAAAAAATACTTTGTACTGAATTGAAAAATTAACTTGAGAAAAGTTTAAAAAAAAAATGCATGTAATAAGATTACAGCAATTTAATTAGTTAATTCCAAAGTAAATTTTTTAGTTAGATGTACAAATGATATTAAGTTTTCCCAAATGAAAAAAATAAGTTGTAAAAGAGAAAAAACTGTTTATGGTCTTTGTAATGAATAATGTTTTTACTTTGTATCAAAGCAAATTTTTTGCTTTGTCTTAAAATGCAAAATTTATTTACATTAAATCAAACTTTATGTTTCAACCAAATCATAAATTTAATTTGTGAAAAACTAATAAATTTAGGTGTAACAAATTACACTCATTTTTTTTAAGTTGATCCAACGTATCACTTTTTTCAGTGGATCTGATTGGCTGCTGCAGGTCGTGTGGTTATCCAGAGGCGAGCAGAGGGAAGCAGTTTCCCCCTGATGAGGTTTGTCAGCAGCACATCCACTGAGGTGGACTCTGTAACATCAGTCAGGATCTCAGTCTTGTGGAAGTCCAGAGGAAGTCGACACTCATCCAGACCGTCAAAGATGAACACAACCTGGAACTCTTCAAACCTGCAGATTCCTGCTTCTTTGGTTTCAGGAAAGAAGTGATGAACAAGTTCCACCAAGCTGAACTTTCTCTCTTTCATCACATTCAGCTCTCTGAAAGTCAGTGGAAATATGAAGAGGATGTCCTGGTTGGCTTTGTCTTCAGCCCAGTCCAGAGTGAACTTCTGTGTTAAGACTGTTTTCCCAATGCCAGCCACTCCCTTTGTCATCACTCTTCTGATTGGTCCATGTCTTCCAGGTGAGGCTTTAAAGAGGTCTTCTTGTCTGATGCTTGTTTCTGGTCTGTGTGCTTTCCTGGATGCTGCTTCAATCTGTCTGACCTCATGTTCATCATTGACCTCTGCAGTCCCTCCCTCTGTGATGTAGAGCTCTGTGTAGATCTCATTCAGAAGGCTTGAGTTTCCTGCTTTAGCAATCCCCTCAAACACACACTGGAACGTCTCCTTCAAGGTAGATTTAAGTTTACGTTGACAAACTGCACCAGGACGTTCTGAATGAACAAACGGGAAATAAAATATAAGAATAAGAAACATTTATTTGTCCCACAGTGGAATGGGGAAATTTCAGTTTGCAACAGCATGCAGAAATGACAGAGATAGATGTGGAGGGGCCTCATTAGAGCAGCACCAGGTGAGAGTGATTGGCACACCTGCATCCTGTTCCACTAATCACTCTCTCCTTTTAACACAGTAGCGTGTTGGACCTGAGGAACTCGAGACGACGTTCCCGATTGACAATGGTCCGGGCGGAGGATGGCAGCATCTGGAGGAAGGGAGCTAAGACGTATATCTGTTGATCGTGAGTTTCAGGCGGATGGCAACAACTGGGCTGTGAATGGTCAGAGGTCGGAGAGTGACGGATCAGGAAGTGAGGATGGAGAAATGGATGTTGGGCAAGGAAGTTTGGAAAAGTGGAAGGTAGTAGTTAAAAAAACAAAAACAAAGATAGAGACGATTCAGATAATGGTGACATTGTTAAGGAAATAAAAACGATGAAAAGGAATGAAGATGAGTGAAGTGTTCAATGGCGTATGGGAAAAAGTTTGTTAGAGGTGTAATCTCAGGGATTCCTCTGAGGGATTCAGTGAAAGAAGGAATAAACAATGTTAAAGTAAGGGAAGCAAAACGACTTAAAACCAGAAGGAATGGAAATATATGTGACAGTCTATCAATAATGTTGACTTTTGAGGAAGATAAACTCCCGGATAAAGTGTTTATTGGTTATATGAGCTATGATGTCAAGGTTTACATTCCACCACCACTGCGGTGTTTTAAATGTCAAAGATATGGACATGTAGCGGCAATATGCAAGGGTAAGCAAAGGTGTAGCAAATGTAGTGGTGATCATGAATATGGACGGTGTGAAGAGGGGGTAAAACTAAAATGCTGTAATTGTGGAGGAGAACATAGCGCAGCATATGGTGGATGTGAGGCTAACAAAAGAATGCGGGAGGTACAGCGAATTAAAGTGGTTCAAGGTGTTTCCTTTGCAGAGGCAACTAAGAAAGTCCCTAGACCTCTACCGATAAAAACGCTTAGCTTAAAGGATGGAGCTAAAGGTGTAAGGGAATGTGCAAAGTGTGATAAATTAAAAGAAGATACAATGATTGTGAGTAAAGGTGATTTTTCGCTCTTTATGGCTGACATAATCAATTGTTCAGCACAGTCCAATAGTAGAACCGAAAGAATTAAAATAATCGTTAAGTCAGCCGAAAAATATCTGGATGTAAAGGGAATGTCTTGGGAAAGACGTTCTTAAGGATGAAGCACAACAATCACAGACATGGGGTGGGGCTGCATAATGGTTTTAATTATACTTCAGTGGAATGCTAGGAGTTTAATTGCAAATGGTCAAGAATTCAAGAAATATGTTGAAAGTTTAAAAGAAGTTGGATTTTGTGATAAAGGGATATAATTCTATAAGGAAAGATGGGGAAATAGGTAAAGGAGGAGGAGTTGTAATTTTTATACAAAAGGGAATTCAGTATAGAGAAATAAAGAAGGGGAATGATTTGGAATACATTGCCACAGAAGTATGGTGAAGTGAAGACAAGATGACAATTATAAATTTTTATAACCCGTGTAGACAAATGGCGATAAGGCAACTGGAGGATATTTGGAGGGATTTGACAGGGAGAATTATCTGGTGTGGGGATTTTAATGCGCATAGTACATTATGGGGAGACAAGGATGATGTGAATGGAAATGTAGTGGAAGAATTCATGGAAGAGAAAGAATTAGTGTGTATAAATGATGGATCTGGTACCAGAATAGATGTGGCAAGGGGTACAGAGTCAGCAATAGATCTAACTATTGTCACAAAAACCATTGCAGATAAATGTGATTGGAAGGTACTGAGGGAAAGCACAGTAGGGAGTGATCATTATCCTATTAGAGTTCAGATAGGAGTGGAGTTAAGGAATGAATATGAAGTAAGAGAAGAGAGATGGGTTTTAGGAAAAGCAGATTGGGATAAATATAGAAAAGTTAGTGATGAATTGTTACTGTCTATTGATAAAAATCAGGATATTGAGAAATTGTGTAATGAAATTAGCAGTGGAATAGTTGTTGCAGCAGGAGTATCAATTCCTAAAACTAGGCCTAAGACATTAAATAAAATAGTACCATGGTGGACTAAAGAATGTAAAGAAGCAATTAAAGATAGAAACAGAGCGTTTAAAGAGTTAAAAAGAACACAATTTTAAAAATTTAGTTCAGTATAAAAGATCTCAGGCAATTGTTAGAAAAACAATAAGACAAGCTAAAAAAAAATCATTGGAGAAAGTTCTGTGTTTCTATTGGTCGAACTACTCCAGTGGAGAGAGTTTGGAACATGATTGAAAAAAAAATGAAAGGGAATGGACGGGAATATGGACACCCAATGCTGGTTGAGGGACAAAGAAATATCACCAATAATAAAGAAAAAGCAGAGATTATGGCAAAAACATTAGTCAAAGTGCACAGCACAGCGAACTTAAATCATGAAGAAAGGAGAGGAAGAGAAGTAACGATTGAAAGATATCAGCATGTGTTTAACAATGAGGATAGCGAAGAAGGGGTATTGGATGTGTTATTTACAAAAGTTGAACTCAATAAGGCGTTGAGTAAATTAGGTAAGTCATCTCCAGGGAGAGATAAAATATGCTACTCCATGTTGGAGAACTTAAGTGATAAGGGGAAGGAGGTTTTGTTAAGTCTATATAATAAAGTATGGATAGGTAGTTGTATTCCAAGAGTATGGAAGGAGTCCATTATTATTCCTATTAGGAAACCTGGAAAAGATTATTGCAACATTATCAAAGTGGATTCAGGAAAGGTAGAAGCACCATGGATCCCATTGTATGTCTTGAAGATACAGTGAGGAAGGCGCAGGTGAATAGAGAATCTGTAATGGCAGTGTTTTTTGATATTGAGAAGGCATATGATATGTTGTGGAAAGAAGGTATACTGATAAAGCTAAAAATATTGGGAATAAGGGGAAGAGTGTTCCAGTGGATAAAAGGGTTTTTATCTGATAGAACAATTCAAACTAAAATAAATGGAAAACTAAGTGAGAGATACAATGTGGAGAATGGTGTCCCACAAGGAAGTATAATTAGTCCACTGTTATTTTCAATAATGATTGATGATGTTTTTAAAGATGTACAGAAGTCAGTTGGGGTGGCATTGTTTGCGGATGATGGAGCAATGTGGAAAAAGGGAAGAAACATAGATTTTGTGGTCAATAAGATGCAACAGGCGGTAAACAAAATCCAAGATTGGGCCCTTCAATGGGGGTTTAAGATATCAGCAGACAAAACAAAGACGGTATTCTTCTCTAGGAAGAAAATACATTTAAATGTAAAAATCAAATTATCTGGAGTAGATTTAGAAAGAGTAGAATTCTTCAAATATTTGGGAATATGGCTTGATAAACGATTAACCTGGACAATACATATCCAAAAAATTATTGACAAATGCAGGGGTTAAAGTTTTCCGTCGCTATGACGGAAAACCGTCAACTCGGCTCTCGTAAGGTCCCGTGGTCCCACCAAAAAGGCAGAGTGAGAACCGCATATAAATAAATAAACATTTCGAGAGCCTTTAAAAAATCCTACAGTAGTACAGACCGTGAATGCAACACTCAGCGTATCCTAGCAACATTCAACCCGTAAGTCCGTGCGTTTTTGTTGACAGAAGTGGCAGCTCTAGTCTCCGCTAGTAGAAAACTACATGTCTTTCTCAAAGCAGAAACCTACAATTGAAAATGAAAATCGTCGGTTTAACCCCGCCTGGACGGATGAATAGTATTTATTCATGTTACCGCCAAGTTTAAATGCCAAACTGATGTGTTTAATTTGTAATGAGTGTGTCGCGGTTCTGAAAGATTAGCCCCACCGCCCCCCTTGTTTTCGATGTCCCCCCCCTCTGGTCATTTGTTATCCCTGGTGGGGATATGTTGTCCCCCCCCCACCCGGTCAGACAGTAGGCTACTTCAGATCAAACCTGCATAATTTGAACTGCCAGCCTCCTCATCCCCCCCTACAGTAGCGCACAGCGTCTCTCAGACAGTCATATCGTATACTGTAAATTCTCAAAGAGAGACAGAGAGAGAGACAGAGAGAGAGACAGAGAGAGAGAGAGAGGCGAGTCTGGAGATGCCGGTTGCACTGGGTCGGGTCTGTCTCCAGGTTTGAGTAAATAAAAGCCGGTCTCAATTAGAAACCGGGACTGTTTTCTACAAGTTCAAGTGAATGAACAACCTGTCATAGTGCTTCCTGCTACAGTTCTCAAAACCCCGACCCGGTCTGATCCGCGAATGCGGCCAGGCTCACATGCATTTTCGTCCAGCAAAAAAAGAGAAAGAAATGTTTTCTGGATCATTTTATGATTATAGCCTATTATTTCCCATCTTTGGTGACCTGATTTTTTGGAAATTAAATAAAAGCCTGTCCCATATGGACGCCTGTCTAACATATCGTGAGTTGATGTCGATGTGACTGTATTGGCTATAACTACAGGTGCACAACCAGGAGCCCCCCCTCTTTTTTTTCTTTCACAAATCGCACACTGGTTATGTGACCACATTTAAGAAGGAAATAATGAATAAATAATACTTGTTTTACAATACATTCATTTGTGTTGTTATGTGTCATTACCATGGCTGCCTGCCCTGTCCTGCCATAGGCTATAACACCGATATGATTTGCAACAACACTTCACCTATCAGCAGTGTTTGTATTAAGCATTTGTTTGTGAAGCATGCCTTGTGCCTTATTTCATATGCTGTGTTTGATCATGCTTTAACGGGATAAATTGACGCGGATCATTAAAAAAAAACATGCGTTGCCGTTGTCACAGTTTGGTGAAGTCTTGCAAAAAATGTTGGTTTCATGCCCTGGCTTTGAACTAGAAGGGGTAATCGACCACGTGGTGTTTAAATATCGAGGCAGTATGCGGCCATGACCCCCAGTGATACTCAAATAAATTTTCAGTCAGATGATTTTTTTTTGCTTTAACCCCTGCAAATGCTAGAAAGTGTTGAATGTGATGAGGTGTCTGCGTGGAGTTGAATGGGGAGCAAGTAGACCTGCTTTAAAAGCCATTTATACAGGACTGATGAGATCAGTATTTGATTATGGGTGTATAGTGTATGGGTCTGCTGCTAAAACATCACTTAAAAAATTACATGTCATACAAAATCAAGGCTTGAAGCTATGCTGTGGGGCAACTAAGACAACACCAGTGGCTGCAGTCCAGGTAGAGATGGGGGGAGATGCCTCTCCACCTTCGAAGAGACCAGCTATCTCTAGTGTACTGGGCAAATCTGAAGGGTCATAGTGGAAAGCACATTAGTCAGTCAGTTTTATTTCAATGTCAAGAAAGAGAGAATGAGCTAATTAAAAGTGTTGGCTGGACCATAAGGGGAAAAATAATAACTATGGGAATCAGTGCTCTGGAAATAAGCCATGTTGTAGCATATCCAGTTTCTCACCCCTGGCTAATGTCAGAGGTACCAGTTGACTTGGGCTTATTAGAGGAAAAGAAGAATGAGGGAATTGATCTCTACAGGGTACAGAATTACATAGACAGTAAATATAAAGAAGCAGTCATTTTATATACCGATGCATCTAAGCAGACTGACAAAAGAATAGGAGTTGCGTATGTTATCCCTCAATTAAACATTGAATTTGCAAAAAGAATCACTGATAATTTAGCCGTATACACAGCAGAAATGGTAGCAATATGGATGGCCTTATTATGGATAGAGAGCAATAGACCTAAGCAAGCTGTGACTGCATCAGACTCCAGCTCAGCTTTAATAAGCCTTAAACATTTTCACTCTGAATCTAGACAAGATCTAGTGTATGAAATAATCCAACTAGCTAACAATCTACTGAAGACTGGTAGTGGCACTACACTTATATGGGTTCCCGCTCATATAGGTGTAGGAGGTAATGAGCTAGCGGATAAATGTGCAAAGAAAGCAGCAGGAAAATCGGATATAGAGGTAGATATTAAACACAGCAAAGCTGAAATCAAGAGCATAATTAAATCTAAAATAAAAGGAAAATGGCAATTCTTATGGGATAATGAACAGTCTGGGAGACACCTGTATAGCATTCAAGGAAAAGTGGGGAGGAGCAGGAGTATATGCAGAAGTAAGCAGGAAGAAGATGTAATATCTAGAATGAGGCTGAATGAGTGCTATTAAATAGAACTTTATTTACAATGAAAAAACATGTTGATGGAATGTGTGAATATTGCAATAGTCAAGAGACCACAGAGCATGTAATTATGTATTGTCCTAAATACCATCAAGCCAGACAAAGATTGATTTCGCAACTTAGTGGAAACCAGATGACATTAAATTTACATGAAATACTGCAGAGAGATTCTGGTGAAATTTGTTTTCATTTTTTGTTTTCTTTTTTGAAGGTTATTAAAAAGAATTTAAAAAGTGTAGGTTGACCTTTTGATTCACACTCCAGTCCAGATGGTGGCGGTAATGCACCAAAAGCTGGTTGTCATCCGCCATATAAAAGAAGAAGACCTGAGGAACTCAAGGCAGACGGACACACTCGCGACAATCGGCAGAGGATAAATGAGATCCAGTCTGCGGACGACCGGAAATGTTGTGTGGTGTGTTGTGCTTGAAATAAAAAAGAACTAAAACATACTCTGCAGACGATCAGCCAGCTCCTCCTGCTTCATTCTCCTCAGGAAGTTCAACGTGATCTTCACAAGATTACCTATAGATGGTGGCCCCAGTTTGGGAGTCAGGCAGAGAAAAAATGCTGTTTTTGTCAATAGACTCTGGTGCTGAGGCAACAGCTAGATGTAATACAGAGACTATTAAAAGATTTTCCACAGGAAATTGAAGCCGCCAGACTCCATTGACTGAACTTGTAATTTTACCTTGCAGAACAGAGGTGTTTCTGTGGTTGCTGTTTTTCCACCCGCCACCTATCATAGGTAATGCTCGCTAAAGAAGTAGCTCCTACAATTTCATTTCAAAGAAATCAGACACTTCCTGAACCAAAATGTCACAAAGACGAACGAAGGACAGTATATGTGCACGACCTGGCAGGTGTTCGTGTAAAGCATTCTCATCCAGTTGTCTAAATACGTCTCGGCAAACTCCTGTTTTCATTTTTCCACATCGCCAAATCAAATGTGCAAATAAGCATCGTTTTTATTGTTTCGGCCAGAGGGCCGCTGAATTGTTGTATCTGAGTTCCCTTTAAATGTAACGTTTCTGTGTCAAATTATGTCGTCTTTGTGCAATGGTAGAATAAAGCTACAGTATATCAGAATATTTCTGGAACATCTAAATAAATGGATATTGTTTACAATGTTTTCAAGTTTTGTTTTTTTTTTTGTCCATTTTTAGTGGCCAACACACAAAATAGGACATTTGAAATTTAGCAGTAATAAACAGAATACATCTGGAAGGATGCAGAAGATGGACCAATCAGCGTGGAGTTTTCTGTATCTAAGCAACTGCGGCCTCTGCAGGGAAACAAACCCCTTAGCAACAGTTACCGTGGCTACGACTTTTTTCCAGCTTCGAGTTGCAAAGTAACATGGCTGCTGTTTACGGTTGACAAACGCTATCAATAAAGACAGATATGGCAGATGCTGCTTTGAGTTGTGAACGCTTGAGGAAATTGTTTATTAAGCTTTATTTAGCAATTTATCATGTTTGCGCACATTAGTATCGGCCGGAAGTTGTGCAGGTCATGCTGCGATCAAATCACTGAACAGATTAAAGCAACGATGACTCCACCTGCTCCTATGAGACAGATGATTCTGGACGTGGAGCTGGAGAAGACTGTCCATCGATGGACATCCTGAGTACCCTGACAGACTAGAAAACGGAAGACGTGGCACTCTGGTAGTAGTGACATGTTGCCCCCTGTAGCCACAACATGTAAATATGAATGCGAATTTGGCTGATTAAGAAATCTAAATTACATTTTATGATTTTCAAACTAGATACTGAAATTGATTGAATGCGTGTAACGGACATTTTGACTATGCCCAACTTGGTACAGCCCACCTCCCCCTTCTATAAACCACATTGGAATCTTCCACTTCCTGTTTGTCAGTCTGGCCTTCTACCTGGACAGGTGTGGACGGAGCACGTGGAACAAACATTTGGGTAATTTGAATCTACGAATGAATGAGACTGAATGTGAATGTTTATTTCTCTGAGTTAACCTGAAATTCTTCAAATCAAACATTTACCAGTGAAATGATTTAATAAAAGTCCCAGATTAAAATTCATTAATAACCATTTAAACCAGTTTAGTGAGGACGTTTAGTCCACCACCACCACCACCAGTTTTTACAACTGGTGGAAGTTGTAAAAGACTAAAGTTGAAAGAATACCTGAGTTAAAGAAAGTTTGAAGAAAGTGAAAACATTTGCCTTTAAGCTTATAACATAACCAGGTAGAGCAGAGACTCTGGTAGTCCTTTATCAAGCAGCAATAGTTGTCTTCATGTCCCTTTGTGTTTTTGTTGCCACCTCACTTTTACTAAAATGTTAATTTTTATCAACTGTATGTCTGAAAAAAGTGAAAAAAGAAACTGTAAAATGATAAAAAAAATATATATATATATAGTATAGTATGACATTTAAAAAAAATATCACAGTAAAAAAATTGATAGTATAGTATATTGAAAATACAGTCATAGTATAGTATAGTATAGTATAGTATGTTAAAAATGGCAACATATAGTATGTCTGAAAAAAACCTCAAAGTACACTATGTCTAAAAAATGTCATAGTATAGTATGTTAAAAAAAAAAGTCATATTAAATTATATCTGAAAAAAATGTCATGGTATAGTACGTTGAAAAAAGTCATAGTATTGTATGTCGAATAATAATCATTACAACAACATTGGAACAAGAAACAAACAACGACAATGAAACAATGCGACAGACATTCCAAGACATGGTAAGAGCATAGTAGAAATAAGAAGTCAAATATTATCAAGCCATTTAGACCAGTAAAATACAATAGATAAGATAAATAATAATTAAAAAAAAAACAAAGGTGCAATGAATGAAGGTACAAAAATTAGATTCATGACAGATGAAATAAATTATAAAAAGAATCTTAAAATAAAATTAAGGCAGACAAGTTACTTTATATAGTTTAAATAAAATTCCATGGCTGACATTTTTTGTTGTATTCAACATATAACAAGGACTCAAAGTATTTTTTTAATTCAACTAAAAAATAGGGAAACAATGGGGCAGTTTTTGTCATTTTAGCTTTATGAATATGAAATTTACCCAATAATATAAAGAGATTAATAATGTAAAATGTATTATTGTGAGAAGAGTAACCAAAAATAATGTTTTTTTCAGTAAGGTGATAAGCAACTGTTTTAGCCAAAAGAAAATTTTCTATATCTTTCCAAAAAGTGATCCAGAATGGACACTTGTAAAACAAATGGATAATACTCTCTTTGTCTCCTCCACAAAAGGTACAACAGTCATCAATGTCAGAAAACCTGGATACATATACATTAGAAGGATAGATATTATGTAAGATTTTAAGATGCAATTCTCTAACTTTATTAGAAATTAAAAATTTGAATGAGACAAGCCATGCTCTATTCCAGTTAATATCAGTGAAGAGAGAGTTCCAATAAGTCTTTCCGTGTGGAGTTATTTTCCTTTTGCTATAAAAGCATTTTCTAATATGTTTATTGGTGCATTTGTAACTAATGAATTGGATACCGTCTAAGTAAAGTGTTTGTTGAGAGTTAACAACCTCATGTGAATTATTACATCCTTCCATTAGTTCTTTTAAACCATTGGAGATAGAGCCAACTACAAATCTATATTCCTTAGGTTTGATGGGAACTCCTTTTTGTTGGAGAAACATTTCGTATGACATTATGTGACCTTCATTTGTAAAAAGATCTTTCAAAAGTATCACATTTCTTTCAATCCAGTTTTGACAATAGAGTGACTTGTTTCCCTTAGTAATATATTGATTATTCCAAATTATTGTTTTGTGTGGAGAGAAATTATGTGAGTAACATAGTTTCCATGCTAATAAAGCCTGCTGATAGAACTTTGATAGATTGAGGGGAAGTTTGGATACACTATAATCACATGTTAACAGAAAATGTAGACCTTCTACTTCTTTAAATATGTTGTGAGGAATAAAATACCACATTGAGTCAGGAGATGACGAAAATATGGTATAGTGTAGTATGTCGGAAAAAAACGTCATAGTTGATAAAATGGCAACATATAGAAAGTTGACCAAATTCATCATAGTATATTAAAAAAATACTATAAAAAAATATCAAATAAACTGTTATAGTATAGTGTTTTGAAAAACGTCATAGTATAGTATGTCTAAAATTTAATGTAAAAGTTATGGTATGGCATGTTGAATAAGAGTTATAGCTTAGTATGTCAGAAATGTCATAGTATACATTGTAGAAAAAACTCATAGCATATAGCATATGTAATTTAATTATGTTTTTATGATTAACATGTGTAACTAGCAGCTGTTCTGTATTTAGTTTTGAAATCTCATGAAGAATGATTGGTTGTTTATTGTCGTTTAGCTGCGATGCCACTGTGTAACCACCAGATGGCAGTGACGGTCCCCATTAAAGAGACGCCCTGCATAAAGGATTCCTTTGATAAATAAAACCTGAATTTACCTGGCAGGACAAAATCACTAATAATGATGATAATTATTGTAATTTAGGTTTCGAATAACATAGACGGGGATATTTTTTGAAACATCTGACCAGTTAGTTTATTAAACTTTAAAATTCAGCATTAACCGGAAGTAGTGAACAGGTGTCGGTTAATCAGCCTGATTAATGTTCACCTTGCAACTAACTTCGGTCTCAAGCTAACGTGGCGTTTGTCCTAAAATAAAACAACGTGCAACTTTATGAAGAGGAAATTAATTAAAAAAAAAAAATAGACACGAAAATATCAAGAGTTACGTCCAGATACAGTAATATGCAGTTAAAGTTGACGACCTGTTCGTGTTTAACTGTTAGCTTCGAAGCTAATAGCGGAGTAGCTTGTGTTGTTTTGCTAAAGTTATAGAAATATTCTGTAGCTTTGCACCTGCTTCATACGAAGTTAAACTGGTTTGAGTATTGATTCAATGTTCGGTCCAGGTCAACACGATATTACAAATATTTAATTTGTATTTTAAACGACATGTGTGACTGCACTGTGGAGAAGAAATACTAACGTACATACAGTAGCAAGCCAAGACTTTAAAATAACTATATATTTAATAAATAATTTTATCTCTGTGACAGGATGTTCAGGAAAACCACCTGGAGGAAAACATTCAGTGATGCAGTGAGTTTCCACCAGGACCAAGCCCTCAGCACAACCATGTTACTCCTGAAACCAGAGAAGAGGGACAGAGACTTGAAGGTAAGTCCTGCAGGGATTCAGGATGTGACCCTCGTGCATGTCCTCATCTCTGTTCCACATTTATTTCAGAATGGACTCATGGAGAGACGGATCTTAGAAGTTATCCCACGTGACAGATGATCTCTCTGCTGCTTACTCACAACCAAGCTGTGACTGACCAGGACGCTGGAAGTGTCCAAGTCCGGTTTGTTGTGTCCCATCCGTAGGAGAGGAAACAGCCTGTGTCCATACTTAGTGCAGGTGTGTTGGCGGCTGTGCTCAGATACGGTTGATGGCTTGATGGCTAACGTTCAGCTTGATATATCTGTCCTTTGTGTCCTTCTGTTTCAGATGGGGCTGCTGGTTAAATCTCACGGTCGTTCCAAGCGTTAGGCATCATGTGTTGGTCTCCTCAGCTCAGCAAGCTGCACAACAGCGTCAGAGGCATCCAGTTCTTCATGGTAACCTCAACTTTTTGTTGTCTGACCAGCTGTTTGCAGCTGAAAGACACTTAGTTTATGATAAAAAGTCTGGAACTACAGAAATGTGTGCATTTGTATTTATTTACTGTCAGGAACAGTTCTCGATAAATTGATGTGTTTGCTGCAGGTGGGAGAACACACCGATGGATGACGGCGCTGCCGACAACGCAGAGAGGAACCTGGACCAGACGTTCTCTGAGGGAAACATTCAAGCTGAGAAAGATCAAGATGTCAGCATGTTCTTGAGTCTGGAATGTTATTAGTTTGTGTGTAAACTGCTCTAATATGTGTGAACTATTTTAATAAAAGTCATAAAAAGCATCATTGTGCCAGTGTTTGACTATAATAAGATATAGAACTTAAACTAAAAATCAGTGGAGTGACTGTTAGTTATAGTAAAAGGTAGATCTTTGTCCTCATCTCAAGCACTTAGTCTTTACACGCACTTTCATCTCAAGCTGTTAGTCTTTCCACGCATGGGTGAGAGGCGGAGCCTTCGGCTCCGCCTCTCACAAGACAGATGAAGGGCGTGGTGTGCTCGGCTTCGCCTCGCACACCACGCCCTTCGGGGGACCCGCCCCAGACACACCCCCACCCCTACGGACCCGCCCCCTGGACACACCCCCACCACCTGCTCACACAGGTGCCATGCCGTAGGTACAGCTCATACTTTCTGCTTCTGCACACTCTTGGGATTGAACTCATACTCTTAGGTTTCGTGGACAGCTTGCTTTACCTCTGAGCTATGCCACCCACCCACCCAACTACTGCTGTCCACATAATCACCGTCATTCCCATCATTACATCATACGACTCAGATGACTCTTCTCCTCAAATAGCTCAGGTGCTGAGGGACAGTCTTCCTCTGGGTGGCGAGAACTTCCTTCAACTCACTGTGACACCATCAACAGATCAACATCCCTTTAAAGCCTCAAACTCATGCTTCACCACAAACTCTTTTACAACAGGGACAAAATATTCAGAACAATCCAGATAAAAAATAAAAAGAAATAATTCAGTCTTTAGTTTGATAGAAAAGCTTTTATTTTCTCACATTTTAATACACTTTCCTCTTCACTGTCAAAGTACATTTTATCATTTCAGAAAAATAAACCTGTCTGCAGGTACAAGAATACATTTCACTGTGCATGTGACAAATAAAACCTACCTATCCATCCAACTTTCTCTACCGTTTCTGACGAGACTGTGACCTGAAGTCAGAAGGTTTCTCTGTGAAGCTCATGAAGAGACGAGCTCTGACCAAAGGCACCGTGTGAGAAGGTGACAAACAAAGTCAGGCGACGACTCGGCTTCAGTTTTCATCTGGAAACTCGTCGAAACGAAAACACAGCGACACATTCTGGATTTACTGAAGGAGGAAGAGGACACAGAGACATTTAGAGGATTTATCAAAATATTACAGACACTGTTTATCTGACATGACTGTATGTAGACAGGCGTTTTCATTTTTGTTATTTTATACTTCTGCTGCATCACTTTTAAATAACGGTTCATCTTATCTTAAATAATCAGTCCATTACTGATCATCTCAGAATTATAGAAACAAGGGGTGAACTGTCAGGACATTTGTTTCTGCAGTAATCAGGTCAACAACTTTGTACATCTGCTTTACTTATTAGTTTTATTGTTGATAAAATACAGAATATCTGCTTTCAATCAACATTTATTTTGTCAGTTTATTATTTTTCTAAATGCAGCTGGATTTCACCAACGTGTCTGAAATGTCCCATTTGTCCTGAGCGCAGCGGATTTAGCACCAAGTGGAGACAGCAGAGCAGCAACACGTTGACTTTGTCCTCGTGTTGCTTTAATGTTTCTACAGTGAGTTGATCAACTAGTCAGTTCGGTGACTTAGTGGTGAACACTGAGACTGAGACGAAGCAGCAGGTGAGTCTGCAGAGTCTGTTTTTACTCTTTAACGAGCGAATTCAACAGTCAGAGGCAGGAGGACCCTCGCTGCTCTGAAAACAGACTCACCTGCGCAGGTGAACGCAGCCTGTTCATCAACACAAACACTGCAAACAAACCGACGCCAGATTAAAGGAGAAGGACGAGAGAAACGTTTTTACCTTCAGCAGGAGAGAAGAAGCCACGACGCTGAAACATTCACAGAAAGAGGACGAGGAGAAGCTCAAATGCATTAGCGTCACACCTGATCCTGATCCATTTAATCAACACAGAGGACAGGAAGTGCTTTTAGACGATCGCAGTTACTGCCCCCAGTGGTCCCCGCCAGTAACTACACATATCGACATTAGTTTTAGTGTTGGACTTTAAAAGTCACAACTATCATAAGGTTTGAACCCATGTCTTACGACTCCCCAATGACTCCTTTAACAGCTTGAGCTATTTGTCCACATGTTGCTGTTCTTTCTTTGAGCCTTTCGGTCTTTGGTTTGAGTGTTGGACTTTAAAAGTCTCAACTCTCATAAGATTTGAACCCATGTCCTAGTAGTGGCCGAGGACTCTTCTAACAGCCTGAGCTATTTGTCCACATGCTTCTCTTCTTTCTTTGAGACTTTCAGTCTTTGGTTTGAGTGTTGGACTTTAAAAGTAACAACTGTCGTAAGACTTGAACCCATGTCTTAGGATTCCCCAAAGACTCTTTCAACAGCCTGAGGTATTTGTCCACACGTTGCTGTTCTTTCTTTGAGCCTTTCAGTCTTTAGCTTGAGTGTTGGACTTTAAAAGTCTCAACTCCCATAAGATTTGAACCTATGTCCTAGCACTGGCTGAGGACTCTTCTAACAGCCTGAGCTATTTGTCCACATGCTTCTCTTCTTTCTTTGAGACTTTCAGTCTTTGGTTTGAATGTTGGACTTTAAAAGTCACAACTGTCATAAGACTTGAACCCATGTCTTAGGATTCCCCAAAGACTCTTTCAACAGCCTGAGCTATTTGTCCACATGTTGCTGTTCTTTCTTTGAGCCTTTCAGTCTTTAGCTTGAGTGTTGGACTTTAAAAGCCTCAACTCCCATAAGATTTGAACCTATGTCCTAGCACTGGCTGAGGACTCTTCTAACAGCCTGAGCTATTTGTCCATGTGTTGCTATTTTTTCTTTGAGCCTTTCAGTCTTTAGCTTGAGTGTTGGACTTTAAAAGTCACAACTATCAGAGGGTTTGAACCCATGTCTTACGACTCCCCAACGACTCCTTTAACAGCTTGAGCTATTTGTCCACATGTTGCTCTTCTTTCTTTGAGCCTTTCAGCCTTTGGCTTGAGTGTTGGACTTTAAAAGTAATAACGGTCATAAGGTTTGAACCCATGTCTTACGACTCCCCAAGGTCTCGTCTAACTACCTGAGCTATTTGTCCACGTGTGGCTGTTTTTTCTTTGAGCCTTTCAGTCTTTAGCTTGAGTGTTGGACTTTAAAAGTCACAACTATCATGAGGTTTGAACCCATGTCTTACGATTCCCCAAAGACTCTTTCAACAGCCTGAGGTATTTGTCCACACGTTGCTGTTCTTTCTTTGAGCCTTTCAGTCTTTAGCTTGAGTGTTGGACTTTAAAAGTCTCAACTCCCATAAGATTTGAACCTATGTCCTAGCACTGGCTGAGGACTCTTCTAACAGCCTGAGCTATTTGTCCACATGCTTCTCTTCTTTCTTTGAGACTTTCAGTCTTTGGTTTGAATGTTGGACTTTAAAAGTCACAACTGTCATAAGACTTGAACCCATGTCTTAGGATTCCCCAAAGACTCTTTCAACAGCCTGAGCTATTTGTCCACATGTTGCTGTTCTTTCTTTGAGCCTTTCAGTCTTTAGCTTGAGTGTTGGACTTTAAAAGCCTCAACTCCCATAAGATTTGAACCTATGTCCTAGCACTGGCTGAGGACTCTTCTAACAGCCTGAGCTATTTGTCCATGTGTTGCTATTTTTTCTTTGAGCCTTTCAGTCTTTAGCTTGAGTGTTGGACTTTAAAAGTCACAACTATCAGAGGGTTTGAACCCATGTCTTACGACTCCCCAACGACTCCTTTAACAGCTTGAGCTATTTGTCCACATGTTGCTCTTCTTTCTTTGAGCCTTTCAGCCTTTGGCTTGAGTGTTGGACTTTAAAAGTAATAACGGTCATAAGGTTTGAACCCATGTCTTACGACTCCCCAAGGTCTCGTCTAACTACCTGAGCTATTTGTCCACGTGTGGCTGTTCTTTCTTTGAGCCTTTCAGTGTTTCGTTTGAGTGTTGGACTTTAAAAGTCTCAACTCCCATAAGATTTGAACCCACGTCCTAGTACTGGCCAAGGACTCTTCTAACAGCCTGAGCTATTTGTCCATCTGTTGCTGTTTTTTCTTTGAGGCTTTCAGTCTTTAGTTTGAGTGTTGGCCTTTAAAAGTCACAACTATCATGAGGTTTGAACCCATGTCTTACGATTCCCCAACAACTCCTTTAACAGCCTGAGCCATTTGTCCACATGTTGCTGTTCTTTCTTTGAGCCTTTCAGCCTTTAGCTTGAGTGTTGGACTTTAAAAGTAATAACGGTTATAAGGTTTGAATCTATGTCTTGAGACCCCCCAAGGTTTCGTCTAACTCCCTGATCTATTTGTCCACATGCTTCTCTTCTTTCTTTGAGAATGTCTGTCTTTGGTTTGAGTGTTGGACTTTAAAAGTCACGACTATCATAAGATTTGAACCCATGTCTTACGACTCCCAACGACTCCTTTAACAGCTTGAGCTATTTGTTTACATGTTGATGTTCTTTCTTTGAGCCTTTCAGCCTTTAGCTTGAGTGTTGGACTTGAAAAAGTAATAACGGTCATAAGGTTTGAACCCATGTCTTACGACTCCCCAAGGTCTCGTCTAACTGCCTGAGCTATTTGTCCACGTGTGGCTGTTTTTTCTTTGAGCCTTTCAGTCTTTAGCTTGAGTGTTGGACTTTAAAAGTCACGACTACCATAAGATTTGAACCCATGTCTTAGGTCTCCCCAACGACTGCTTTAACAGCTTGCGCTATTTGTCCACATGTTGCTGTTCTTTCTTTGAGCCTTTCAGGGTTTCGTTTGAGTGTTGGACTTTAAAAGTCTCAACTCCCATAAGATTTGAACCCATGTGCTAGTATTGGCCGAGGACTCTTCTAACAGCCTGAGCTATTTGTCCATGTGTTGCTGCTTTTTCTTTTAGCCTTTCAGTCTTTAGCTTGAGTGTTGGACTTTAAAAGTCACAACTATCATAAGATTTGAACCCATGTCCTAGTACTGGCCAAGGACTCTTCTAATAGCCTGAGCTATTTGTCCATGTGTTGCTGTCATAAGGTTTGAATCCATGTCTTAAGACTCCCCAAGGCCTCTTCTAACTCCCTGAGCTATTTGTCCACATGCTTCTCTTCTTTCTTTGAGAATGTCTGTCTTTGGTTTGAGTGTTGGACTTTAAAAGTCCCAACTGTCGTAAGATTTGAACCCACGTCTTACAACGCCCCAACGATTCCTTTAACAGCTTGAGCTATTTGTCCACGTGTGGCTGTTCTTTCTTTGATCCTTTCAGTGTTTCGTTTGAGTGTTGGACTTTAAAAGTCTCAACTCCCATAAGATTCGAACCCATGTCCTAGCACTGGCTGACGACTCTTCTAACAGCCTGAGCTATTTGTCCATGTGTTGCTGTTTTTTCTTTGAGCCTTTCAGTCTTTGTTTGAGATTTGGACTTTAAAAGTGACAAATGTCATAAGATTTGAACCTATGTCTTAAGATTTGCGAAAGACTCCGTTAACAGCCTGAGCTACTTATGTTTGCATTGTTTTTCTAGATCCTTTCAGTCTTTGAGTGTTGGCCCTCAACAGTCACAGACTGTCATAAGATTTGAACCCATGTCTTAAGACTCACCAAAGACTCTTCTAACAGCCTGAGCTACTTGTCTTCTTGTTCGTGTTCTTTCGTGACTTCCCAAATGAAGCTTCATTATGTCACATGCATATCGGCCATTATCGCCTCCAGTCCAGTTTTGAATGCAGGGCGGGATGGTCAAACTCACAATGCTTATAAATGGGCACAGTCCCTCAGATGGTTGTGGGTATTTCAGAAGAGATGAGTTTTGCATGTTACGTAGTTTTATTGATTTAGAACGAGGGAGTGTGAAGTTTAAGGTAAGATTAGGATAACATTAGATTAACTTGCATACTCATATTGGCACATAGGCATTCACACACTATACATTGATTTACATACCTGTATACATACATAAAAGAGGAACATGCTAAAGCCTAACTCAGGTGAAATTATCAAATAAATATCTCTGAACCACCTAAATCCCCTTCCCAGTTTCACAAGCATTTTGTACAACTACTGTCATCACCGTCCCAAGATGCGCAAGCATTTCACTTATTTTGAAAATATATTTTTGTATTTCTATCAGTCTTATAAAAGCATATATCTAAAACATACAGTATTATATGATGGCAAATATTATTTTCTGTAAAAGAAAAAAAATCAGGCATTTCAAGATGCATACTGTAGATCCTTTATTGTTAGGCAAACGCGACCCTTTGTTTCATGCGAATGCTATGTATAGTATTATCCAGCAGATGTCGCCACATTCAATTGTATCAAATGCTTTGACACACCTGAACCATTTCAAAACCCACAACCATCTGAGGGATTGTGCCCATTTATAAGCATTGTGAGTTTGACAATCCCGCCCTGCATTCAAAACTGGAGTGACCCATTGGCGATGATGGTCGATATGCATGTGACATAATGAAGCTTCATTTGGGAAGTCACGAAAGAATACAAACATGAAGACAAATAGCTTGGGCTGCAGGAAGACTTCCTGTGTGATCCCAGTACCAAAGATCACACACGCCAGGGAGCCCAACCACTTCAGACCTGTGGCTTTAACATCTCACCTGATGAAGACCATGGAGAGGCTGATCCTGAACCACCTTCGATCCCTTGTGAGACCAAAGCTGGACCCCCTGCAGTGTGCCTACAAATTCAGCATTGGGGTGGATGACGCTGTCATCTACTTGCTGCACAGATCCCTTTTGCACCTTGAGGAGCCCAGAGGTGCTGTGTCATGTGTTTTGACTTCTCCAGTGCCTTTAACACAATACAGCCATCGCTGCTCAAGGGGAAACTAGAGGGAGCAGGGGTAAACAGCCAGCTGACTGCATGGACGATCGACTACCTCACCAACAGACCTCAGTATGTGAGGCTTCATGGCTGTGTGTCTGATGAGGAGCTCCACAAGGAACAGTACCCTCTCCATTCCTCTTCTCCATCAGACTTACACTACAACACAGACAGCTGCCACATCCAGAAGTTCTCGGACGATACAGCCATCGTTGGACGGGTAACAGACGGGAACGACCTGGAATACAGGAAGGTGGTCGAGGACTTTGTCGACTGGTGTGAACGCAGTCACCTTCACATCAACTCCACCAACACAAAGGACATGGTGATTAACTTCCAAAGGAGAGGGGCACACACGACACCGGTGAACATCCAGGGTTTGAATATCGACATCGTGGATGGCTATAAATACCTGGGTGTTCACCTGAACAATAAACTAGACTGGTCAGACAACACCAGTGTCCTCTACAAGAAGGGACAAAGTCGCCTCCACCTGCTGAGGAGACCGAGGTCCTTCGGAGTGTGTAGGACGCTGCTCAGGACCTTTTATGACACTGTGGTTGCATCGGCAACCTTTCACGCTGTGGTTTGTTGGTGTGGTGGAGTCTCGGAGAGAGACAAGAACAGACTGGGCAAACTGATCAAGGGGGCCAGCTTCATCCTGAGCTACCCTCTGGATTCACTTTAACTCCTCTATCCAAATTGGTTGTTTCGGCTCAGACCAGACATATTTGCAATATGTAATTATTTTTTGTAGATAACATATTTGTCTGCCGTATTCTAGTCTTATTCTATTTTATTTTTTTATTTTTTTGTATCTTCTGCATCTTATACTGTTGTTTATTGCCGCTGTAACGTCCTAATTTCCCTACAGGGATGAATAAAATCTTATCTTATCTTATCTTATCTTATCTTATCTTATCTTATCTTATCTTATCTCTAAAGAGTCAGTGGGGAGTCATGCAATGTCCACATCTGTGGACAGAAACTTTAACTCTGTTTTCTATTTATTTATCATGTTGATATACTCCAATCCACTTCAGGGCAGTGTTAGTAGATCCATTGCAATATATTAACAATGTGTATCATCTTATATTTGGAATATTGACTGCTTTATGACATCATCAATTCAACATGGCTGACGGTAATGGCCATGTGCTGAATGCTCCAGGCATATCTGTAAAAAGTTTCTATTCAAGAAGGTAAAATCAGGTAAAAAAAAAAAAAATATGACGGTATACAGGAGAGTGTGTTGAACAACTTTACGTGTTTAGAAATGAAATTTGATGTAAAATATAGCTTGTACACCCTAAAAAACAACTGTCCACGTATGTGGACGTTGCGCAACAGAGGAGTTAAATTACCAAAAATCAGATTTTGTAACTAGGAATTTTTTTTATTTGTATTGTTCAAATATGAATTTAACTACTTTAAATTAAAAAGAAACAAACATTTGGTAAACATATAAACATAAATAATGACCTAACTACATGTTATAAATTATGTAAACTGCCTATTTATGACAACATTAGAGAAATATACAGAGACCAATAAATGGTGCGTGTTTTGCAAAGAGTAAATAATAATTGTAATAGAGGAGTTCTTTTAAACAAATCAGCTTGAAATATTTAACATTAGTTCTTACATCACATCCTATATTTTTTACATTCTTTCCATATAATAGTATTGTTGTCAGATCATTTTCTAACTTTTTAACATTTTAACATTTAAAAAATCTGTTTAAAAATAAGTTACATGCTAAAAAAAGTAATAACATTACAGACATGATTGTAAAATCAACTTTTTTAACTTTTGAAAATCTTTTTGTTATCTGTTACAAAATATGTTCAAAAAAATGATCAAATACTGTTAAAAATAACTATTTTTAGAATGTTAACTCTTTGTAATGTTGCATAACATCTTCATCATATCCTTCAGTGCCATTAAAATCATTACAGTTATGATATATGTTGTTTTTTTGCATTAAAGTCACATAATGGTCCATATTTTCTGTCATTACTCTTAATTATTTTTCACCCCATTGTTGCGCAATAAAATGACTTCTATATAAAATCATATTTTAAAAAAATTCTAAATGCTTTTCAGTTGTATACTCATATAGAGTAATAAAATCTATATTAAAAAAATCTGGACCTTTTTTTTTTCATAATGTGTGCATTAAAGGGTTAAGACATGGGTTCAAATCTTATAACAGTTGTGACTTTTAAAGTCCAACACTCAAACCAAAGACTGAAAGGCTCTACGAAAGAACACAGACACAAAGACAAATAGCTCAGGCTGTTAGAAGAGACATTGGTGAGTCTTAAGACATGGGTTCAAACCTTACGACAGTCTTGACTTTTAAAGTCCAACACTCAAACTAAAGACTGAAAGGCTCAAAGAAAGAGCAGCAACACGTGGACAAATAGCTCCGGTTGTTATAAGAGTCTTTGAGGATTCTCAAAACATGGGTTCAAATCTTATGACAGTTGTGACCTTTAAAGTCCCAAAACTCAAACTAAAGACTGAAAGGCTGAAAGAAAGGTCACAATGATGTGGACAGATAGCTCAGGCTGTTGAAAGAGTCCTTGGGGGTTCCTAAGACAGGGGTTTGAATCTTATGACAGTTGTGACTTTTAAAGTCCAACATGCAAAGTAAAGACTGAAAGGCTCAGAGAAAGAACAGCCAAACGTGTAGACAAGTAGCTCAGGCTGTTGAAAGAGTCGTTGCTCAGTCTCAAGACATGGGTTCAAGCCTTATGACAGTTGTAACTTTTAAAGTCCAACACTCAAACTAAAGACTGAAAGGCTCAAAGAAAAAACAGCAACATGTGGACAAATAGCTCAAGCTGTTAAATGAGTCATTGGGGAGTCTTTGGGGAGTCCTAAGACATGTGTTCAAATCTTATGACAGTTGAGACTTTTAAAGTCCAACACTCAAACCAAAGACAGACATTCTCAAAGAAAGAAGAGAAGCATGTGGACAAATAGCTCAGGGAGTTAGACGAGACCTTGGGGGGTCTCAAGACATAGATTCAAACCTTATAACCGTTATTACTTTTAAAGTCCAACACTCAAGCTAAAGGCTGAAAGGCTCAAAGAAAGAACAGCAACATGTGGACAAATAGCTCAGGCTGTTAAAGGAGTTGTTGGGGAATCGTAAGACATGGGTTCAAACCTTATGATAGTTGTGACTTTTAAAGGCCAACACTCAAACTAAAGACTGAAAGGCTCAAAGAAAAAATAGCAACACATGGACAAATAGCTCAGGCTGTTAGAAGAGTCCTCGGCCAGTACTAGGACGTGGGTTCAAAGCTTATGGGAGTTGAGACTTTTAAAGTCCAACACTCAAACGAAACACTGAAAGGCTCAAAGAAAGAACAACCACACGTGGACAAATAGCTCAGGTAGTTAGACGAGACCTTGGGGAGTCGTAAGACATGGGTTCAAACCTTATGACCGCTATTACTTTTAAAGTCCAACACTCAAGCCAAAGGCTGAAAGGCTCAAAGAAAGAACAGCAACATGTGGACAAATAGCTCAAGCTGTTAAAGGAGTCATTGGGGAGTTGTAAGACATGGGTTCAAACCTTCTGATAGTTGTGACTTTTAAAGTCCAACACTCAAGCTAAAGACTGAAAGGCTCAAAGAAAGAACAGCAACATGTGGACAAATAGCTCAGGCTGTTGAAAGAGTCTTTGGGGAATCCTAAGACATGGGTTCAAGTCTTACGACAGTTGTGACTTTTAAAGTCCAACACTCAAACCAAAGACTGAAAGTCTCAAAGAAAGAAGAGAAGCATGTGGACAAATAGCTCAGGCTGTTAGAAGAGTCCTCGGCCAGTACTAGGACATGGGTTCAATTCTTATGACAGTTGAGACTTTTAAAGTCCAACACTCAAACCAAAGACCGAAAGGCTCAAAGAAAGAACAGCAACATGTGGACAAATAGCTCAAGCTGTTAAAGGAGTCATTGGGGAGTTGTAAGACATGTGTTCAAATCTTATGACAGTTGAGACTTTTAAAGTCCAACACTCAAACCAAAGACAGACATTCTCAAAGAAAGAAGAGAAGCATGTGGACAAATAGCTTAGGGAGCTAGACGAAACCTTGGGGGGTCTCAAGACATGGATTCAAACCGTATAACCGTTATTACTTTTAAAGTCCAAGACTCAAGCTAAAGGCTGAAAGGCTCAAAGAAAGAACAGCATCATGTGGACAAATAGCTCAGGCTGTTAAAGGAGTTGTTGGGGAATTGTAAGACATGGGTTCAAACCTTATGATAGTTGTGACTTTTAAAGGCCAACACTCAAACTAAAGACTGAAAGGCTCAAAGAAAAAACAGCAACACATGGACAAATAGCTCAGGCTGTTAGAAGAGTCCTTGGCCAGTACTAGGACGTGGGTTCAAAGCTTATGGGAGTTGAGACTTTTAAAGTCCAACACTCAAACGAAACACTGAAAGGCTCAAAGAAAGAACAGCCACACGTGGACAAATAGCTCAGGTAGTTAGACGAGACCTTGGGGAGTTGTAAAACATGGGTTCAAACCTTATGACCGTTATTACTTTTAAAGTCCAACACTCAAGCCAAAGGCTGAAAGGCTCAAAGAAAGAAGAGCAACATGTGGACAAATAGCTCAAGCTGTTAAAGGAGTCGTTGGGGAGTCGTAAGACATGGGTTCAAACCTTCTGATAGTTGTGACTTTTAAAGTCCAACACTCAAGCTAAAGACTGAAAGGCTCAAAGAAAAAATAGCAACACATGGACAAATAGCTCAGGCTGTTAGAAGAGTCCTCAGCCAGTGCTAGGACATAGGTTCAAATCTTATGGGAGTTGAGACTTTTAAAGTCCAACACTCAAGCTAAAGACTGAAAGGCTCAAAGAAAGAACAGCAACGTGTGGACAAATAGCTCAGGCTGTTGAAAGAGTCTTTGGGGAATCCTAAGACATTGGTTCAAGTCTTACGACAGTTGTTACTTTTAAAGTCCAACACTCAAACCAAAGACTGAAAGTCTCAAAGAAAGAAGAGAAGCATGTGGACAAATAGCTCAGGCTGTTAGAAGAGTCCTCGGCCACTACTAGGACATGGGTTCAAACCTTATGAGAGTTGAGACTTTTAAAGTCCAACACTCAAACCAAAGACCGAAAGGCTCAAAGAAAGAAAAGCAACATGTGGACAAATAGCTCAAGCTGTTAAAGGAGTCATTGGGGAGTCGTAAGACATGGGTTCAAACCTTATGATAGTTGTGACTTTTAAAGTCCAACACTAAAACTAATGTCGATATGTGTAGTTACTGGCGGGGACCACTGGGGGCAGTAACTGCGATCGTCTAAAAGCACTTCCTGTCCTCTGTGTTGATTAAATGGATCAGGATCAGGTGTGACGCTAATGCATTTGAGCTTCTCCTCGTCCTCTTTCTGTGAATGTTTCAGCGTCGTGGCTTCTTCTCTCCTGCTGAAGGTAAAAACGTTTCTCTCGTCCTTCTCCTTTAATCTGGCGTCGGTTTGTTTGCAGTGTTTGTGTTGATGAACAGGCTGCGTTCACCTGCGCAGGTGAGTCTGTTTTCAGAGCAGCGAGGGTCCTCCTGCCTCTGACTGTTGAATTCGCTCGTTAAAGAGTAAAAACAGACTCTGCAGACTCACCTGCTGCTTCGTCTCAGTCTCAGTGTTCACCACTAAGTCACCGAACTGACTAGTTGATCAACTCACTGTAGAAACATTAAAGCAACACGAGGACAAAGTCAACGTGTTGCTGCTCTGCTGTCTCCACTTGGTGCTAAATCCGCTGCGCTCAGGACAAATGGGACATTTCAGACACGTTGGTGAAATCCAGCTGCATTTAGAAAAATAATAAACTGACAAAATAAATGTTGATTGAAAGCAGATATTCTGTATTTTATCAACAATAAAACTAATAAGTAAAGCAGATGTACAAAGTTGTTGACCTGATTACTGCAGAAACAAATGTCCTGACAGTTCACCCCTTGTTTCTATAATTCTGAGATGATCAGTAATGGACTGATTATTTAAGATAAGATGAACCGTTATTTAAAAGTGATGCAGCAGAAGTATAAAATAACAAAAATGAAAACGCCTGTCTACATACAGTCATGTCAGATAAACAGTGTCTGTAATATTTTGATAAATCCTCTAAATGTCTCTGTGTCCTCTTCCTCCTTCAGTAAATCCAGAATGTGTCGCTGTGTTTTCGTTTCGACGAGTTTCCAGATGAAAACTGAAGCCGAGTCGTCGCCTGACTTTGTTTGTCACCTTCTCACACGGTGCCTTTGGTCAGAGCTCGTCTCTTCATGAGCTTCACAGAGAAACCTTCTGACTTCAGGTCACAGTCTCGTCAGAAACGGTAGAGAAAGTTGGATGGATAGGTAGGTTTTATTTGTCACATGCACAGTGAAATGTATTCTTGTACCTGCAGACAGGTTTATTTTTCTGAAATGATAAAATGTACTTTGACAGTGAAGAGGAAAGTGTATTAAAATGTGAGAAAATAAAAGCTTTTCTATCAAACTAAAGACTGAATTATTTCTTTTTATTTTTTATCTGGATTGTTCTGAATATTTTGTCCCTGTTGTAAAAGAGTTTGTGGTGAAGCATGAGTTTGAGGCTTTAAAGGGATGTTGATCTGTTGATGGTGTCACAGTGAGTTGAAGGAAGTTCTCGCCACCCAGAGGAAGACTGTCCCTCAGCACCTGAGCTATTTGAGGAGAAGAGTCATCTGAGTCGTATGATGTAATGATGGGAATGACGGTGATTATGTGGACAGCAGTAGTTGGGTGGGTGGGTGGCATAGCTCAGAGGTAAAGCAAGCTGTCCACGAAACCTAAGAGTATGAGTTCAATCCCAAGAGTGTGCAGAAGCAGAAAGTATGAGCTGTACCTACGGCATGGCACCTGTGTGAGCAGGTGGTGGGGGTGTGTCCAGGGGGCGGGTCCGTAGGGGTGGGGGTGTGTCTGGGGCGGGTCCCCCGAAGGGCGTGGTGTGCGAGGCGAAGCCGAGCACACCACGCCCTTCATCTGTCTTGTGAGAGGCGGAGCCGAAGGCTCCGCCTCTCACCCATGCGTGGAAAGACTAACAGCTTGAGATGAAAGTGCGTGTAAAGACTAAGTGCTTGAGATGAGGACAAAGATCTACCTTTTACTATAACTAACAGTCACTCCACTGATTTTTAGTTTAAGTTCTATATCTTATTATAGTCAAACACTGGCACAATGATGCTTTTTATGACTTTTATTAAAATAGTTCACACATATTAGAGCAGTTTACACACAAACTAATAACATTCCAGACTCAAGAACATGCTGACATCTTGATCTTTCTCAGCTTGAATGTTTCCCTCAGAGAACGTCTGGTCCAGGTTCCTCTCTGCGTTGTCGGCAGCGCCGTCATCCATCGGTGTGTTCTCCCACCTGCAGCAAACACATCAATTTATTGAGAACTGTTCCTGACAGTAAATAAACACAAATGCACACATTTCTGTAGTTCCAGACTTTTTATCATAAACTAAGTGTCTTTCAGCTGCAAACAGCTGGTCAGACAACAAAAAGTTGAGGTTACCATGAAGAACTGGATGCCTCTGACGCTGTTGTGCAGCTTGCTGAGCTGAGGAGACCAACACATGATGCCTAACGCTTGGAACGACCGTGAGATTTAACCAGCAGCCCCATCTGAAACAGAAGGACACAAGGGACAGATATATCAAGCTGAACGTTAGCCATCAAGCCATCAACCGTATCTGAGCACAGCCGCCAACACACCTGCACTAAGTATGGACACAGGCTGTTTCCTCTCCTACAGATGGGACACAACAAACCGGACTTGGACACTTCCAGCGTCCTGGTCAGTCACAGCTTGGTTGTGAGTAAGCAGCAGAGAGATCATCTGTCACGTGGGATAACTTCTAAGATCCGTCTCTCCATGAGTCCATTCTGAAATAAATGTGGAACAGAGATGAGGACATGCACGAGGGTCACATCCTGAATCCCTGCAGGACTTACCTTCAAGTCTCTGTCCTCTCCCTCTTCTCTGGTTTCAGGAGTAACATGGTTGTGCTGAGGGCTTGGTCCTGGTGGAAACTCACTGCATCACTGAATGTTTTCCTCCAGGTGGTTTTCCTGAACATCCTGTCACAGAGATAAAATTATTTATTAAATATATAGTTATTTTAAAGTCTTGGCTTGCTACTGTATGTACGTTAGTATTTCTTCTCCACAGTGCAGTCACACACGTCGTTTCAAATACAAAATAAATATTTGTAATATCGTGTTGAGCTGGACCGAATATTGAATCAATACTCAAACCAGTTTAACTTCGGATGAAGCAGGTGCAAAGCTACAGAATATTTCTATAACTTTAGCAAAACAACACAAGCTACTCCGCTATTAGCTTCGAAGCTAACAGTTAAACACGAACAGGTCGTCAACTTTAACTGCATATTACTGTATCTGGACGTAACTCTTGATATTTTCGTGTCTATTTTTTTTTTTAAATTAATTTCCTCTTCATAAAGTTGCACGTTGTTTTATTTTAGGACAAACGCCACGTTAGCTTGAGACCGAAGTTAGTTTCAAGGTGAACATTAATCAGGCTGATTAACCGACACCTGTTCACTACTTCCGGTTAATGCTGAATTTTAAAGTTTAATAAACTAACTGGTCAGATGTTTCAAAAAATATCCCCGTCTATGTTTTTCGAAACGTAAATTACAATAAGTATCATCATTATTAGTGATTTTGTCCTGCCAGGTAAATTCAGGTTTTATTTATCAAAGGAATCCTTTATGCAGGGCGTCTCTTTAATGGGGACCGTCACTGCCATCTGGTGGTTACACAGTGGCATCGCAGCTAAACGACAATAAACAACCAATCATTCTTCATGAGATTTCAAAACTAAATACAGAACAGCTGCTAGTTACACATGTTAATCATAAAAACATAATTAAATTAGATATGCTACATGCTATGAGTTTTTTCTACAATGTATACTATGACATTTCTGACATACTAAGCTATAACTCTTATTCAACATGCCATACCATAACTTTTATATTACATTTTAGACATACTATACTACGACGTTTTTCAAAACACTATACTATAACAGTTTATTTGATATTTTTTTTATAGTATTTTTTAATATACTATGATGAATTTTGTTGCCATTTTTTCAACTATGACAATTTTTTTCGACATATTACACTATACCATATTTTCATCATCTTACCCTATGCCCTTATTTAACATACTATACTATTACATTTTATTTGATATTCTTTACTATGACTTTTTCCAATATACTGTACTGTGCCACTTTTTATCACGTAGTATATGCTGTGACATTTTTCAGTAACATACTAAACTATGATTATTCGACATACTATACCATGACATTTTTTTTCCGAGATAATTTAATATGACTTTTTTTTACAACATACTATACTAGGACATTTTTTAGACATAGTGTAGTTTGACTTTTTTTTCAGACATATACTATGATTTTTTCGTTATACTATATGTTGCCATTTTTAACATACTATACTATACTATACTATACTAAGCTATACTATACTACGACTGTATTTTCAATATACTATACTATCAGTTTTTTTTACTGTGATATTTTTTAAAATGTTATACTATACTATATATTTTTTAGTTTCTTTTTTCACTTTTTTCAGACATACTGTTGATAAAAATTAACATTTTAGTAAAAGTGAGGTGGCAACAAAAACACAAAGGGACATGAAGAGAACTATTGCTGCTTGATAAAGGACTACCAGAGTCTCTGCTCTACCTGGTTATGTTATAAGCTTAAAGGCAAATGTTTTCACGTTCTTAAAACTTTCTTCAACTCAGGTATTCTTTCAACTTTAGTCTTTTACAACTTCCAGAATTTCAGGTTAACTCAGAGAAATAAACATTCACATTCAATCTCATTCATTCGTAGATTCAAATTACCCAAATGTTTGTTCCACGTGCTCCGTCCACACCTGTCCAGGTAGAAGGCCAGACTGACAAACAGGAAGTGGAAGATTCCAATGTGGTTTATAGAAGGGGGAGGTGGGCTGTACCAAGTTGGGCATAGTCAAAATGTCCGTTACACGCATTCAATCAATTTCAGCATCTAGTTTGAAATTCATAAAATGTAATTTAGATTTCTTAATCAGCCAAATTCGCATTCATATTTACATGTTGTGGCTACAGGGGGCAACATGTCACTACTACCAGAGTGCCACGTCTTCCGTTTTCTAGTCTGTCAGAGTACTCAGGATGTCCATCGATGGACAGTCTTCTCCAGCTCCACGTCCAGAATCATCTGTCTCATAGGAGCAGGTGGAGTCATCGTTGCTTTAATCTGCAGCAGCTTTAATCTGTTCAGTGATTTGAACGCAACATGACCTGCACAACTTCCGGCCGATAGCTACTAATGTGCGCAAACATGATAAATTGCTAAATAAAGCTTAATAAACAATTTCCTCAAGCGTTCACAACTCAAAGCAGCATCTGCCATATCTGTCTTTATTAATAGCCTTTGTTAACCGTAAACAGCAGCCATGTTACTTTGCAACTCGAAGCTGGAAAAAAGTCGTAGCCACGGTAACTGTTGCTAAGGGGTTTGTTTCCCTGCAGAGGCCGCAGTTGCTTAGATACAGAAAACTCCACGCTGATTGGTCCATCTTCTGCGTCCTTCCAGATGTATTCTGTTTATGATTACTGCTAAATTTCAAATGTCCTATTTTGTGTTGTCATGTCACCTTGCTAAAGCTCCTCCCAAAAGTTGAATAAAGTTAATAAAGGCAACTAAAAATGGACAAAAAAAAGAGAAAAACATTGTAAACAATATCCATTTATTTAGATGTTCCAGAAATATTCTGATATACTGTAGCTTTATTCTACCATTGCACAAAGACGACATAATTTGACACAGAAACGTTACATTTAAAGGGAACTCAGATACAACAATTCAGCGGCCCTCTGGCCGAAACAATAAAAAAACGATGCTTATTTGCACATTTGATTTGGCGATGTGGAAAAATGAAAACAGGAGTTTGCCGAGACGTATTTAGACAACAGGATGAGAATGCTTTACACGAACACCTGCCAGGTCGTGCACATATACTGTCCTTCGTTCGTCTTTGTGACATTTTGGTTCAGGAAGTGTCTGATTTCTTTGAAATGAAATTGTAGGAGCTACTTCTTCAGCGAGCATTACCTATGATAGGTGGCGGGTGGATTCAGGCGCTGTTGACAAAAACAGCAGAAAAACCACAGAAACACCTCTGTTCTCCAAGGTAAAATTACAAGTTCAGTCAATGGAGTCTGGCGGCTTCAATTTCCTGTGGAAAATCTTTCAATAGTCTCTGTATTACATCTAGCTGTTGCCTCAGCACCAGAGTCTATTGACAAAAACAGCAATTTTACTCTGCCTGACTCCCAAACTGGGGCCACCATCTTCTAGGTAATATTAATGCATAATTATGTCATACAATCCCACTTCAGTAATCCGAACTACCCCTTCAAATCATCTCATCAGCCTCTGTAAGACCTGCATCGTTTCCTTTATATTCCCACTGCATAATTAATAATTAATCCCCATGTATCCAAGCGATACAAATTTATCACAAACACTGACGCAAACAGCAAAGAAAGAAAGAACAATAACACTCACAGTGCATTGGTGTGAATTATGGCACGTAATGTATCTTTCACATGGTCATTATTACTGTAGATACCACAAACAGTGACGGGCTGTGGGGTTTGAATGTGAGGCAGATCATTTCACGGACGGGGCAGATAGAGAAGCACAGCAAGAGTGACCCGTGACTACAACTCTATGGCGTCACGTGGCAACAGATGAAGGGTGGCGAGCTGGTGGGTGGTGTGTTTTCCGGTAGATACTTCGGAGGTATGAGGGTTTTCACCGGGGTGAATGACGCGCGTTTCCCTTGTTAAGGCGCGTTAAAGGGGCAACGAGGTAATCTACTGCACCGCTGCGTCGCAGCCGCGTTTAAAGGAAGTCTTTCTGCTCTGCACACAAGACGATATCGCAAGCGGGGCGACGCGAGCGGCACTGCGACGTCGGGACATTATGCCGGGCATACACTGTGCGATTGTCGGCGCATTTTGAGACGATTTTCCACTCGTGCGACTATTTTTTGAATCGGGCCTGATTTCGACTCAATCGCGTGTCGTGCTTCGTGCAGTACACGCGTGGTAACGAGGAGGGATTAACACCTCACGACGACCTCCCGATCACAAATCGTGTGCTCGCAAGAAAATCAAACTTGTTTGAAAGCCTGCTCGCTCCTCGTGAAGGTATCGCACAGTAGAGCCGATTTGCCTCAACCTACCGCACAGAGCATGCGCGATCGCTGAAGTTACGTCAAAACAACTTTGACGTGCGTCTCCCACTTCCGGGTTCCTCCTCTTCTTCTTCTTCCACTTCTTTTTGCCGTTGGAGTTCGGATACAAAAGTCCGACGTGTGGTATGTGGACGTACAGTGTGAGCAGTCAAGTCGCATCTGGTCGTATAGTGTGAGAACATGAATCATAAGCTGTGAACTTTTGAACTCAGCGATCCAGTCGTGCAGTCTGAGATGGAGCTGAGTCAAAGGATTTAAAATATCGTACAGTGTATGCCCGGCCGTAGAGCTGCTAGTTTGAAGCCGATACACGCACGAGATAGAGATACAGTCTTTGGTCACAAATAAAATATTCTGCCGGGACACCGAGCAGCACGACGCACACCGTAGGGTTAAATGGAGGGGTTACTGATTGAGAAGCAGCAGTTAGTGCTTTATCTGCTGCTGGATAACTGCACTACATTTCCCACAATCCAACAGTCTCTTGTTGACTTTTAAATCTTCTTAAATATTTTCTTCAAACCGAAAAAAAAAAACATCTTCAATATATCCAAGTAAATCAAAAACAGACTTATTCTTATTCTTCTTAAATATAAACTCTCTTGATATATTATGTTAATTCCTTTTCCACATATAAGTTTTAAAATCCTTTACTGTATTGTATATTTATTCCCTCTTTTTAAATAAAAATCCATTTCTCATCTTTTATAAGTTATTATTTGCTATGAATACTAATGTTTTGCATGACTGAAAATATATCTATGTAACTGAAAATAATCCTCTTGGGCTTTCCAAGGAGACGAGCTGTAATGAGAGTAGATTGCTGATATGATATACATTCAGTCATCAGTTTAGGGACAGAGAGAAAACAAGAAAGACGCTGGGGAGATGCACAAGGAGACCAGCGGAGAGACCGAGGAGTTTCGTTCACTCAGGAGAAAAACTTGAAAATGAGGAGAGAGCAGTTTAGTTTCAGGGCGAAGCTGAGCGGGACGCAGCTTTTAGGGTTAGAGTGAGGGGCAACACGCAGACTAGACGTGTGCAGAAGCTGCGCCTGCACCCCCCCTCACACGTGGGACTCGTCCAGGTCCAGGTCGACGGGGGAGAGGGGGAGAGGAGAGCGGCGGGGCGAGCGGCGGGGCGAAGGAGGAGACAGCAGCGGGGTGAGGAGCGGGTTCTCGGTGCCGCCGTCGTCCTCGCTGAGCTGCAGCAGGGCGCCGCCGCGCGGCAGCAGCGCCGTCGTGTCCTCGTCCCCGGGGCTTTCCCGGATCCTCGATGGCCCCGGCGGGGGCGGGGGGAGGAGCGGGGCCGGGGTCGGCGGCAGCGGCGGCGGCGGCGGGGGGCCCGGGGCCGGCGCCGTGCCCAGCACCGGGAGCGGCGGGGGGAGAGGGGAGGAGGTGCGGGACAAGGGGAGGGGGGAGCAGGTTCGGGAGAGGGGGAGCGGGGAGCAGGTTCGGGATGGGGGGGTGGGGGTGGAGGGGCGGGAGATGGAGGGGGGAGGGGAGAGGCTGCTGCGGAGCCCCCACTGCTCTCTCTTCTCCTTGATGCTTATGGCCGGAGGGACCTGGGTGAGGACAAACTTGTTCCTGTAGCTTCAGCGTGTACAGCTAAGGAGGCTACACTTTAATTAACGCCATATTTAAATACAGTTATATACATAATATATAATATATGCACAGAAGCAGCAGCTTTTAACCGTTATCTACCGCCTCGCCGCAGCCGTCCTCTCTGCTGGTCATACCTGTGCGTTTGCAGGTCCGTGCAGGTCGGCGGTGACTGTAGCCGAGGAGGCCGGTGGCACTTCCAGGTTCGGGGACTTCGAAGACGCGGGACTCGCCTTCCTGCCCTCACCCGCAGCCTCCGCCGCGCTGGGGGTCGGCGGCTTCCCGGCGCCGGCGGACGCCTGCTGCCCTTGATTCTCTGTAAAGGTCACTGACCTCTTTTGGTCTCCATGCGCTGTGGGCACACATGCATGCGCAGGTGGTCAAATGCAAGCGCCAGCCGGAGGGTGGGAAGGGGGGGGGGTTCGCTAACACATCAGGGGACGGGACAGAAGGGGGAGGGAGGGAGGCGGGGACCGGGAGGGGAATGCAAGACAGACATGCAGAGCGCCCTACTGGGTGAGGTTGCAGAGGGGGCCGTTGCAGGGCGGAGAGTAAGCGTTAAGGGGTTGTGTCTCACCTTCACAGTCCAATAAAGTTTCTTTATTTCGAAACATAAGGCATGAGACAGAACAAGAGTGAGAAGAGTCAGTCCGGTGACAGGGGAACAACAAAGCACTGGAGCAAAGACGGCGGCGGTGATTGGGGGAGAGACGGGTCAGTTCAAGTCAGCACGCACACACAGACACGTTTAAAGTTTTGTTGTGTGCTTGAGCTGAAGTGCAGGGTGAGTTAGTTGCACTTTTAATCAAAACTTTCATCGTCACTGATCTACAGACACAGATGAGAGCGCGGGTGCTGTTACCCAGTGGCTTGTTCTTGGGCTGGATGCTCCTGCGCGTCGTGGAAAGCCTCGCTCCCGATCGGCCGCGGGGTTCGTTCTTCGGAATGGACAGCAGGGGGCGGCGTAGCTGCAAATCACAATGAAATAAATCATTATTTCAAGAGTAACCTTTTTATTTTATTTTATTAAAATAGGCGTATTTATCCACCTGTCTGAGTCCTCGCTTTCTTCCCAAAGGAGGCTGGATCAGGAGGTTCTGCTGGCCCGGCTCGCTCTGCACGCTGGCGACCCTGTTTTCGTACGAAACCGCGCATCCACCCGCGCGCACGCACACAAAAAACACAGGAAAATCAGTGAACACGAAGCAACCCGAAGCTCCCTCGCTAACACTTTAACGCACGACGAGACGTCGCTGCTATTCTACCCATTCCGCTACACGAGACACCCAATCACAGCGCAGGAAAACTAAAACGACGACGACAAAGAATAAAAAAAAAAAAAAAAAAAACTGCCACTATTCATACACCGAAGACACAGAAAACAGGGGGACAGTAGGGGCTGGAGCAGCAACGCTGACCAAGTGTTTTTGACTTTCGTACACTTTCATGCCATTCAAATCCCCCCCCCCCCCCCCCCCCCTCCGTTTGATTCAGATTTTCAGTCCAAACATGAACCAGCTCTAGATCTGATTCAGAGTAGTTTCCTTTTATGGTTGCCACCCCAGTTCCCCCTTGTCCCTACAGATTGGTATCCAGAGTAGGACGCCCAATTTGATCAGCGAAGAAGCCTGAGAGACACGGAAACAGTATGAAACACCAATGGGAGAGAGGCTGACTTTGGTGATGGCACATCAAACTGTAAAGACCCACAGCTAACAGAGAGGGAACCCTGGCCCCCCCTGGGCTGATGGGACCTTATTTAGGGATTTATTTATTTTTTTTAAAGGAGGGAGGGACCTGGTTAGGATAGCACAGCAGATGAGCTGAGAAGATGAGGGTCAGTGTGGAGCTCGTAGGAAGTGATTAGAGGTAGGGGACAGAGACAAAGGCACAGTGGACCCACACAGAAAGAGATAGAGACGGGGGGGAGGGAGGGGAGGGGGGTGACGGGCCGAGGCGATTTGACTGGATGTGGATGAGTGATCGACCAAAAACAAGAGGAGGCCGTCCCGAAGGTGATGCCCCTCCCAGTGGCGGACAGATGCGGGACACAGAGAGAGAGAGAGAGAGAGAGAGAGAGAGAGGGCCACTGTACCTAGAGAGGTTACCCTCCTGCAGAAGGCCCTGGGACTCATCTAGCACATTGGGTTCACTGTGAAAAGGGGGCGAAGGGGGAGAACGGGAGTTTAAGGAGCGAAGTGGAGATCCGTCAGCAGCCCCGAGCCCGTTCATTAGCTCTTAGCACAGCTAGCGTTAACGCTTTTCTTACAGAGATATACAGAGAAAAATATGACTGTGAGATATGGCTGGTTTCAAAATATCACAGATTAATAAATTAAAAAAAAGGGTTTTGTTTTGTGTTTTGATCCAAAAATGGATCCTTTTTGTCTTTTCTTAGCGCAGACGTCTGAAGTCTAGACTTGTTACCTGTGGCTGGGCAACATGGTGGAGCGCGGGGCCTCGGGCTGCGAGGCGGCCGTGCCGGTGGCGTGGCTGGAGAAGCGGCGCTGCGACACCGCGTGCGGCAGGAACGCGTCGTGCTCGCTCACCACGCTGGGGATGCTCATGGAGTCGTCTAGGGGAAAAAAAAAAAAGGAGCCGGTGAGTTTGCTTCGCCGTTTAAAGGAAACGCGTGGGGGAAAAGCTCGAGCGTGAGGGAGGAGGCGTTTCTGACTCTCTTCGTCGTCCTCGTCGGTGCGGCTGAGCGTGTCCTGCGACGGCTGCCGCGACGGCTGGCTGTCCTGCTCCCACACCGTGCCCGTGCCCGTGTTGGAGCGCGACATCGTGGCCAAGCTGAGGCGGTACGCCGACGTGGAGGTCCCCACCGTGCTGATGGACGTCTTGCCCTGGTATGCTGTGGAGCGGGAGCACGGCAAAGGCTTAAACGGGAGGTTAGGAGCGTCTCAAAATAACTTCAACGCGTGTGTGTGCGTTTCTGACCAGAGCCGCTGTGCACGGCCTCCTTGAGGATCTTGAGCTCGTTGTTGAACTCTGCAAACAGGGAGCTCTTGCAGAGAGGTCGCGGGATGAAGCGGCGCTCCAGCTGGTCGGCGATGTGGTGCCGTGCTGTGATCTCCTCCTGGGAGTCGGCGGGCTGCGTCAGCAACTAGAAAGCACGAAAAGATGACTTAGTAACAGAGCCGTTTCTTGCTATAGGCGAACTAGGCGACTGCCTAAGGCCCCCAAGCCACCAGGGGGCGCCAAAGCTCAGCCTCGGGAACCCCTTAATTCTGAGGAGAATTAAAATGTTCTGTCTCTATCTGTAGCTATCTCTGTTTGTTACGTCCTTTATATGCTTAAAAATAAACGTAGGATATAAATAAAATAAACTTTAAGCTGTGGCTGGTGTTTTTGTGGCATTATTGCATCATATTCGTTGGACCGCTGTCGCACAGTGAGCGACGTAGCGGGCCGCCGACAGGTATGATGGGAATGATTGACAGCTACCCATCGTTACCGTTAGTGAAAATATTAAGTAAAACAAATAGAGTGATGGCATCGAAACGAAGTTAAACGACGTTTTTTAGCAAGTTTGTTTATTGTCCTACTAGCCAGCTAGCTAGCCCTGGATAAATGTTAGCTAGCTGGCTCGGATTTGTTCGTCATGAGCTTTAGCGTTTTCTTCATGAAAGTTGCCTATTATAAAATGAATATGTCTGACTGACTCCAGATCTGTTTATTCATATATTATTATTTTTCAAGTGTTCAGTGAAAGTTGTGTCTCAGATATTTGACACTTATTATTTTAGTATTATTCAGGATTAATTTACAAAGTTGAGTGTGTGTTTTATATGCCTCTAATTAGAAGTGTGCTACTGTTTTATAATTTAAATCAACATTTTAAAGGATTGTTTTTTTAAGTGATTTATAAATATGAGGCATTGTGTTTATTATTTCAGACTATTATGGCAGTGGATTATTATCTTAGTTTTATTTCTTTAACCAGTCCAATGTGTAAATTAACGCAGAAAACTGTGATTACAACAACTTTGTAATTAGGTACACGTTTTAACTCCTTGACGCCTAATTTGATTTACAATTATATTAATTATATTAATTATAATTAATTTATAATTTTTAATTTAAATTAAACATTTTTATAAACATTAAGAATCTGTTTTTTATTGAAATATAGAGGATTGTTGTTTTCAGTTTAACTTGCCTGAGTGGCTCAACTTAAGATGTTTAATTTTTAGTGTTATAGATTGTTTCGTCTTAGTGGACCATCAAAGGGTCAGGAATCTCTTTATCATAGTTTGACAAACTAGGGGCCCCCAAACAGCATCTTGCCTAGGGCCCCCACAAAGCTAGAAACGGCCCTGCTTAGTAAGGTGGAAGAAAATTACGAAAAACTGAAAAAAACACTGAGAAATCTTTACCTTGCACTGTATGAACGGTCTCAGCAGGACGAAAATAGGGATCCGAGTCCGGACGATGAAGTCGATGAAGTCCCAGAAGGCCAAACCGCCCACTTTCCTCAGAGCCATCTCTTTCACCTGCAGGCTTAGTCGATACCACTGGTTTCCCAGCGACCGCTCGAAGCAAACCAGCACCACCTTCAGAGCTGCAGCGCAGAGGGAACAGCGTTAAAAAAAACAAAAAAAACAAGGGGATTCAAAGTCATGAAACGGCGCCACCTGCCGTCCGTACCGAGATACGCAGCCTGGCTGGTGGACTCCGCTAACCCCTCCCTGCGCAGGTCTTTCCCCGTGTCGCCCGGAGTGGAGCAGTGAGCCGGGGACGCGTCCAGCATGAAGTTTTTGGTGCGGGAGGTGGAGATGATCCGAGGAGGCAGGAGGATGTTGATGACCGTTTGAAGGAGCAGGAAGATCTCCGGCTGCTCGAGGTGAGGGCTATCTGCAGAGCGAACACATTAAATATCAATATTTTGAACCAGTAAATTATTTCTCAAACTCAGAAGAGAGAGAGCACATGCCTTTGCTTCCAGATCCCACTGTCAGAACAAAGGGAATAAGGAGGTTGAGCAGCATCCCCTCTCGCCTTTCCTGATTGGTGAAAGGTGAGATCACGTGACTGAGGGGGAAGTCGTCCTTCAAGGCCTTGGAAGGGAGAAAAAAAACAAAAAACGTTTTAGTGCACAGAATGAGACGATTCTTTATGAGGGGATGTTTATTTGAGGTTCACCTGGATCTGCAGAGCAACCAGCCGCACAACGGCCGTGCTGAAAGGAAGAGGAGGGGAGAGGTAGGGGCTGAGGTGGAGGAGAGGCAGCCCGTCTGCCACGCTGGAGGGACCGACCACCCCCATCACCTTCACGAGACACGAATAAATGTTTAAAAACACTCCAAAACAAGAGGATGTGCTGCGTCTGGATGCTTTCGTACCAAGTTGACGCAGACGTTAATCAGCGAGCGGAGGTGCGGCAGGAAGGAGATGATCGGCTGCCGCTGCAGCGTCAGGCAGATCCCCTCGATCAGGTTGCTCGCTGCCTCCCACTCCACCTGTCTCCTGCAGGGCGCGCGGCCACACAACGACCCAAATAAAAGCACACAATTTAGAAAAGGCTCCATTCACAGAAGGGTCCATTACCTGATGACTAGGATGTAGAGGAAACGGGAGAAACAAAATCTGCTGGTACCTCCCAGCGCATCATCATCATCACTTGACACCAAAGGCTGCAAAGCTCACAAACACAGCCAGATAAACGCTGCAGCAACAGATCACTGTGTCAACACACACCTGTGTCCAGTCCTGTGTCACGGATACGGATTTATTTCTTTTTAACATTCAGGTTACTAATAAAAGTAAGAAACTAATTAAAAGAAGCACATTTTGCGTAATTTTATTTGTTTATATATAATAGAATTCCAAAATATTACATTTTCTTGAGTATGAAATGTACTTGTGTTACTATTTTTAGTAAATTAGACATATTAGACTGGTGTAATTCATTAAACTGACCTTACAGAATTAGAGGCAGGCTAGTTGTAAGTGTTCCAGTGCTTTTTAGGTCACTAAGAGAGATTTTGAGTCTAAAGTGTAAGAAACGAGTCACATGTGTTACTTTACCTGTTAGCATGTAGCATAATGTCAGTAGCACAGTCATAGCATACATTGAAGGACTGTGGTAACAAGCTAATGTCCTCTCATCTGCTTTCAAAATCAAGGTGGCTAAGAGATTCACAGTCTCTGTAACCTAGGCAACGTGAAGACCAGTGGGATCCGCGTTCATTATAGGCTCCAGGTGCTGGTTAGCGGTGAGGCCAGTATGCTAGCTAGCTAGCTAGCTAATGGGCGGTTTAGACAATTTGACGCAGTAGCTATAGACGAATCCGGCAAAACTACCGGAAGTAAGC